>CM055265.1:117872788-118151656 GCA_029237695.1 Conchocele bisecta | reverse complement strand
TTTGCATATGTTTGCATGGTAGTGTTTGTTATTGATCATGTGGCGAATTTGTAGTACAATGTTATTTCTCCATCACTATAAAATGCTCGACGCATGGATTATTGAGACGCTGCGATATCTCAGAACCAAAGAACGTTAAGTGTTCGTCCATACAATTACAATAACCTCTTTAGACGTGCAAAATCACAATACTTCCGTCAGACCTGATTGGATTTAACATATTTTTGCATGGTAGTGTTTGTTATTGACCATGTGGGCCAATTTGTAGTACAATGTTATTTCTCCATGACTATAAAATGCTCGACGCGCTTTTTATGGCCTTATGATAATTTTGTCCATAGAAGACGTCTGAGTGGCAGCTAACCCGAATGTTCTGGCTGTAACGCAGGACCTGGGTTACAGACAGAACATTCATGGCAACGTTTGTTTTCCTACAATTAAAGGCAGTGTGTCTGAGATGACGTATCAGATTATCTGGGTTAATTTTCAATTTACTGATTATACACAGTCATTGACGTATATCAGTCAATCTGAGCATTTTATGTGCTCAGCTCCCCCCCCCCACCCCCTACACACACAAAGCATGCAGGCGGGCACGCACGCACATATACGTACACACACACACGGAAACGTTACAGGTTGTAGAAATAACACACACACACACACAATCATGCACGCACGCACGCACGCACGCACACATATGACCTCTTTTGAATTCGTGTTGCTGTTTTCTGATACATTTAGTTTGTACTATGCTGTAA
Source organism: Conchocele bisecta (assembly GCA_029237695.1). NCBI lineage: Eukaryota > Metazoa > Mollusca > Bivalvia > Lucinida > Thyasiridae > Conchocele > Conchocele bisecta. Next base: position 118,150,895 of record CM055265.1, on the reverse strand, counting down.
GTATACTATTTATACATTTGTGCTTATGAATTATGTTTTATTATCTTCATGTTTAATATTGCATTCGAATATAAACATTCCTTTTTCAGTTGTTCTTTATATAATAATAAAATTAGCTTTTCCACATACCCATGTTATTATTAGCGCACAGTCACCCAGCTCGCTTTTAGAAATGCTATAATCACGTCTATGTCGCTCATATTAATCTCATAGCCTTTTATTAGTTCGGTTCTTTTTATTTTGTCTAGTCTTGAATCACATAAAACATCATAGATTTTGTTTCTTGATGTATTTACTTGTATTCTCTGATTATTACGTTTACGTTTCCAATTAATGTTATATACCCATGTTTCCATTTCAAATGATTTTAGTTTTGGCTCGATGTTGTGTTGGCGAATCAAATGTGTATTGTTTCAAAAAATATCATTCCAAGTGTGTAAGCGTTATCTGACGATTGTTTTCGTGATCCAGCTCTAAGAACGGTTGATTTTTTAACATTTAGTTTAACAACTTTGTGAAATAATGTTCTGTACCGTCAGTACAAAAAGTTGCATCATCTGCGAACATAGTGTTGCTATTATATTGATTATATATATTCACTCCTTTTATAGCATTGTTAATTTTAATAGCTTTAGATTATTTTTCAATAGCTATTATGAATATATAAGGCGATAGGGGGAAGAGCCTTGACATACTCTGCGTCTTATATTGAATAATTCTGATAGGTGACCATTTTGCTAAATGACACAACATTTTGCATCTGAATAAAATAAGGTACCCTTTTAATAAATTTATATCCAAAGTTAAACTATTTTAATGTTTTAAATATGTAGTCACGGTCCACACTATCAAACATTTTCTTGTTTACAAAGAATAATAATCCTGGTGCGTTTGTTTCGTTTAAACAATATATGGCTTCAAACAATATTCTTATATTTTCACCGATAATGAAGCGACCCAGCCAGCGAAGCATCGCTATGCACGCCTGCGTATTGTGTATTCCTCGCTTCGAATTTATCACTCATTTTGGACAACAAAACACGTTTGCCATTTTGTGCACACAACTTACCGCGATCTCTGATGCATGCCTGAATGTTGACAATAGTCAATAGTCTATGATCGTCGTCTTTATACAACAGGAAACTTGTTTAGTTAGTTACAATTCACAATAGTTTGTTGACATTTCCTGTATGTGTGTTTTTTTTTTGTTGTTTTTTTTAATCTTACATTTAAGGGTAGGAATTGGCTCAAGGACCTTCCAAACCCGGGCATTTGAGCCCAAAAAGTGTCAGGCCAATGACCGTTGGCCCATTTGTTTCCGAATTTACTAACATCTGCCATACAGTCGAAATATGTCCATTAAATGAAGGAGGAAATGAGGCGGTTAATTTAACCGAGCTAGTTCATTCTCCTATCGCACGAAGCCGGTATGTCAGACCGTGAAAAGGGCTGAGTGTGAGTGCATGTTATATATGGAGACTCAGCCGTAACAGTGTTATCCTATATGATGATGATATGTGAAGGTTGGTCAGGGCAAAACATATCAGGCAGGGAATGATCGGTATTGGGTTATGCAAAATAAGATGTAATTCGTTTTCAGGCCCAGCTATTGTCATTTCGCGGTTTATCGTTATATACGAGATGCTATTATTCGAGTTCAGGTGCGGCGTTTATCTGTTCTTATTTGCTTAGATGACAATTTGTTTTACATATTCTCCTGTTTGTGTTGAACACGGCCGTCATTTTATACTACGTAGACCTGTTTAAGCTCGGTAATTTCCGTCAAACCTAGCCGACCAATCAACGATGCGGAAGAACTTTCACATTTCGTCAAAATGGGAAAGTCCTGGAATCCGATTACACATTTTAACCAATCCACTGTGCGGAATAGTGGACAACTTTCACATGTTATCCACGGATTCCAAGTATGGGCCTCATTGTCCGAATGGTGTCTTCGTTGTCTTTACAAGCCAATCAAAGGGATGGATCCGCGGAAAATATTCGGACCGAAGGTTAAATAGGAGTGGAATCTGTCAGTTGTCGACTTTGTCCCGAGAGACGCAACTCGAGACGCAACTCGCGTTTCAGAACTTCCAATGCCCAAATATCCTCTCCCTTAACCATTGCTCACCGATGATGATGCCAATGGTCCGTTAGCCGTTATGTGATAACTTGAAAGTGATTTTGGCAGTAATGATTATTAATATTGGCTGGAACCATGACAATGCCAAGATCCCATTACCCCACCCACTTATTCCCCAGTGCGATACGATTACCGACCCAAGCTTCGTGATCCCCTGCAGTGTGACTCCCACCCTAGCGCCGTGCACCCTCCCACCCATGATGTATGATACCCATCCCATCATCTTGTGTCCTAGCTACTGTGTAGGCCCCACTCAGCCAGTGTCGTCATCCCGACTCCAGCGTCATGACCACCTGCGGTGCGACTCCCCACTGCAGCTTCGTGACCCCCTGCTGTGTGACTCCCCATCCCAGCTTCGTGACCCCCGGCTGCGTGACTCCCCACCCTAGCTCCGTGCCCACTCCCACCCCTGTTGTGTAATCCCACCCATCGTGACCCCCTGTCCCCATCCTACCTTTGGGCCGACCACCCACCCCTGCTGATCCCCATTCAGGTAGTGTAATGATCTACCCCCAGCTTCGTGACCCACGGCTGTGTGACTCCTCACCTAGCTCCATGCCCCCTCCCACCCTTGCTATGTGATTCCCACCTCATTGTCATGAGTCCTAGCTGTTGTGTGTCCCCCACTCTATAGCTAGTGTCATGATCCCCACTCCAGCTTCGTGACTCCCGGCTGTGTGACTCCCCATCCCCACTTCGTGCTCCCACCCCTGCTGTGTGATTCCCGACGACTGCTTCGTGCACCCCCGTTTTGTGATCCACACCACTGCTTCGTGACCACCTGCTGTGTGACTCCATACCCTCGCTTCGTGCCCCCTCACCTCCCTGTTGTGTGATCACCACCCTAGCATCGCGTCCCCTCCCACCCCCAGCATTATTTCCTATCATAGCTTCGTGATTCCCGCTGTGTGACTCCCCCACACGGTATTAGTCCCCACCCCAGTTTCCTGACCCCCAACTGTGTGACTCCCTACCCTAGCTTCGTGATTCCCGCTGTATGACTTCCCCACCCGGCATTAGTCCCCACCCCAGTTTCCTGACCCCCCACTGTGTGACTCCCCACCCTAGCTTCGTGATTCCCGCTGTGAGACTCCCCCACCCTGCATTAGTCCCCACCCCAGCTTCGTGACCCCGCTATGTGGCCCGCTACCAATCCCCTGGGTGGACAGGAAATAATGGTTTACCCCGTATTCTTGAAGACAGACGCAACGAAGGGTCGTAACAAATTTGGTGATAGCGATGGAATATATAACATAAACCCGTAGAGCCGAAACGTACCCTTATATTGCTTCAAGAATTACCGTTGCCGTATCTGTCCACATAGCCACTTCAGAATTTCCAAAAGACAATACACACAAAATCACACTTGGTAATGCGTACTGCAGCGAAATGCAGAGTGCGAACGAGTGAGTGAGATCAATTTTTTCTTTGTAATTGAGACGTTTACGACAACTGGCCCATTCCCCCATCCAGATATTACCCCAAACCAGACAGTTGCAATATATAGTTCATAGAATGGCGTGTCTTAAAGGTATAGACGACGAGGACCCCGGAAATGTGTACGTCCCTTTTCGTGAAGGTCGAATGTATCTCGGATCCAAAACAATTGCCCCGACCGTCTCTCCCAATAACCATGTCACTGTACCTGTCACTACAGATGATTCAGTTAGATATGTGGTAACCGGTGACAATGGATATATAGCCCATGGGTGCTTGAATCAGTTAGAGAAAAATACACAGTCGTGTAATGAGCATTCATGCGAAAATGAACTGCGTGCGGAGATCACGTCTCTGAGAACTGAAAAGAAAGAACTAAAATCTCGATTCTAGAGAGGCTTGAATCGATTATACGACATGACCCGGAACCCGACAGAAACCGTAACATTAGTTACAGTGAGTCATGTCCGTTACCCTTAGACAACTGCGATCCTGTACATTCGCCAAATCGCATGCCTGTCATAACACGTGATAGGTCCATCAGATGTTATCATACGCAGATACAGGATAGTGGGTCCATCGTACACCAACCGCAGGAAGGTGTAAATTTGTCCCAGTATATACTACATCCATGTCAGTTCGTGGAAATAAGTACATTCGACGGAAATATAAACTGGCATGAATATCACGTGCCATTCGGTATCGCGGCTCACGGAAATAATTGAGACTATGAAATGAAAGCAGTCAAGTTAGCGTGCAGTTTACGCGGCGAAGCAATAGCTGTAATGAGTGAACTTGACCCAGATACCAGAACTGACTACAGCTAGTAACGGCTCTGACCAACAACATTTCAGACCGAAACACAAACGACCATATACAAGACTGAATTGAAACAACGGCTTCGAAAATTAGACCAACCACTACCGGAATTGGCTCACGATATTGAACGGCTGACGAGTTTGGCATACCCGACAATCCCGTATAACCATAGACACGAAATTGCAAGAGATTGCTTTGTTAGAGCATTGAATGATTGGGATATCGAACTCTGGATCATAGTGAAGGAATCAACGACGATAGAAGACGCCCTGAGAATCGTCATGAAATTAAAAACTGCCGCGGACCATAATAAAATGCGATGCTATACAAGGCAAGTTGAGAAAAGTGAAGGGAGAACATGTACGTGCATTACATGTACATGTAATGTGCGACAAAGACAAAGTGCTACGTGAAGTAGCAGAAATTATGGCCAACATTAGACGGACGAGCGCAATGCAACCCCGGAAAGTGGGGCCGAGATTAAAGGAGATTAAAGGACGTGGAACGACGCGGCGATATTGTGCTATAATTGCACGAAACCCGGCCATAAAACGCTTCAGTTCCCCGATTCCCCATCCATATCCCAGATTCCCACTGTATAAAAACTCGTTCTCGAGTTTCCCCGCTCCCCCATCCCATACAGAGCAGACCGTGGCCGAGGGGTAACACCGTCGGACTGCCACGCTGTTCGATTCAGGGTTCAGTTCCTGAGTGTCAGTATTTCTGAGATACTTTGTATTTCATGCTCTAATATTCCTTTCGGATGGGGACTTTCAAAGGCGGTCCGGTGTATCTAATTTGGTGTATCTAATCTGGGCACGTTAAAGAACCAGAGGGGACTATTCTAATAAGAGCTAGGCCCCCTAGGGCCGGTTTCCTCTGTATACACCTCCTACCTTTCTCCCCTTCTTGGGAGACGACATGCAATGTCATCGAGCCAGTGTCGCCGTGAAATGCAAGTATTTACATTTACATTTCACAGCTTCCCCACCCAATGCACACCCCATTCCATTTTTCCACTGTTTAAAAATTCCTGCCCCAGTTTCCCCGCTTCCCCACCCCATACTCACGCCCATCCCGGTGTTCCCTGTATATAACCTCGTGCCCGAGTTTCCCCGCTTCCCCACCCCGTACAGTCCCACCGCAGTGTTCCACTGTATACAAATTCGTGCCCGAGTTTCTCCGCTTCCCCACCCCGCACACACCCACATCCTGTGTTCCACTGTATAAAACATCGTGCCCGAGTTTCCCCGCTTCCCCACCCGATACACATCCCCATCCCAGTGTTCCATTGTATAAAAACTCGTGCCCGTGTTTCCCCGCTTACCCAACCCATACACTCCCACCCCATCCCAGTGTTCCACTGTATAAACACTCGTGTCTGAGTTTCCCCGCATCCCCACTCCCTCATCCCAGTTTCCCCATGGAGACTGTACATGGCCAATGATGATGTTGGTGGCAACCTAACTCTATTATTACAGTGCCAACCACACTGAACGTGTCAGCCAGTTGTGACTCATGCGAAACTCCTTGAATATCCTAATTTCACAAATTCCTATATGTTTATAGGCCACTAATATTTGAGCCAAGGCATGGGGAAAATACAATGTGGCATAAACATGCCATTTTCACGTTTCATTATTCCATAAATAACATTCTATTAGGAGTACAATGATATATTACATCCAAGTACATGTATATGCAATTGATAAACTCTTCAGATTGTTTATAGAAAACTGTAGCTACATGACAAATACGTCAATAAAACGTTGGCAATATTAAATAATTATGTTACAGGCCCTGAGAAATCGGACGTCGTGTAAGTTTGCATGTCCTACGTCTTCTTATCTGGTACATTTGTTATGCCAAATCGAACAAATCTCGTGATTCTGAACACGTATATTTTCAAAAACCGCAGTCTTTGATCTTTGTACGTGGCTACCATACACTTAAGTGTGTGTCGGCTGCGTTGGCTCCACGCCATATAACTTTATCGCGCGTTTACTCCGTGGCATAGCATTTACCACGCCAATGTTGGAAATGTCATGGACAGGTCCATTTATTCAGAACAGTTTGTATTGTATTATATCAGACAATATATTCTACGTGCTCACCGAGCATACATAATTATACAAATCCAAACCACTCTGAAATCCTTGCGACTAGTATTTAACACATAAAAGATGCATACATTTCAAATATAAACGTATCTGTTTCATAACATACGACACAATGTTATGCGACAATGTAGCTACATAAATTTTACACCAGTCACACATATGAAACATTGCAACTGGCAAGTGTTGCAATAATTGTCTAGTGTCATACCACTAGGCACTTAGTTATCCAGATTAGCATTACAATATGTACTTTCCATTGTAGCGTGGACGTTAATATTTGCCATTTTATACCTTGTTGTTTTCAATCATATTTCCTTCATACTAAATTCAAATTATATTGAAACATTTAATATTCAATTCTACAACATATCCTGGAAGTATTTCAACAGACCATTCCATTTTAAAGGATAGTACTAACTTAAAGTTAGTCACTGCCAGACATATAGTCGACGACAATTTTTACCTATGACAATCAATTAAGTGTATTCTATAAACCGAGCGGGGTTGTTCACCTGATGTTCGAATTGGCTATCATTTACTTTCTATCAGGATATTTACGTCTGATGGCACCAACTAGTGCTGACGGCGGATGCTGTCAAATGCAGTTATGAGTAATATTTAACTATATAGGTAGCGTTTAAGTGCTACAGATCTTAATTTGAAGTAAAATGTTGCTATGACGTGCTTGTAATTACATGACATGTGTAAAAAGATGTTGTCCAGCAGAGCTGGCGACAGCTTTCACAATGCTACTCAATTTGATGATATTGCCCCTTCTTTTGCAGCATTTGCTTTGTTTCTTTGTACTTAAGGATGACATGTTACATAATTGTCGCACATTACATTACAGTGTTGCGGTTTGTCACTGTCAGGGTGTTGCCTTGTTTGCTGTTTTATTACTGTCTCTGTGCGCGATAATAAGATGTTAAGGAGACAGTGCGGGGCGTTGTAACCAGGTTTAACTGTCTTTTCCTGATCACTGAAGATTGGACATGGTACCGTTGTGTGCCTCCTTGGAATGTACGTAAGTGGCTTTTTGAAACCATACGCAGTAGATATCCGTGTTTATATACATGTATCATATGTGTGGTTTAATTAAATGAATGTCGAAATAGTGTGAAACCTATTGCTATATGAAATATGTAGCAGTGGTGCCTGTCAATGACGGAACCACACATTAAGCAACAAGACGTATAAATAAGATAATGACTAATGATTAAATAGCATAGTTATTGCAGCATTAAAATGAGTTTCACAGCCAGCTTATAATGAACATGTAACAGTACAATACTTTATGATATTCAAAAACTGGGTATTGGCATGCGATACACGTACATGTATGTTGTTAACATCATGTTTGGGAAATCCGCTCAGTGAAAAATAGAGAAATGGTATGATAGAGTAGAGTAGTTTTATACTTAGTTATATATACTTTGCTAACAGTTAAGTGCGTATGAAGCTATATCTGTAATATGTATATGCCAGTGGAACAAAACAACGTTTACTGTTTGATTTAAGGCAATATACTGGATGTCATATCGCCCAACTTATATGTTGAAGCTCAGAAATATTAATATGAACAACATGTAATTGTATAATTTGAAATATTTCACCATCCATGCGTTATATTACTACTTTGGGAATTCAAATATACCAAAATCAAAGTAACAAAGTGGCTATGTCTGTTTCACACAAAGGCCGTGCTTACTCAGGTATATTATACTACGTTCCAAATTATAAATTGTGTCACAACAGAAAAATAAACATTACGGTAACCATCTTATCCAATATTATATAGCCCATACTAATACATTTCTGCGGTACGATGTGAACTTATGGCGACCATCTTAGAATTTGGTGAACTGGGTATTTTTCTAAGGATGTGTTACATTAGTTTTACTGTGTCAATATAATATTGTTTACATGTTCTAAATGATTAATGCCATCAAATAGATAACACGATGTAAAGTTATGAGAAATCGTGATATTTGGCGGCCATCTTGGATTTTGGTACACAAATTGGATTTTGGTACACAAAACAGTTATCCAAGTATGTTTTTCTATTGTCATGGCCATTTACTGTGTACGTATGATCGTACGTAAGTATGTTTTGAAATGTTAAATGATGATATATTAGTGACATGGTGACAAATTAACGGAGATTATAATTATTGGCGACCATTTTGGATGTATATACATACTTTCTCAAGTAATAAATATTTTTGAAGCTGCATAAACTTGTATTTCATTTACAAAATATAATTCAATACGAATAAACCAATAACTGGTCATACACAATAGTTTTATATATGGTTTAGTGTGGTGGGGTAAGGTAGTGGTGAATTGGCGACCATGGATTTTTTGGGCCATTTTGAATGAAACTGTTCTATTTTGATTGTATGTGAATGAAAAATACCAATTGCAATGTTCTCAGTACGTTTTACAGCGTATACATGTGATTATGCGGTAGTTGTATGTGAACGTTTGCAAAACAGCCCTTGTACGAGCAGAAATGTTGCTCTTAGGGGGGTCCACTTATACGGGCATACAAAGTTTAAACGAAGATTTATAAATTGCTGCGGGGTTATCTGACCGGAGTAAATTATCTTAGCTCGAGTTTTTAATATGTCTCTATCTATAAGAATTGTAGTTACCTCTCTCGTAGAACCATATGCGTCTCTTATATATCGATATTTTTGGCTTGTCAAATTTCAAGACACAGACTGTTGGGCAATGAAAGCGGACAAGGTCGGGGACGAATGGATAAGCAACGACGCTTGTAAGGACATGGTTTGCGTATTTGATAAACATTAGGTCAATTAATGAAGACGACTGTTCTGTAAAGGGAGTTGGTGTATTGATTATTTGCTCTGCGTTATATGAAGATATAGGTCGATTCATGTTGCTATCTGCAGAGTTGTGTATGTTACACATGGGATTACTGCGAAGAAAGCTATTATTGATGATGCTACTGTGGTCGAGAGAAGTTTAAGTGTCAATTACTTGTTTTGTTGAACTTTTGAATAGTTTGGGGTATGTCTTCGTTTTGTGAGTTTACTCAATCGGCAAGTGTTTAAAGTACATGTAAGTGATGTATTTATACTGTATACGTTCATAGCTGATCGAGCATTAATCCATAGAAATATCACCGCTAAGATTAGCAAGACTTGTGTCTGAGTTTGGCTTTTATGTCGGGCACCCTTTTTTTCATAGTTTAGTTTACCGGAGCGGCCCCGAACTGAACTCGAGAAAGTCATTTGGTAAGACGTGATAGTGAATAATCATCGAGTTCCTTCCAGAAATAAGCCGGGGACACGACGGCAATTAGGCATTGTATGTACTGTCGACCACCGTTCCAGCATTGACGGAAGTATATCAGTAAGTGACGCAATCAGAACCCATCCGCCACATAAACGATGGTTGAGGAGTAAGCCTCAACGTGAAATGTAACAATAGTGTAATACATGTAACAACAAATTGGGAATTTGTTCCACAGTTTCGATGTCATTGTTCAAGTGTGTAAAATTGGCTGTTGATTTGCTATATCAAGAGCGGCGGTGTAAAGGCCTCAGTCATCGGCATCAGGTTGGCACAGCAAACCTGACCCCCCTAACAGGGCTATGTGCACATGAGGCAAGGGAATGTCGATTAACAGACATCAGAATGTATGTTCAGTGATGAGGGGCCAGTAATTATACCAGTCGCCACCTGGACCGACAAACATAGATTTAACGCATATTTTAGGTCGTTGGCCTTTACCTTGGATATGTGGGTGACATCGTTAAGTTATGCAGGGATGTGGATGGCAACTATGAAAACAATTCACGAGTAGTAACATAAAATACTAAGAAACATACTGTACACGTGCACATGCATATGAATATGTGCGAGTACTACTTAAGATAACATAAGAATTGATTTTGCTCTGCAAATGCCTTACTGCATTTAAAGAAATTAACGTTTATCAAATGGCGCATGCAGTTTAAATCATGTTTTAACATGTAACAGAGTAGTGAGGAGTACATGTACCACAGTTAGGGTCAGGATTTATAGTAATGTGTACATTCTACGTTTATCTGTAGCAATTCTATATATAACCACATTTTACTCGGTAATCCCATGAGGGTCCGCCTCCAGTGGTATTGGGAGAGAACTATGGGAACTTCGACTCGATAAATGCGTTCCTCACGCGGCTCAAGACGACAATGAAAAATGAGTGCCTCATGTGAACGTTGGGTATGAATATGCTACACGTGTAATGTTACAGTAATGTGTTGTTATCTGGGACTAATAATTGGTTTCCTGGATCTACAAGATGATGTGCTGTGTTTGAGACATGTAGCTTTCACAGCTCCTACTTTATAACAAAACTATATTGTGCACATGTAGACATCAACCACAAACACTGACCGCACTGATGACGGGCTGTGTATAAGCTGAGCAGCATAGAAAAATCTACGTTCGTAGCTATATAGGGCTAGACTGTATTAACACTACGTATCAATGTCATGTTGATAGAGAGCAAGGAATCAGGGTATACACTAACAAATGTTGTATTCACTGGATACACCAGCTGTGTATATTTACTATTCATTAAACATGTTAAATGAAGAAAGAACTGTACATATCCTGAACAGACTTACAAAACGCCAATCTGGAATGAAAGGATGTGCGATCAATCTAGGTAATCTCAGTTTAATCCTTACAACACGACATACCTCTATAGCGGTGTTCGTAAAACAGAGTAGATCCAGACGAGATTGCTACAAACCAGCCGTCTCATCCGGATCCGCACCCTCTGCAAATTATTTTCATCTAAGCAAGCATATATACTATTTTAATACGCCCCGGTTCGTGGACACATGCTGGCCCTTCTTGGAGCTAGTAAGAAAACGTATTCTGTGTCCGAGAGTACAATCATAGCTTGTGGCACACAGTTATAACAATTATACAATATAAAAAACATAATTGAATGTACATAAATCGTCACAGATCGTCCCGAACACTCGAGCAGCCTAATTGGGCTCTATCATGTTTCTCATTTTGTTCACGTTTTACCTTGATCAATAATGCAGCTGCAGCTTCAACATGGTCAGGTCCCGGCATGACCCATAAATTAATGTTAAATAATTGCATACAAAAATACATATGCTGAATGTGCAGGACGATATGTGTGTCCATATACATCTGTAAATAAAAACAAAGAAAAAAACGTCGAGGTCGGCCTTTGTGGACCCAGGTCGAGATTAACAAGTCGCATCCATGTTCATACATTTTCAAGCCACAGCTTATTTACAATAATATCAGAACAACGGTTATTTACATGTATGTGAACAGTGAGTGGTCGTAGCTAGTAGCAAGTTATCCCCCCACGAATCTATTTATAGAGGTCCGGTCCTTTGGCTTATATTAGCGTGTATTTCTTACTAAATAACTGGCGGAAATAAACACTGCCAACCGGGTGGACACAAGTCAGACTGCACATATCTGGGTATACACTGATTGCAATTACAATTAATAAATGTGAGAATATGAATATGGCAAATAATGCAGTTACGGGTCAGTTTGCGCAGATATGTAGGATAATATGTATCAACACTGGTCGACAACACTGTAATGGTTCCTTTACAAAGCATGCAATATTTGCTTTTTTACAAGCAATTGTGCCATAAAATATACAGGTCGGACCGGATATCTATAAATAAACTCAAAGGGAAACAACTAGCCACGATCGCCCTTTCAAACGTCTGATTCACTAATAAGCAATATTAAGCAAGTATATAGGCTTTACGTAACTACACTAGTCTTGTTAAACTACATTATGTAAGAAGTATTATCTAGCCCACGCATTTGCAATTTGCTCACGTCCACGCCGGCCAGCCAGTGGAGAACATTCGATCAGAAACTTGATGACACGACCAGTCGAAACTGGCGGGAAATGGTCGCAAAAACTATAAGACGCATTTAGTGGGTTTGGGTAATTTCGGGGGACAGATAAACGGGACAGATATAGAAGCAAAGGTCCAACGGGTACGCAATACATTTGGGTAAGCGCAGCAATCCACATTCACCCGTACCGCAGCCCATCGGACCACCGCTCCTCTGTCCCATGCAGCAAGTGTCCGCGTGTATTTGCGTTCTACGCATGATCTGATGAGGATACGAACATATCTTTGGAGTTAGTGAACATTACAATAACAGTTCTGTTGAAGCTCAAATCGACCTGTGGTTTCCCCAGTCTGTGTGACTTGTCAATGTCTGATTGCAAGAGAGGGATGTTTGCCGTTTCAGCCATTTGTAGGAGTTTTGCGTCTGTGTTCTCATTGGAATCACCGGTGTCTCCCAATATTCCCTTAATGCGGAGACAATCTCACCCGGAATATTGCTCTTAGCGATCAATACAGATTCGAGATTGTCGATGTTTTCCTTCAGCGAGTTGTTTTCATTCCGAAGCGTGTTTACTTGCTCCTTCAATGACTCAAGCTCGGCCACTTGAAGCTTCGATTTGTCGTTGTCTTTGATAATTCTGATATCAAACGACAGTAGCCTGATATTATCGATGCAGAACTCCAGATAAGGTGCGTATTGGCGCATTTTACGCACTTATTTAAGCAGAATATGCATTGACTATCATACGTGGGAGTAAAAAATGCTCACAGCGATGTGAAAATAGGCATTGATTTTCAAATTTCGGAGTGACGATAGAGTGATAAAATTGAAAATTTACTTACTGAACTGTTTGCTTGTTGCAGCTCAAATATTAAATGAATCTTTTAAATTTGTTTTATTGTTTATCATTTGTTACATATTTAACAGGGAAGAAAATCAATGATACATTTGTAAAAGTAAAATACGCGTTGAATTTAAAATCTGGGGTATAGTACTCTTTAGATACCAAACTTATCTGGAGCTCTGTATATGCATCAGTCATTTACGATGAATTCCTACGCATTTCACAACATTTCCTGATAATCTTCTATCCGCAGAAGACACTAGCTTGGTTTTAGACCCTGTCTGCACTGACAAAACTTGCGCAGTATGGAGTCTGAGATACAGTCGCCATGATGTCCGTATCTATTGATTCTGGAGATTTCGCTAACAATTGCATATGTGTTGGTTAACGTATCAATTCTGACAGTGGCTTCAATCATGGCAGATCCAGGCGCGGTCACTATCACCACTTGTACGTCCTCAAATGATTTTGTCTCTTCACCAAAGTATAGTGTCTGGTTAATATTTGTTCTCGATTTTAGCACGTTGTCTGATCCTACAAGTCTAGAAGCTTCTCTTATTTCTAACACCCTCAAATTCTCACACTTATCAGTGAAATTCCTTAACGCATGGACAATTTCAGACAAAACCGCTCTGCTTGCGTTTTGAGCAGATATGTCGGTAACGTTTAGTCTCGCATAATTCTGGCATGTACACCAGTGGGGCAGTATGCCGGCTTGATCACATGACCTCGCAATAGGAATCTCTCGGAACCAACTCACCCCTCTGGCAGTAGTAACTGCCTGTTCCTGCACACCTTTAAAGTGCAAAATGTCCATCAGTGTTTCGTAAACATCAAATGGTGTGGATAGTCTATTTTTATTAACATTCAAGTTGTTTCTTATAAATCCGTACTTCTTTCGGAGCAATTCTGGAACAGTGACAGTCATAAATGGTAAACGTTCTTCTAGTTTCCCGATATGCGTTTCTCTGATCTGACCAAATCTCATCCCGTGATCGCTGAAGAAAAACAACACGGTGTTTGTCAGTAATTCATTATCATGGAGTTTCTTAAGGAAATTATAATATGGTTGGTCGGCCGCGCCAGCGTTATTAACATAGTCATGCGTAAGTCTTGAAATAAATGTAAATGCAAAATATGGAACATGTCTAAAGGTTTTTACAAACGTGAAGAGGTTGTCAAGGAGAATTTCTGTCTCCAATCGACCCTGAAAGCAATGGTGGTTATTAGACCACAAGCCATGCATCTTTTCCATTGCTAAACTAATTGGCCTGTTGAAATAATCAGCTGGTGGTGTATTAAAGCCCGATTTCACATAATCAAAACACGCTATATTTGGGGCATCCTCGGAATAGTATGTTTTGTAACCTTTCGCTGAAAATTGGCGCCAGATGAAGTTGAAGTCATCAAAGGGTTTGCCAGCCAGAGTGTTATTCCATGGCATCTCGGCGACAAATTTACCGAGCATCATCGGCACTATGTTAACGAAGGTATTATCGGCGACTTTGTTGTATCCCATCATGTCAACGGCGTCGACTGTTTCCGACAAAAACTCATTGGTCTTTACCATCTGTCTCCGGAAGTTCAGACGAGACACCGAATCAACACCTGTAAAGGAGGACAGGAAACCCACTTATTGTCTGTTTCACGAAACTTTCCCAAATTTTAAGGATAATGCAAAAACAACATGTTTTTAGATACTATTAAATGTGATCAAGATTTAATAGCGAGCCTTTTTATTACATTATGAAAATTTGCTCAGACACCTATACAGGCATTATCATTATTCAACCCCATTTTAAAATTAATTATTTACCATGTTTACTGGTAACATTTGTATGATGATTCAAATGTAAACCAACTACGCTGAATATGCCATCTTTTCACACGTTTCCGCTCAAAATGTGACCCTTCTTTTCATATTGATCCCGTGGGAGGAGGGGAGGGGTGACAAGTGGCACTACCATACTATAGTACTTATACGTAGAGATCGACAGGCCAGTGTATCAGATAATAGCTATGAAATTGCGAGCCACACCGAAAACTAAGCTTAGTATTTGTGGACCGATTTGCATATATATGCTTTGTATGTGACTGGAGAAATGGGTATATAATCGGTATATATCCAGATCAACCTGTGCATCCGCACAGCCTGATGAGTATCTGCACTGTTCCCCAGTAAAACAATGAAACACCCGTCGTCTAACAAACAATATAAATCGTTTATCAGGTCACAGCTAGGAGTATGCGGATCAGGATCTACACTGTTCACAAATCCCACAGGCCCCATTTCTCCTGTCACATCCACGTGTACTTACCGAGCATTATCACATTGAGGTGCTCTTTATTATTGTCCCTTAGTTGATGTTCTTGGAATCGTTCTTCAGTATATTGTCATTTGTTATATTAGGCTGTATGAAGGTATGGAAGTTGGTATAGAACTCTGTACCTGTTGCGTTATAACAAGACACCCGCACAAAATCATCAGTAATCACGACAGAGTCGTTAAATGGTGCACTTATGTTAATATATTTCCAATTATTATGAGAGGTAGGAAGGTATTTCGGTCTGTATATTGGGGTATATTTGCACTGAAATCCGCTATACGATATTTCATTTTCATTCATAGCGCTCCTGTTCACTCGCAATTGCAGTCCGTCCTCGTATGTCAATTTCGGAGTTCGTTTGCAGGTTATACTTCCAGTTTGATGAACAATGTGTCGAACCGACTTGTCGAACGGATCCACCTTCGGTATTTTGCACGAAGGTGTATCAACGAGATATGCTGTAATGAGGGGTTGTAGTTAGTTATTTCCCCTTGAAGTTATGTATAGAAATCCGGTCCTTATTGTATATTTTAGTGTCTTATTGCTTGTAAAAAGGGCGAATGTCGCACGATGTGTTGTCTGAATGAGTATGGTGGCATATATTTGCCATTTGATTGTCGAGATGTTGACATTATTTATTGCAACATGTCGACGTAAATATCACGACATGTCGACAGAACGTGAAACTATGTCAACGTGTTGAAATAATCATGTCGACATGTTTAGATAAAATATCACATTATGTCGACATGCTGTGTTAAACTATTCCGTAATGTCTACTTCTTGTGTTAACCCATCACGTTATGTCGACATGTTTAATTTCGATATGCTGTGATAAATTATCACGCTGTGTCGACATGTTGTCTTAAACTACATAAATAACATTATATGTTATGCGACATGTTGTATTAAACTATCATGGTATGTTGACATGTTGTGATCACATTACGTTGACTTATATAATTTCACGTTATGTCGACATGTCGTGATATTTAAGTCTCGACATCTCGATGGTAAATATATGCCACCATAGGATCCATTATATTGTTTTCGACTATAGTATTAATGCGAGCTGCACGTGTTCCGCTTTATAGGCAACATGTTGCACTATATCGATACACCACGCTACACAGTAAACATGTGCGTAATAGCTTTACACTTCGTGCACTAAACTATAGAAAGAAACCTGCGGGGCATTGACGTTCATACTTCGCTATATTGTCATTGAGAGACAATTCTACAATATGACACAAAAGTACTACCATAAACTTACCTAATAACGTGTGTATTACAAACGAACAAACGGACGGAAAGACCGGCGGCATTACGTGGGTATCATAAACGCTAAAATAAACCATAGTACCGGATCTCTATAAATAGATTTTCAAAGGGAAATAACTAGCCATGATCCCTCAGTGTCGTGGTATCCGTGTCTTCGTGTCGCGTGTAGATGGAAGGCGAGATCCACAGGTATATTGCAGCGTAGCACATCACCAGAATTATTAAGCCAGTTACGCAAACAGTTGTGTGCAGCTTTCGTCCCTGTAGATCATGAAGTAGGCTCATTCTCAACCTATGAAAGAAAGCAGCGACAATTGCATGTACTCTAACGAACGCACAAGAGAAAAGAACGCACTTGAGATGGTCAAACTGGTTAGAGTTTCCCAATTGAGCTCTGCTGTGTAATTTCCAACCATAGGGTCAACATATCACATTTTTACTTTTTGAAAGTTTTTTATAGCACAGACAATGTACTTTCCAAAAAACATTGAATTTTGTAAATATTCCATCTAGGTAAGTTGCTATGACGTCACAAACAACACACGTGTTGGCGTAAGATTTTACGCAAACGCAACGTCGTCGACGTCATCATAAATTAACAGAGAATGATAACGGTTTAAATGCAATACACTGTCTATGAGGAATCACTTAATTTAAAAGTTCATAAAATTGCATTATAAAATATCAGTACCTTTATTTGTACTTTTGTTATAAGTTATAACTTAAGTCCGGAGTACGTGCTTAGTCCGTTTCACAAAACATCATAGCGAGAACGACAATCGAAATGTACGATGGAAAACTAAGACAGGTAGCTAGCAGTCTTAAGTTATAACTTAAATATTTAAGACGGAACTTATGAAATAAACAAAGATGGCTGCCCCCATGTGAGCCGAGGTGGAGAAAACAATTCACTGACAGCAGGTAAATGTTCACTTCATACGTACTGTTTTAGCAATTATCTGCCATATAAACCATATATCCTTCCATATAGATAACGAGGACCTATAAGGTCAACCCTGAGATCACACAGTCTGCCAGTGTCATTACAAGTGTTGACTGTATTGCGATTTTACGCAACTGGTAGTTTCCTGCGGTTACTGGAGATGTACACAACATTAGCAAAGCAAGTGTTTCTAAAAAGTGGAGTATAACTTTTGCGGACAGTGTATTGTCGTGTTCAAAATGGTCGAACTACCATTTTATTGGAATGTAAAAATAAAATCATTGTTAATTTCTTCTTTTGTTGCTGTTTCATCTAATATGCTAGTATATATTACAGTATGAGGTTCACTAGTTGGTAATAAATATATCCACATGTATTCAATGGCGTCGGAATATTGAGATACAATTTATATTCTACATGAGATTATTTTTTAAAAATTAATAATATTCAACATTAGGCCTGCAATTCCGTTATTTTAGATGTCAAAACACATAAATGGAAAGTAAAGTCATCATACAAATAAAAGCCCCGAGCGGGATCGAACCCGCGCGGCACATACCAAAGCTTTAAACAACAACTAAGTTGTAACTTATGACGGACTTGTTATGACCGTCTTAAGTTTGTTTTTTGAAACCAAATAAGCAATGAATTATGTCGGTCATAACTTTTGTCATAAGTTATAACTTAAGTTCGAACTTATGAACAAACTAAGATTTGTTAGTGAAACGGACCCCCGGATTTGTCCCAGTGGACCAGATGTAAAGGCCGCAGGTGTGTCCAGGCGATACGCGGCGGTCCCGGCTCTATATGTAAATGACAATTATCGCGTTTTCTACAATGTTTTACCCTGAATAAACGTATTATATAATTATGATAAATTGTGGAAATATAATTATTGTCTTTAAATTGGTACTTAAGAGTAAACGCTAATACAAAAAGTCCACCGCCTCCGGAAATTAACCACGGCCGTATCGTATGACGGGGGAGGAGGTGGTGTGGCTATAAAACACAGTACATGTATGCATATAACAATAATTATATTTCTCCAATATAAATATTATATGATGATGTGTACATATACGTTTATTAAGAAAAATATAAATTGTAGAACACACACAGCTCCATCGCCATCTATGTCTGTCAGTTTCAGGACCTGCCATTTGTGGACCAGCGACAGATTTAGTTGGCGACTTTGACACATAAATAAAATATTCAAATACATGCATTGGTGATTACGACTTACTTTAAACTGACGATTCAAATAAGTGGCTAACTTTTATATCAGCTGTTTGACAATTCAAGCACAAAGAGACACAGGTTCATATTTAGGTGTTTTATGGGTTATTTCGGTATATATGGGGCAGGGCTTCTAAAATTTCAGAATGCCAATCGGTCCAGACGTAACTGTCGGCCCGAAAGAGCCGGTACGATTAGTGCCCTCCTCCCACCCCTCCCTCGCATTTTCGCGATCTCACTCGTGTATACAAACTTTCTACTGTAACAATAATGTTTAAGTATGCACGTATATGTGCCATTCAGTGATTGTGTCCATCAATTACTTAATTAACGATGTATATAATAATAGTTACGTTGTAACGGTTTCTTGAATGGTTTTGCAGGATGATGATGCAGGAGTCTCCTGGTAACGTGTTGCCATATATGTTAACATTCAGGTGTTTGTGTGCTCAATCATCGATCTGGATACGACGATATACATAGCATTCCCATTCCTCTTGTCTCTCAGCTAAGATATATAACATTGATCACGTCTGTACATTACTTACTTGTTGGTCGGACGTTAAACCTTTTCACTCTTTTTCTTATGATGGTCAATGCTATGTATTTTGATGACTCTCCAGTCTTGTATAATGTTTCACAGTGCTTACTGGATTATTAACCATTAATGTTGATCTTGTTCTTTGGTAAATTTGATGTCATCGTGGAATATCCAACATCCATTGCGATACATGTTCAACTGTGCCATCAAATATTCTGAAAACCACAGTACATACGTCGCAAATGTACAATGACCATACCTGTACAATTATATAACAAGAGTGCCGCAAGTCACAAAATACGCCCGTCGAATATGGGCCAGACAAGATGAAGATGCAGAAATGTGAAGCTGTCACCAAGGCAAGAAACATTAATGAGAATTTGAAAGTCTATAGCATTATTTCTTCATCTCGTTGTGCTAAACATGTATAATAATTTAGGCAGAGATAGAAAAGTAGAGTGTAAAGTAGAAATGATAGGGAATTGGATACAATAAGTTAGAAAAAATGGCTAAGTTAAAAAGGTGATATTTTTGTCAAAAAATATTTTTCGGCATAAAAATACCAAGGTGCACATCTTCAATATGTGTAGAAGACGTGTGTATAGTTTCAGAACGATCGACTGAACGGTTTCGGAGGAGTTGTGTACACAAACTCTGTACCGCATATAGAATTGTATAGACAAATGTAGAAAAAATGGCTAATTTAAAAAGGTTATATTTTTGTTAAAAATTATTTTGTCGGCATAAAAACACCAAGGTGCACATCTTCAATATGTGTAGAAGACGTGTGTATAGTTTCAGATCGATCGACCGAACTGTTTCTGAGGAGTTGTGTACACGAACTATGCACTTTTTTCTGTCAGCCGCCCGCCCGCCCAGCGGTAAAACATAATACGTATTTTTTTTAAAAATCGGTCGTATAAAAAGTGCTCGTCCACATCTTATTTGTCTGTAGCTGCAAGGGCAGAAGGTGGAACTAATATCAAATACATACTTCGATAATTATGCGTTGTTCAAAATTATATATTAAGAACCATTCTAAATGAATTTATGGTAAAAATAAACACCAAAACTAAATCGCTATCTATGGATATTGATGGGTCTTGATGATTTTCTTAATTTTGAATAGCGGCCATATTACATAATAATGAGTGTTCAGAAGAGTGCTGGTGTTTGAGAACATGCTACATCGAAACCCTAGTGTCGACAACATATGGCTAGACATCAAAACAATTATCTATATGCAAATGTAGCTGAGTTATGACGATTTTACCATTTACCTCATTATAAATGGCAGCCATTTTGGATTTCAGGAAGTTGTAATTAATGTATGTGCTTGGGACTGTGTTAGATCGATTCATTGGGGTCGATAAGTACCAAAGTTAAGTATGTGGCTTATTAAGGAAGATAGGCTTACTTTGATGATTGGACCTAATTAATATGTTAATTAGGACAATTATGAAAAATGCTAAACATATGAAACTTAGCATCCGGCAGTTTCTGAGTCCTTAGGACCTATATATTACATTTCAAGCATAAAACCTTATAGTACTCAACATTTCCCGGTTCACCAATTGGCTAGTAGACTATATAGGTCGATAATGTGTAAACACAATTGTAACATGGCCCTAACAGGACACAGTGCGATGTTTTAGGAGGCGATTCTCATGTGTTTTTTTAAATTATAATAAACATGTTTTAGCGGCATATGAGAATCGTCTCCTATGACGATTACATCTCGCATTTTTTTTATTATTGATGGTGAACACATTTTGGTCTTCTCTAGTCGCATATCCAATTAGCCCGGTTTTGTCCGATCACGTCGTACTTAATATGCACGTGCACGTAATCATTACCGACTGTGACGTGTAGGAGAGTAACATCAAAGGTTTACAGAACCACCGTCTAATGTTAAAGGTACATGCCCACTCAGTAGGCACACAGTGTTCTTTATAGGAATTAAATAAGTGTATAATTGTGTCACTATTCCACCCGTTCTTAAAATTACGAGTATCCGCTATACAGATATAATCATTTATTAATACTTATTTTACTGATAGTGACGCGCGGTGGTATCAGGCTTTTTTCATATGCAAATGAGGCATGATATTTTTTAATTATTTATACAAATTAAACCTGAAAAAAATAGTATTTTCTACAGATTATAAAATATGATCATTGTGCATCAAAATATAAATACAGATAATAATTAGTTTTAAGGAAACACGGTTATCGCCCCTGATATCAGTGTGGATATTTACCTCTGATATAAAATGTATAATAATGCCAATCATTACGTGGGGAAATGGTGAATGAATGTTTATTTTGCCAGGAAATGTCTCTGATGTTGTCTCTGATATAAATAACATGTTGTGCCTACTGGGTGGGCATGTACCTTTAAGTAGTGCCGATCTGACCTTTGATGCATGCCGACGCGATGTCAACAGAGACGCACATTTACGATCAATTAGTCAACACATATTTATCCATTTCGCGACACTATCACACGTGGAATAAAATAAAACTTTATTTAGTAAGATTTGGCTCTGGAATTATCTTTCGCACATAATTATTCCGTAAATTTATGATGTAGGTGCATAATCATGTAGCAATCTCGCGCATAGGTTGATCGGAACAAAAGGCTTTAGGAACCAGTCGGCCAATAAATAATGTGACCGTAAACCAGCCCTGGTACAGCTGAGCAAGAAGGAGTAAATTCTCAGAACAACGTCATTGATTGTTATCATTATGACAGACAGATAAATAAAATAGATGCTGCAGGAAAGGTATGTCTACGGCAGCTTAAAAGGGACATGCACAATTGCATAGCATCTCGTTACCACGAGATAGCATCTCGTTACCACGACTTAGCTAGGTCGTTCCCACGACATAGCATCTCGTTCCCTCTAGATAGCATCTCGTTCCCACGAGATAGGATCTCGTTACCACGAGTTAGCTATGTCGTTCCCACGAGATAGCATCTCGTTACCACGACATAGCATCTCGTTCCCACGAGATAGGATCTCGTTACCACGAGTTAGCTATGTCGTTCCCACGAGATAGCATCTCGTTCCACGTCATAGCATCTCGTTCCCACGACGTAGATAGCCAATGAAAAAGCAGCATAATTACCGCCATATTTTCTTTCAGCCATAGTTCAATATAGTCCGGCAGCCAAAGGCCGATTTTGGGGCTTTACATTATTTTGAATAGCATGTTTTTTTTTATTACTGACGTTGCATGTCCAGACCTTTTAGTTTTGAAATCTAACTGATGACAAGCTGTCACCCTTGATCGTTTTAAGAAATTTTCACAAATTCAAGATGGCTGTCAAATAGATATAGTGTGCCATATAGTTGCATTAACATGAGGAAATTAGCAATTTAAGAGCGTAAGCTGGGTGTATTTGACATAGAGATGAAAATAGGCAACGTTAAAATTCAATTCCTTAACTGCGTTATGGGAGCAATCCAAGATGGCCACCAAATGTGAGAATTTGACGTAATTTCACTAGTTCGTCACAACAAACAGTATGATTTTTATAATATTGGGTTTATTGAAACAATGAATGTTTCTTTTTGTAACTTTGCTGTGAAATTGAATAATAGTCTAAATAGCAGAACTCCGAAAATGGCCGCCAATCATAAATATATTACATTATACGTGCAATCGTATCTCTACATAAGAAAACATATGTAATTGCACTCAGACCCTATATCAGTGTAAATGTGCATACGAATATTGTATTTAGATACACAATGATTTTAGTACCTTCTGTACGCAATTATATAATTGTTTCAACAGCATTAGTCCAAGATGGCCGCCAACTATTTTGATATTAAAATAGTACATTCTACTAGTAATCAAATCATAAACTTATAAATAGTACACTTGGTTATATACGTTGGCTTATTCAGTTTATTTTGGAAAGCCTTCTTGTCTTGCCATTCCACATCAACTTTCATGCTGACAATATTCTGATACCAAATCCAATATGGCTACCAAATTATGTAATTATTATGCAAGCAATTGATATATATTCAGATTGTTATTGATTATGTAGAGCAAATTATATTTGTATGATGAGATAATGTAATGTTTCTATAAATTGTGCAAGTCGGAATTCAACGTCTGCCATGCATGTGCAGTTGATTTTATTACATACAACTCCATATGGAGTGCATGTATATGACATGTTCACATACGTAAATGCTGAACAAAGAAATCAAATTTAATCACAATTTCAATAATTCTGAGGGAAACACTGAGATAATGTAGAATACATATTATAGTGTGGACTCAACTAATACACATTGGAATGATATATACGGCAGTCATTCCTGTTGAGCTACTACTAAATCACGGTAACAATAACTGTTATAGTCATTGCAGACTACAATACACATAGTACACACCAATATATACAACATGACAGCATTCAAGGTACCATGCAATGGATATAAGGAATGCAGTAATCACGAAATTTGATATACTAATATGACAATGCTAAACAACGTAACTGCCATCCCTTGCGGCATCATATCTTCTTCTTTTCCGATAGTCATATCTACAATATTAACTTGCATGTCATGTATACTGTGTATTTCGTTGTAATTAGTTTGTCGTTATCGTACGATATATTATTCGTTTTTGATTGCCTTGTATGTTGATGTCCTTTTGAAGCATGATGGCGAGGTAAGCGGGAGGTTTGCTAAACAGGTCAGGTTCAACCATCCAAGTGTTCTGTTTTATGCACTGTCCTGTCCAATGTGGCATCCTTCTTGTCATGTGTCCGTGTACTGTACTTCATTGGGATTTGAGTTTCCTGTTACTATACCGGTAGTTCATTGGGGAATAGTTGCTGTTGTGCTTGCTCTGTATTTGTTATACTGTTTATGTAGTGCATGCACTGTTGCTTTCGTTTTGGGACCGTACACAGCTGATCGTGGAGTGCACGATTGTGCCGCGTTGAAGGTTCTGCGACCACCGATGTGCACATGTCATTTGTTCATTAGGAATTATTTATTGCGTTGGTTTCTTATGGGTCTCACTTTTCTACTGTGTTCTCTATTTTAATAATCATGTCATTATTATGCGATCGGCATTGACATGCATTTGTAGAAATGTTGCAATCTTGACATGATAATCCATGTGTTACATATTAAACCACGCAACTGCTAAACATAGGTTAGCGCTGCATACTCAGTTGTACGCACGTACATCGGGTACATACATTAATAACATCTTGGCTAAGTGAATTCATTGCACCAATTGAGTTGAAGCATGTGGTGTTCGCCAGAAAAGTGGAACACAACCATTGTGAAAACACTACATTTGAACATTTGGACTAATATGGCGGTAATTGTGCTTCGTTTTCATTGGCTACCTATCTCGAGGGAACGACATAGCTAACTCGTGGTAACGAGATGCTATCTCGTGGTAACGAGATGCTATGTCGTGATAACGAGATGCTATCTCGTGGGAACGACATAGCTAACTCGTGGGAATGACATAGCTAACTCGTGGTAACGAGATGCTATCTCGTGGGAACGAGTCGTGGTAACGAGATGTTATCTCGTGGCGACGACATAGCTAACTCGTGGTAACGAGATCCTATCTCGTGGGAACGAGATCATATCTCGAGGGAACGAGATGCTATGTCGTGGGAAAGACATAGCTAACTCGTGGTAACGAGATGCTATCTCGCGGGAACGAGATGCTGTGTCGTGGTAACGAGATGCTATGTCGTAGGAACGACATAGAAAAAGAATTGCGCATGTCCCTTTTAAGCTGCCGTATTTGTCTGTGCCAAACATTTGATTATATTATTTGCATGCTCTACACATGTAGGTTAAATTGTCTGGGTGCGACTTGATGTGGGGTGAGATAGAGATTTCGAAAGTGAAAGAAGATGGTTCGTCAAAAAATGGGAAATAACTCATTGAAAGTCCGAATAAACCCGCATGACCCCGTGTTTGGCATGGATCTAGAACCGGCTTAGGTCACTCACTCCAGGAATGATTTTGTCGCAGGTAGTTTGCGATTGTCATGTTTGGGTGAATGTGGGTCTATGGGAAATCAATTGGTTGCCTGTTTCCTTTAGGTATGATCGCGAGATTGTGAGACGAAAACACGCGATTCTATCATATTCAATCTTGCGTTTTCACGATCTCGCATCTACTCGTATGAGCCAAACTAACCAGAATTGTCTGTGTACGCAGCTGCGTTTTATAATTCGGGTTACAGCAAAATGTAATTACAAAAGCGGAAGGCGAGATGGTGAAAAACTCGAGGCCATTTTCATGCAAGATGGAAAAATTGCGAAGCGACAGACAAATCATAATGCTGATTGTATTATTTTGGATTGCAGATAAACGCTTTTAACATGACAGATGTACCTTTTTCCTTTATCAAAATGTTTGAAACTGTAGATCCCGATGAGCCGGCTATTCACGAGCCGTCTCATCAGAATCTACGCCATTCGTACATACTTTCTTTATGCCAAACAAATTACCCCTAGTGCAGCATAATGAAACAGTTCCAAACCTGTCACGAATAGTTTTTTCCAAGGATAGAAAAAATCAATAATTGCCATTGAGAGGGCGGCGGAGATTGACGGTGTTGATTAATTTTAATTACCGATGTATCAATGAAGGGAAATAAGTAGAAATAATAAGTTCAATTAACAAGTTCCCCCCCCCAACCCCAAAATCTGGATCCGCGCCTGGCTGTTAACGCTATGTATGCTATAATGATCGTTTATTCACTCAGGTCACATGTCATGACAACATGAGGTATACAACATAATAGTAGGATGACACAATGGCGATACATGTAACAATCAAAATGCATTATATACATTACATGTACAATTTCTTAATATAATTATAGATTATTTTTGACAAGATAATGCTCTACAATTGTTTATTAATGAGTACTGGAAGAGAATTATATCTATCTGGAAATATAAGTACTGTTTATGTAATACTTTGTGACACTGAGCTATATTGCCTGCGCAATAATAGTTAAATATAGGCACTTGACGATATAGTGGTAATAGTATAACCAATACACCTACTCTGTATGACAAATGGTACTTTGTCCAACTGCGTGCTTTGATACGCCATTTTTGGCTCGACCCAAAAGTAGGATTAGTGCTTGAGTAACGGTGTTTCCTCCCACTTAATATTTCAATAATTTCCTACTGTGTCACTCGGCAGAATCCGGGTGAAATTTACACAATGACATGGAACAGTATGATACCCGTATTTAGATGTTTATCTCTAAGTATTTTTAAAACAAAAAAAGTACCTGTTAATAATACGCTTATATACAGTAAAACCTCTCTAAACCGGACACCCTGGGGGCCCTCAGGGTGTCCGGTTTAGCGAGGCTTCACTGCAATTAAGCACTCCGTGAACATTTGTTTGTAATTATATATAATGAACAGACAAGACAATGAAATATATTACAATGTACACAATCTACATTAAACACAATGGGGTCCACAAGATGTCTGGTGTAGAGAGATTATACTGTAATTATATATGATCACAGCTTGTGTGCAAGGTATATGCATGAGGATGTGATAAATAAGTTTGTCCGCATGCACGAGCGATAATCCGCTCGCTAAAGCTCGCGGATTATCTCCTCGTGCATGCGGACGAACCGTGATCTCACTTATACTTAATATATTAAGTTCATGGTAAGTTTACATTTTATGTTACAGGTATAATACTAGAGTTATGGCCAATTCAGTGCAGTAATATATCAAGTCTCGAAACTGTCTTAACAAGTCGCAGTCGACAATAATATGAAATAATGTGGCTACTTTTACACGTAGAACGATATGAACACGTATTGGACATTACCTGTTCACGAGACACATTATGTGTCGCGTGAGCCATACATTATATTACACATGGTCTGACAAATGTTTTATAACTACATGTACATCAAAGTGCATGATCACATGGTTACAACAACAATCACTGAAACTTCCAGAAGCGCAAATGCAATATCAAGGAATAAACACAAAATTCCCGTATTGAAGGCGGCGCAGTTGATCATGTTGATCTTGGTCAACACTGTTTGCAATATCTGATGACACATTTTCTCTTGTCACAGCGTACAAATACCTATGTTATACTTCAAATCAACATTATTTTTCATAAATATTTCACGGAACTCGGCCGAGTGGTCATAACTCCTCCAAATGGACAACACATTTTAGCTGCTAATGATTGACAAACAGTGTTGACTCGTTGGAAATGCGGCGGCGGCTGGTCTGCGTCTACACTGTTGTCAATGCCAGGTCCGAGTGATAATTATCCCATTACTTCGGCCATTTAATGTATACTAGTGTGAATTGTGTACATAATTTATTGTTTTTATTTTTAAATTAGAAAGCACAACTCTTAAAACTACAGGTGTGAACATTCATGTTACATTTAAAATGGGTAACAAACAGAAACAAATATTTGCAGTTACCGCGGTTTGAACTCGGGGACGTTCGTGTATTAATCCGGGACAAAACCACTCCGCCACCAAGGCACACAGGTGGAAGACTCGGACCTATGACACCAACAAAATGCCTATTAAAAAGTCCCATTAGCCCACTCACTTGGGCCAGCTCAAACTAAAGTCGTGCACCATGACCATATACACTAGAAACTCCAACCATACAAAGTTCGTCCAATTGTAATCGTTCACAGATCTAAAAAAACATTTTTTTCTAATTTCATTGGCTTTCATTCATGATTCGCGTACTATCAGATTAAGTCTTCCGGAAAATCTGAAAAGGGAAAGTCCTTACGTCTACTTGTAGGTTTAGCCAATCAGAGAGGTTCTTACATATACGCTTCGGTGCTTGATATTATGGAAGATGGTGCATTGACCCTGTTCCAGATAATGAACGAAATTAGACAAAAAAGTTTTTTAGATCGGTGAACGAAACACTAGTTATGCCTACGTTGATTACGTTCCTTCCTGAATCCAAAACGTTTTTCAAACGTAGAAACGATTCGGTAGGCATACTCAGTCTCAGTTATGTAGTCAGTATTCATCAATTATATAAAGACACAAGAGCTCATGAATCATACTAAAATCGCATAGGCTAATTATGTCGTTTTGGCGAAAAATCGGTGCGAGCTTACAGTACAGTTAGTACGAGAAAATGACTTAAGCTCACAAAACCTTTACATATGTGTGACGTAATCCCTTTGGCATGCGTCACAGCAATCATAAGCATATTCGCAATGGTGGATGTTTACCCTCACAATGACATTTCTTCAAATTATGTTTAGATTATGCTTATGTATCTACAGTGAAACCTCTATAAAGGGTCCACATGGTGTCCGGTTTAGAGAGGTTCGACTGTAAATCAAGTAAAGGACCATTCTGAGATATATTTGTGAGTTTTGCAATCATGAACAGACAATATCTGAGATAAATGACCCAGAAACCCATCAAATCACATATATGTTCTTGGTGTCCGGTTTTCATGGTTGTTTCTAAACATAATTTGAGGAAATGTGTACCTGTGGGATCAAAGCAATCGGAATAAAACAATTTCAATGGATAAAGGATAATACTATAACGTATGATTCGTACAAGAAACGCATTTTTACTACAAATGACAAACTTCAGTGGGAGAGGGAATGGGGTGGGGATACTTATTTTAGTGGAAAATTCAGTAATAAAGCAGGTATATGCATTTTAATAAAACCATGTCTGAATTATGAAACTAAACAGTACGACGATGTATACAGGTCCTTAAAATATGCATTTCAGATAAAGATTATACATTAATAAACATATATGGTCCAAATGAAAATAGTTCACAATTTTACCAAGAGCTATAGTGACATATTTAGACTCAGTCGAACTTTAGACACTAATAATAGCCGGTGAATTTAATATAAAATTAGATCCGGATTTAGACAAAACAAAAATGGCAGAAACTATACAAACACAATAGTGAAAGAAGTGGCTTAAAAACGACTTCTGTCCAACCCAAAAACAACGACTATGCTATATTGTTACATCATACCTTCCTGAACATGAATCCGGTGTAGGTCAATCGAATTAGATGGGACAAGATCACTTTTGGGGTCAATAAGTGCAAAGACGTTAACTGAGTTCAAAATCATATTTTAAAGCATTAGATGCACATGTACGTGCAAAACATGCTTGAAATATCAGATAAAGTTTTATTGTTGATTATTTTTCCATGTGATATATATGTATATGAAATGTTTGTGGTTGGTCCAAGATACTTTGCATTTTGCGATTTTCAAGATGGCCGTCAGATATAATTTTGACATTATACTGACTTTATTAGTATATGGCGTTCCGTACTTACATTATGCGTTTAAGTACATAGAAGTACGTTTAAATTACTTATAAAATGATTCGCCACTGACAAGTTCATATAAATGCAAGATGGCCTCCAACTATTCATCCAGACGTTCACTAAATGTTTGTGCAATAACGAAAATAAATAGCTACACTTTCACGCACATTTATAATGATTATTTGGAATATTCAAGATGACCGCTAAGTATCGCTCCAGTTTTTAGGCGCTTTTGGTCGACAACATAATAATGAAACGAAACCTTAGTGGAAATCATATTTGCAAACTTTTAACAATGCGAGGCTGGTGTTCAAAACTGTACCGAATGATCTTTCGCCGTAAAATAAAAGGTAAATCAAAGATGGCCTCCAACATGGATACAATTCCAACACATATATATACGGTAGGGTAGTCATCAACGACATAGCATATTCTACAGCCAAAATATCAATGTTTCACTGTTTCTGATGACAACATAAACAATAATATTTTATGACCGCCATTTTTGTTATCAAGATGGCTGCCATAATGCGTACAGTTTTATAATGTCATGAACAATCAACAAAATGTTGGTGCATGCATGGATAAAACTGTTTTTCGGATACACATACAGTGAGGGATTGGAAGCATGTGACGGGTTATTTAACGATGTGGTGAATCCTTGCCAGGGGCGTTATATCCCCTGCTTGATCCGTATGCGCATGTTAAGCGGGTATACCCATTATAAGAGTAATACAATTAGTGCTAGCCATATTACGTTTATGGGTTACGTGACTCTAGTGTGTTGAAGACCTGGCAGCAGATCCGGTTTGTCTAATGTCAGGACTGGATACAACAATGAATGCAACTCTGCGTTTACCCGCCTCATCCATGCAGATAACATATGCCCCCATACTTCCTAGCTGCCTCGAGCCCTTATCTCATTGAAAAGACTACCGCTTCAAAATGTCTGATTACAGGTCTGTTGCATACATCGATATAATCAGATGCAGGTGAATTTCATACGCATATTGTGCCATTTCCTATTATAATGAATAATACTATCTACATATCAACAACGATAGGCATTGTATTAATGCAGTACACGAACGTATAGGCAGTGCGATTGACAGATCCATTGGAAGTTGACGAATTATGAATTTGGCTGGCTACGTACAAACTATAAGTATTTAATTTCCACATAATCAAACAAGCGTTTTCTCAGAGCGAAGAAGTATGCTTAACTGTTTGATATGAAAAAATACCCACTCCATTGCATCTTGAGCTGTTCAATGTCATCCCAAGAAGTATCTATGCTAATTTCTCCATCAGTGGCTGACGTTACTACGGGCATAGACTACAGTGGGGTCAGCGTGTAAGTGCACACACGAACGAACACGACAGGTTGGAACCAACCTGTCGTGTTCGTTCGTGTGTGCACTTACACGCTGACCCCACTGTACACTGATATGGGAATATTCATTCTACTGCATTTGCATACGTTATATTTCCATCATGTATGCCATTTATACTTGAAAAGTATTCATCGACACATGTGTTAGTATAATTAAGTCGTAATATCGACGACAATAAAATGAACACGGCATACCAATATCTTGGCAACGCTACACATGTGTGCGCGTTGGTGTAGCAAGTGACAAGATAATTTACTTAAATATTAGGGATATAACATATATATGTGTACTGACGGTGTCGTCCTGGCCATCGAATTTCCGTTTGTATACGACATAGGGTGTGTTTTCTTGTCAAGACAATCACTGTTGGCTGATGTATCCTTTAAGCAGTAATACGCACGTACATGTGGGGCTTGAGCTAACGGTAACACTTAGTAAACTTAATGTGCACGAGACTTAAATGACACATTGCGCTAAATAGTGCACAGTCGTACATTTCGTTGCTTACGTTCATGCACGAGTCAGTTTATTGCTCACTGTAGTGCATGCAAATATCAAGCACAGTCAACATGTAGCTGTATGAATCATGCAATTTAAATGTTATTAGGGTTAGGGCACATGTGTTGGCGTAAGAACACATTTAGAGGACACCATGCAACTCTAAAACGAAACATGTCACGCACGGACTGTAAAGATTATTAAATATTATTATTATTAGTATTATTATTTTATTATGTTTAATTTAGATGTTTTTTCATTTTAATTTATCTCCAATAATTAGGATAATATTATGATAATAAGTATTATCGTTTCTTTTGTCGAAAGAATGTCAAAGACTACTTACGGATACAGTTGAAATACAGTCAAACTTACATTAAGCTACCACCCAAGGGAGACACCAAAAATGCTCGCTTAGAACAATGGACTCTGAACACAAAAACGAAATTTAAATGGAAATACGGGTACTGGTATGTCCGATGATATGGTTTAATATTCGGAATCAGCAAATCGCGAATATTAAACATTAACATAGGCATCACGGGACAGTTGAAAATAGCCATAATT
The DNA here is from genome assembly GCA_029237695.1 of Conchocele bisecta. Taxonomy (NCBI): domain Eukaryota; kingdom Metazoa; phylum Mollusca; class Bivalvia; order Lucinida; family Thyasiridae; genus Conchocele; species Conchocele bisecta. The sequence continues at coordinate 118,118,502 of CM055265.1, read as the reverse complement.
TGACTGCTTTTCTGAGGGCGGCGGATGACTTATAAAAATCACCGCCTCTCACAATCAGTTAAGGAGGCTCTTGCGAGACACCATAGCATGCGCCATTTTCAAAGATGTCAAAATCAACCGGAGCTAACATTCAGTTTCGTAGAATTATGAATTATGAAATACTCTAAAAAATACACCTAGTCAAGCCTCCCAAAGTCAAGAAATATTCATAAACCTATTTTTCTAGAAACGCTGGTGTCACTTATAGGGTCGCTAATGAAGTATATAGAAAATCGTCCACTCCCTTGTTAAAGCTAGCTGCCCACTGTCCCGTGAGACCATATAAATAAATACATTATAATACTACCGGTACTGTTTACTGTGCACCTTTCTGAATTATTCAGGCTTTATTTCATCAAAATAGATGAAAGAGTTTGAAATAAAATCGCCCAACTGAAATCGCAAATAAGCATGAGTTAATTCCCTTTAGTAATCACTAGAGCGAGTTCGAGCTTAAACTATGGTTACTATAGTTGAACTATGCTTCAATTAAACAACCGCAAATGCAGACTGGTTCGACCAGCGCGTCACTGACGTCATACGTCTACTATAGTTCGATTAGACAAAAGACGCATGTTCCTCCAATTTCAAGATGGCGGCGAATAGGTAACAATTTCTAGAGAGCGGGAAATTTACATGGATATTCTCTACTAGACATATGCGCAATGCATCTACTATAGTTAAACTATAGTACGAACCGAACTCGCTCTAAGGAACCTAGCGATTCAGAACGAGGTTTCATGTCAATAATCATAAGGTATCACTGTGCTAAATATAGTACATATCGGCCAGGGGGTATGCTTTAGTAGTCCGGTATAAAAAAATAGTGCAGACGTTTTGAGGCCACAGACCCAGTTTGCTTGTAAATCCTGATCCATTACAGCCCAATTTTACTTGAGAAACATGTTGGGGTGTTTTTAACACCAGTTTCCAGCATATTTCTAGCACTTAAAAGAAATTACTGAGCCTGCTTGTCACGTGATGTGAACACTACGTCACATGACACTTTGATGATAAACAATATGGCGGACAGGACAATGTTGAAATTTTCTTTCTTAGGAGTAAGTGAACATATTGTTTAATTAGTGAAAATCCGGTGCAGACAGGTTGCAGGTTATGAACAGGTAGGTTCCACAGCATCCATACGAATAGTGAAAGTGTGAGAGAATGGCCATATTTGGAGGAATCGGTTAAGTTGTATAGTAAAACTAATTGGTGGTTGCTAGCCATAAACAATGCAACATTCACACTTTGACAGTGACAGGGGATTTGTTTCCTAAATGTTTGTCACACGCTTCAGGCTAATTTCACCTGGAGAAAGTGATATCCTGTCAATGAATGGTCGTTTAATACAAACTAAAATTGCTTTTATTTACAAAATAAGTGACCGCTGGTCGCGTTAAGAGAAAGTCGCTTAATACACTGTCATTAAATAGGCCAAATGGTCGGGGGGAAATGTACAGTGGAACCTATGTAATTGAAAAATCCGTAGTCTTCACCAAGGTGCCCGGATTGGAGCTTCTCGTACATGATACTTTATTAGACTTCAGGTACTGGATGGCAATTAACGTAGCATAGACGCAGAGGCTAATTCGGACTGCGTTAGTCGTGAACAGAGGCAGTGTGATAGTCTGACAAAACTGGACTTATCTAATGCTTTATCAGTTTAAGCACAGACCCCCTGCTGCATTTATAGTCTTGTGGCATTTTTTTTTTCTTGAAGAATAATTAAAAATTCGACGACATACTATCGAATACTGTAGAACCTGATCATACTATGTGGATTTAAATGCTCAGCAGGGTCTACACTGCTCAACAAGACATTACTCTTTCGTTTACCTAGGCATCAACAATAGCTGGTGCTGTAATGTAGTTACAACTACAGATGTGAAGAGAAAGCCAGCGACTTACCGGTAGTTGACATTTAGCTGTTGAATACGTTACAATCTGGTGGGTGTTTACACTAATATTATTGAAAACAAATACGAGAACTATCACTATTATGTTTGTACTAGAGCCAGGCATAAACATACAATTTAATTTATGAATCCTTTTGATATTAGCTGCCACTTTTGCAGCAATGCGTGCTGTCTAATGGGCGTGCTCAAACGACCTTTAATCAATACAATAGGTGAGAGCACCAGTAGTATACACAATGGGGGTTCTGGGCCACCCACCTCCTGGAGGCCGCCGTGCACCCGCGGGCTGGCCATGCCCATGCCTAACGCAACACACTATGATCAACATACAACCCGAAGGCCTGTGCACACCCGGAGCCCGCCGCACCCACCCCCACCCCCCCCCCTATGGGCGCCCCCACCAAATGAATTAGCATCACGGCTAACAACTCGGAGAGCAAAGCGCATGCACAAACGACAGCACCGCGCTCGCCAAGGCATACCAAGGTCGACCCGTTTCTGACTCCCCTTTTAGACATACTCATACTAGTATACCTGAGGTACAATGAGAGGTACAAATTATTGTCAGTGGTTTGTTATAAGCTCCAAGGAGCTGTGCGGTCGTAGCTGCCTGTGAGTCCACTGTAAAGTTCACATTGCCCGGCTTCGGAAAGGTGGCGGCACAAAGCCCTGCAAAAAATGTGGAAAAGGTGCAACGAACTGTTTGCCGTTGTGTCAGACCTAGGCCTGTGCGTATGTGAACGAGTTTGTAAAAGGTTTGCAGCTAAAGAAGGTGGCCTTCAAGAAGGAGTTTCGAGGACTGGCTGCGATATATACCATCTGAATTCCCTATTAGAGATATATTAATACTGGGTATACCCAAGCAGCATGACTACTATGAGCACCTACAGCGATCAACCGCGCGCCGAAATGCGGGCACCCGAGTTGTTTCCCCATACAGATGCCAAAGGCATCATGGATGAGCCCATACCGGAAGCGGTGAAGAGGCGATTGCGCAAGCCCCTGCTACCGGGCGCTGTAAGCAGCTACCGACCTTCCCCGAAACCTCGATCAAGCATTCAGAGGAAACTGACTGCCATTCTGGAGGAGTTTGATCCACTACCTACCCAGAAGTAAATTCGAACATTTGACGACTACCAGAAGGAGATCCTGCATTTGTTCGAATAGGGAAATACGGACGGTCTAGTCTTCAAGCGGACCCCCTGGGCGATAGGGAAGTTTCTGCGGGGTTGGGCAATAGACGTCCCTCAGGAGCACCCCCTTACGGCAGATCGTAGAGCATTCCTAGAGGGCGTGCGACCCCAGATCCACTAGAAGCTTGTAGAAGAGATCCAGGCTCTCAAATGAGTCAGGTTTCAACTAGCACTCAAGGTCCAGCACCGGCAGTGCGGCCCAGATGGTTCCGAGGAGTACACAGACCCTGTGCTCCGCCACAAGCAGGAGGCTATCATACAGGTTAGTGAGATCAATGAGGAGCTTGACAAGGCCTTCCCCGCCTCTTTGAGATACTCGAAAAATGGACACATAGAGGCTCAGGATGGGTTTTTGATACAGTCGTCACTTTGTGGCTCGCTATCAACCTCTCAGGGGAGGCGGGCTCCTACATCCCACTACCTGCAGCAGTGAAAAACAAGAAGGCCGTAGTCAATGTCAAGAACAAAGATAACCACTGCCTCAGACGGGCCCTTCGGTCTGCACTGTTTCCAGTTGCTCATGGAAACCACGCCTATGTGCCCAACCCTTCTGTGAGAGATGCCTCCACGGTTACTCAATAGAAGACCTCCTGCAGGACCACAGGCCCGAGTGCCGGGGGATCGGGCAGACAGTGGTGAGGGTGGAAATGCCCGAGGAGGGGAAGAACAAGATGGTCTTCCGAAACAACTACAAACAGCTCCCAGTCCCATATATCATCTATGTGGACTTCGGGGCCTTCGCAACAAAGGGTGAGGGGCCCCAGCTCGACCCCACGAAGAGCAACACCCGCTGTGATGGCCATGCAGAGCCTCCGGTGGAGTATCGATGGCCCAACGCAGCGGAGCACTTCCTCAGGGCACTACAAGAGGCCAATACATGACACAGCCAATACATGTCATGTTTGCAGCAAGCCACTGGAAGAGGACTCCGTTCGCGACCACTGCCATATATCCGGTAAATAGCATATATATCATTCTCACTCGGAAAACTTCATCGTTCATCGACAATGCCCAGTTTCTGCTGGCCTCCTTCGGCTGCCTTGTCGAAGCAAACCCGCCCGAAGCCTTCCGAATTACAGCCAAGTTCGGGATCTCTTGCTGAAAATGGGTGTATACCCGTACGAGTACATGGACTCTTGGGAGCGGTTCGCTAAGCCCAAGCTCCCCCCAAGGGAAGCATTATATTGCAAGCTGAATCGAGATCCTCTCACTGGAGTTGAGAATTGGTCTCCCACTCCCGTGGAGCTTTTCGTCGTCGGTACTGAGCATGCCGAGCACGAGGGCGTACCTGTCGGATCGGAATTCCGCCACCGGTACGTTACTAATCTGCAGATCGTTCGCCACGTCACCGACCTCTGGCTCGGACTTCGAGCCTGCTGCGAATAGAACGGCCGCCTCACGCTAAATCTCGTGGGATTTGAGTCCCGATGCATACAACTGGTTAGGCACCCCCTCAACCGTAACATCAACATGTTTGACCTTGGGATTATAACAGCGAACGGCCTTTCTGCCAATCCCAAGGGAGTATTGTTGTTCCTCGAATAGGAGGATGCATGCCTTTAACGATCGGACGGATACGTTTATGTCAATGTTCCAGAGCGTGTTGCTTTTGTCCTTGGTCATTTTGCGGTGTCTCAAGATCAATTTTCTCCCGGGGAACTGATTTCGGACCAATCGGGACAGCTCCGGAATTTGAGATACCATGTCGAACTCGAGACAGATCCCAGATATGGTGTTCATTCCACCAGCCGGGTCGTCTGCGATGCATACCCGGCTAAAATCCTTGAAAGTGACGGCCGCCTGGTAGAAGGGAGCGTGCTCTAACAGCTCGAAGTCCAGGGTATACAGAACCGATTTTCATAGGCGTCCGCAACGGCATTGTCAGCAGCTATATTGACTGTAGCGGGCACCCGAGTTGTTTCCCCATACAGATGCCAAAGGCATCATGGATGAGCCCATACCGGAAGCGGTGAAGAGGCGATTGCGCAAGCCCCTGCTACCGGGCGCTGTAAGCAGCTACCGACCTTCCCCGAAACCTCGATCAAGCATTCAGAGGAAACTGACTGCCATTCTGGAGGAGTTTGATCCACTACCTACCCAGAAGTAAATTCGAACATTTGACGACTACCAGAAGGAGATCCTGCATTTGTTCGAATAGGGAAATACGGACGGTCTAGTCTTCAAGCGGACCCCCTGGGCGATAGGGAAGTTTCTGCGGGGTTGGGCAATAGACGTCCCTCAGGAGCACCCCCTTACGACAGATCGTAGAGCATTCCTAGAGGGCGTGCGACCCCAGATCCACTAGAAGCTTGTAGAAGAGATCCAGGCTCTCAAATGAGTCAGGTTTCAACTAGCACTCAAGGTCCAGCACCGGCAGTGCGGCCCAGATGGTTCCGAGGAGTACACAGACCCTGTGCTCCGCCACAAGCAGGAGGCTATCATACAGGTTAGTGAGATCAATGAGGAGCTTGACAAGGCCTTCCCCGCCTCTTTGAGATACTCGAAAAATGGACACATAGAGGCTCAGGATGGGTTTTTGATACAGTCGTCACTTTGTGGCTCGCTATCAACCTCTCAGGGGAGGCGGGCTCCTACATCCCACTACCTGCAGCAGTGAAAAACAAGAAGGCCGTAGTCAATGTCAAGAACAAAGATAACCACTGCCTCAGACGGGCCCTTCGGTCTGCACTGTTTCCAGTTGCTCATGGAAATCACGCCTATGTGCCCAACCCTTCTGTGAGAGATGCCTCCACGGTTACTCAATAGAAGACCTCCTGCAGGACCACAGGCCCGAGTGCCGGGGGATCGGGCAGACAGCGGTGAGGGTGGAAATGCCCGAGGAGGGGAAGAACAAGATGGTCTTCCGAAACAACTACAAACAGCTCCCAGTCCCATATATCATCTATGTGGACTTCGGGGCCTTCGCAACAAAGGGTGAGGGGCCCCAGCTCGACCCCACGAAGAGCAACACCCGCTGTGATGGCCATGCAGAGCCTCCGGTGGAGTATCGATGGCCCAACGCAGCGGAGCACTTCCTCAGGGCACTACAAGAGGCCAATACATGACACAGCCAATACATGTCATGTTTGCAGCAAGCCACTGGAAGAGGACTCCGTTCGCGACCACTGCCATATATCCGGTAAATAGCATATATATCATTCTCACTCGGAAAACTTCATCGTTCATCGACAATGCCAAGTTTCTGCTGGCCTCCTTCGGCTGCCTTGTCGAAGCAAACCCGCCCGAAGCCTTCCGAATTACAGCCAAGTTCGGGATCTCTTGCTGAAAATGGGTGTATACCCGTACGAGTACATGGACTCTTGGGAGCGGTTCGCTAAGCCCAAGCTCCCCCCAAGGGAAGCATTATATTGCAAGCTGAATCGAGATCCTCTCACTGGAGTTGAGAATTGGTCTCCCACTCCCATGGAGCTTTTCGTCGTCGGTACTGAGCATGCCGAGCACGAGGGCGTACCTGTCGGATCGGAATTCCGCCACCGGTACGTTACTAATCTGCAGATCGTTCGCCACGTCACCGACCTCTGGCTCGGACTTCGAGCCTGCTGCGAATAGAACGGCCGCCTCACGCTAAATCTCGTGGGATTTGAGTCCCGATGCATACAGCTGGTTAGGCACCCCCTCAACCGTAACATCAACATGTTTGACCTTGGGATTATAACAGCGAACGGCCTTTCTGCCAATCCCAAGGGAGTATTGTTGTTCCTCGAATAGGAGGATGCATGCCTTTAACGATCGGACGGATACGTTTATGTCAATGTTCCAGAGCGTGTTGCTTTTGTCCTTGGTCATTTTGCGGTGTCTCAAGATCAATTTTCTCCCGGGGAACTGATTTCGGACCAATCGGGACAGCTCCGGAATTTGAGATACCATGTCGAACTCGAGACAGATCCCAGATATGGTGTTCATTCCACCAGCCGGGTCGTCTGCGATGCATACCCGGCTAAAATCCTTGAAAGTGACGGCCGCCTGGTAGAAGGGAGCGTGCTCTAACAGCTCGAAGTCCAGGGTATACAGAACCGATTTTCATAGGCGTCCGCAACGGCATTGTCAGCAGCTATATTGACTGTAGCATGACCAGCTCCGACTCGCAACCTAGTCACGTTTCGGTTTAGAGTCGTGTCTATTCCTTGGCAAAACCGCGTTCTCTCGCTCCTGTGCGGTTTTCCACAAATCCACGTAGGCGTTACACATATCTGCATCGTCGATGCTTTACACCTCCTGTCCCGATATCTTAATTATGATTTGTTTCGCGATGGAACGGCCAAGATTGGATACTACGAGCCTGTTTACGTCCGTGGACGTGAGATTAATCTGAAAGGCCGGCGTTCCCCGGGACGATCAGATCGTCCTGACCCAGATTCGAGAAACGTACGAGAAGGGTCTGCCTGCTGAGATCGTGCTAGGGTTTTTAGTGACAGAAACGCACGTCCTGTGACCCTTGAATGCTTGATGCCGAGAGGCTCGCGCAAGCGCCGTACGGATTTAGTTTGCGCCCAAACGATGCCATATTTGTTGCGTATTGAACCCGTCGGTTATTTTTGTTCAATACAGAAAACCGGGAGATTTCGAGATGGGCGATTTTCCGGCCGGGCGGAGAGTCAACATCGCCGAGCTCGACGATGATGATCCCCTGGTTGAGATAGTGGGTGGCTACGAAGACGACGGCACAATGGAGGCAAGATTAGATAAACTCCTGCAGGCCGGGGTTGACGAGCCTATGCGGCGCTGAGCCCTGAAATCCGCTGTAGATTTTTACAAAGCCCATTAAAAACAGGGCACAGTTCGAAGTCTCGGACGCAAATATGATGATGCCTGGAAGAGCCAGGTGGTAGGGCCGGCGAGCTGCGCCTGAAGAAGCGCCCCCATTTACCAATAATTAACAGTAGAACAAGGGAGCCGCTGTCCCTCGTGATTATCGCTAATGGCCGGGGCGGCGTTAAAGTCGTAAGAAACGAGCTAGGGTTCATGGATTAGACGTGGCCGACCCTCAAGAAATCAGCGGCCGAGCAAAAGAAAAAAGCGGCCACCAGAGTGCATGCCAGAAGTGTTTCCCGTGATCTGGACTGGTTTGAAGCTGACCTAGAAACAGCCGATGACAGTGCGGTCGCGGATATTGTCAACAACGTTGTTCGCTCAGTGGAGACTATGACCGACGGTGGGATAGACACGGACCCCGACGGCGGATCGCAACCCTTTCGTGAATGACGAGGGTTTGTAAAGGCCTCACAGACAATGAGTGGCGAGGAGGCCCTCAATTTATCCAAAGTGACTGAGCTCGATAAATATATCGCACACGATGAGAGACAATTTAAGGAATCCCGGACTCCTGAAGACAAGGAAGCGTCTGCGGGTCCGGAGGGAGGAACGGGGATTGCAAATGGAGGCAGCATCGGCTAACTGAGAGGTGCTCAGGACCCAGTTCAGTCGGATGCGCCAAACGATCGAGTGGATGCTCCATGAGAATACGACGCTGCGCGAGCGGATCCGTACGCTATTCAGAGAGCAGCCGGAAAAGCGGCTGCCGCACTCCCCGCTATTATCGGGGGACTCGCCTCTTTTCTGCTGTCCATCTTCGGTCATGGTCCTTGCACTCGCCGGTCTGTTGTTGTTTATGGCTCGCGAGTGGCTCGACCGTAGGTCAAAGCCAAATCACGATTAGCCCGAAAACCACGAGGTAGACAGTTAGCCCCTGGTTTTCAGCCGTGTGGTCAACGTTGGACGCTTGCATTTGTTTCTCCTGCACTTACGTTTGTTTCTCCGTCGCTCGTTTCTCCTACCCTTGTGCTGGCTGTGTCTTTACGAAACTGGCGTCGGCTCCAGTTGTTCCGATAATCCGAACTACGTGGATCGGGATCACGTTTGTCGGGCAGCGGAGCACCATGTTGCTAGGTGCGATTTAAAGCCGGATACCGAAGACGAAATCCACTGGGGTGCCAGCGTACTGCAAGACGCCTTGATATCGCAGCTGGGAGGTCTACCGGACTCGCAATCGAATCCTCGACATTTGCAAGGAACTGTTTCTGTGCATCGAACGCCGTCCCCGTTTTCAACAGGGAGCTCCTCGCCTGCGCCTGAGCGCCGAGGATAGCCCGGACGTACATGCGAATGGAGTCGTTGATGCGAGGAATACCAGGTCGTTTGAACCCTTGACCCTTGTCCAGCACAAATGATTCCCAAGCATCTTGGACCGCGGCTGTTTGCTGAATGAAATCAACGTGGGCTTTCTTGGGGGGAAGCCATTCGCAGGACGAGATACCGCAATGCCACTGCGGCCGCCATGTACCTCCGGCCCGAAGGTCATCGTCGCTCGGTCGAAAACCCCGCTGTTTGACCATGTGGTCGCCATAGTTGTCGTGCCTGAAATCCGTCTACTTCAATCCCCGTGACCCCGAATGTGAACCTCGCCTAAGCCACTACTGCTATGAAATGCTTTTTACTTGAAACGGGTCCCAAGCACTGTCCTGCGGCTGAGCGACCCGCAGTTCAGTCAAAATCCGCATCGTGGTGCAGTACACGTGGAAGTTGTAGGATGCTCTCAGGAAGTGGTACTCGGCGGCCATATGGTCCTTAGCGGAGACCCCACACCCGGCCGTTGCGCACCACACGGCTGGTTCAGCCAAAACTGCATCGGGGTCGTTTTCCACCTGTTCACGACCTCTATGGTCGTAATTCTTGGCAGCCGATATTTTTCAAACACGTTGGGGAAATCGGTTTGAAAACCGGTTGCATCAACTCCGGCTGTTCCGGCTGTTCCGGCTGTTCCGGCTGTTCCGGCTGTTCCGGCTGTTCCGGCTGTTCCGGTTGTTCCGGCTGTTCCGGCTGTTCCGGCTGTTCCGGCTGTTCCGGCTGTTCCGGCTGTTCCGGCTGTTCCGGCTGTTCCGGCTGTTCCGGCTGTTCCGGCTGTTCCGGCTGTTCCGGCTGTTCCAACTGATGCAACAACAGTACGAACCTGGAAGGTGGGGTGTACTAGCGGTGGCGCGCTTGCCTTCGTGATCTATACGCCGCCCGCCTGGTATTTCGCAGAATTAAAGCCAAACGCCTTGGTGTCCATTATTACTTGTACAATGTAATAAGAAATAATTAATCTGATAGATAATGTAATTACAAAGTAATACGACGTGATATAAGTATGTTTGCAACGCTTACCAATGTTCAAAGTGGAAAAGTTCTGCTCCAGAAGCCAATCGACGACTGCTGCGGGGAGCGCCGTGTGGGTCGCAGATCAATAACGTTCACGGTCGGGTGGAGAAACATGGGGGAGAATAATGGGTTCGGATGCGAAAAGGACAGCCAGCCTGTCGGCGTAAAGTTGATCCCCGGTCTTTGGAGTTCGAGAGCCCTTCAAGCTATTGTTGCAACGGAGCTTGCTGGCCGCGCCAGCCTCGCAATTTCTAAGGTCACCGGACTTGCTACACTGACCGTCGAGCCTGCCAACTGGGTAACGATCTCACCGGCGTTGGCCGTGCTACTTGGGTATCCAATAACGTACTCCGATAATCAGGGATGGTTTGACCCGGGAGAGTACGTGGGCGACGAGTCCGTATATTTCGCGATCATACAACATGGTCGACGGTGCCTGAAGTACACTTCTTAAAGTCGTGCACGCAGGTGACTGCTTCTTCGGGAAGTCCCTTGCCCTTGAATTTCCCCATCCCGAAATGAAGCGCTTCCCCTCAGGCCCCGTTCATGAATTAGAAATTTCCGTCCTCGATGATAGCGATCAGCCGTTGAAAAACGACTTTCCGATCGGCGTTGTTCTTGAGTTCTCGGAATAATAAGCATATACGGGCCGGACAGCTCCTGTTCTTTGAACCTGGAGAACGAACCTCAGCCAAAGTCAGTGGATTTAAACCCAGTGGATCTAAACACAAGTGGATATAAACCCATTGTTAAACCCCGTGAGCAATCTAGCGGCTTTGCGCCCAACCGTACTATCGAGCAGGGAAATTACAAAAATGCCAGTCATAAATATTTGTGCTGAATAACGAGGCGGTCTGCAACATGGAAACCAGGAATATTCCTTCTGTTCGAATGCTAGCAACCAATACACGGGCTGGCTGTCTCTTGTTCGCAGCAGCTCGGATCTTGCGAATGGGTCTATGTTCGGTAGACTACAGTGGGAAGGCGACGGCCGAGGTGCGAGTGAATATAATCGTCAGCGGCGAGATGCAGGACCACGGCGTCACCACGCACGCGGGCCACAGATCTGCGTTTACTATCTTCGACCCGCCAATTAAAGTCGCAGCAGGGAGCATTGTAAATTGTTATGAATGCATTAATCGAGCTCGATTTATAAATAAAATATATAGCGGCTACCGGAAAACTATATCCCGAGCTGCCGTCGGCTGGCACCCACGAGTTCTCCCCCGGACAAATGGTGGTCGATCCTAACGCCTTTCGAATGACAAGGATCGTCGAGATACAACAGCTTCTCCTCCAGGAAGAATCTGCCTGCGCTGGCCTTGCCAAAAAATATCGCCGGCTGCCAACATGGTCGATGGCAACGGTACGGTACTGGCATCAGCGGCGGTCGTGAGCGGGGTTGGCAGTGTTTCTTTGCTATCGACCGTTGTGGCTGCGCCAGTCGCGGTGGGTCTGAGCGCTGTTGCGGCAGGGGCTGGGCGGTTCATCGGCCGGCGAATAGAACACCAGTGCCAGAAGCATGACAGTCTGATCAAAACAAAGCAGGATAACCAGGTGTGAAATGACGGGTTCACCACGATTTTATCAAGTACGAGACCTTGAAGCAAAACATCCGAACAAAGTATTGGGCCAGACGGCAGCAGATACTGTCAGACGCCGATGTAAAAAAAACTAGTGACCCAGGGTCGCGCCGACGAGAGAAGGACTCTCCTCGCCCGACTCGGGACGTGATATGTTTGGTCTCGTGTATGGCGGGACGGCAAGCCGGGGCTGACGCACCACCAGAGTACACACCTCGTATCCCGATTGCTCCAATTTTAAATTTCGGTTAAACGATTGCGGCTTCGTACATCAGTTTCCGGGCTCCCCAGATCATGCTTTGCTTGCTTGCGAAGTGCTTGCGAAGTACTTGCACTAGTGCTGTGCTCTCAGTTTGTGCTTGCACAGTGCTGTCGTTCCGACTTGGGAGCCTCGATGTTGATACATTTGGTGGGGGCCCGCCCGTGGGGGTGCGGCGGGCTCAGGGGGTGCACAGGCCGCCCGAATGTAATGTTTATCATAGTGTGTTGCTCTAGGCATGGGTGTGGCCTGCTACTACTGTACCTAGTATCAACTGGTAAATCAAACGATGTTAACACAGTGGCCGGAGGTTATACCTAGTGACAGAAATATTGGCATATGTATTAAACTGCAGATACATGTGGTCATGATACGATGGACTGAAATTAGAGCAGGATGTAGCGTCCTCCTATTCCTACATAGAAGAAACACGACAACAAATATTGGACTGGGCTGTTAATACAAATGTGTACGTTGTGTGATTGGCTACAGGTACCCGTGCCACAAACCATGACACATTTTCCGAATTTACAGACAACCTTTAGCCAAATAATGTGACCCATATAATAATCAAAGTATCAAAGTATCTAACTTCGAGAGCCGCAAACATTCGAGGCCATTTTTATTTTCTCGTTCTATCGTGAGATTTACGGGTTACGTCACTTCCATTACACATGTGCGTTCAACCGAAGCCAGATGAAACGTCACAACTACCAAGTTAGAAAAATGCGATTAAAACAGGACTAATACATTACCAAACAACACTAAATTTTTCCACTAACCCCATTAACCCCCTCCATCAAAATCCGGATTGCGTTAGGAAAACTTACACATAAATGAATCAGCTTCAACCCGTATGTTGTTGACATGTTTATCAATGGAGGTCACGTAATATTTGTAGTTAGAAAGGCAGTGAGAATGTAGGAATATGGATTTCCATACGGTCACAACCTTATCCTATTTTTTTTAAATTGTCACATTTAAGTTCATCCACATCAGTCCAATGCTTCCATTTATCAGCAGATATATGCAATTTTGTCTCTCTTTTTTATTATTCCCATTGTGGACGAGTACCACATGCAGATGGGATTGAAATTTCTTACTCCAAAAATAGACATTACCACTTTAAACATTATATTTGGAAAATATCTATAACTCACAACAACAAAAGGACTTGACGATTTTTACTAGTGCTTTTTCCATTCGGCTGACAGAGTAATAAAGTTGTAAAGTTTCTATTAGATACATCAATACAGCAGGCATGCACATTTCTCAACATAAATTTGGAAACTGGTCTGGTCACAAACTATTTAAGCACACCCTCACCACCCCCTCCACATTTCGTCATAGCAAGTCAGTTACTTTAAAAACATGTGTCAATGTTCTGCCTTGATGTTCAGCCAAATAATGTGTATGCAATAAACTATTGAACTATATATGCTTTCTATATCCAATTTATGTAGAGTAAAACAGCAATATTAGTAGATTTCATATTGGTAACTGTTGAAAAAAAAGTATTAAAACCAACAAGTTTAAACTTCATATTGTTTAATTTGCTTCATCTAGCAAATTATATTTTCCAAGTTGGCAATCGTTTGTCTAATCATTTAAGTTGGAAACCATATGGGCCGCGCTCTGTGAAAACCAGCCTTAATGACAACATTTTCGATTTGCACTTGTTTACATTTTTTGATGCCGACACCTTTCAACAACAATATGCTGAAAAGAAAACTACCTGGGGCATGTAGTCTCCGAAAAAGGTGTTCATACGGATCCAGACAAAACTGAAGCTCTCACCACTTGGCCAGTACCGACACACGTGAAGTCATTGCGATCATTCCTTGGATTCGCAGGGTATTACCGACGGTTCGTTAAGGAATATTCCAAGATAGTCAAAGCCTTTAACGATCTTCTGGTCGGACATCCTACAAATAAGACAGCGAAGACACACAAGAAGAAAACTCCATGGGATTGGGTGATGACCAGCACCATGCCTTTGACGTTATCATTCAGAAACTCACTTCATCGCCAGTTCTGGCTTATGCAGACTGCTCCAAGCCGTTCATCGTCAACACCGACGCTTCAACAGATGGGGTTGGTGCTGTCATATGCCAGGAGCAGTATGGACACGACCGGGTTATAGCTTATGCGAGCAGAGTTCTCCGCCCAAGCGAGAGAAATTACCCTGCCCATAAGCTAGAATTTGTGTGTCTGAAGTGGGCCTTGACCGACAAGTTTAATGATTACCTGTATGACAATACTTGCGAAGTCCGGACAGATAATAATCCGCTGACATATGTCACCAAAACGGACAAGCTTGACGCCACCAGTCATCATCAATGGCTAGCTGCGTTGTCTCCCTTCAACTGCAAGCTGACATATTGAACCGGCAAGAGCAACGCAGATGCAGACGGATTGTCACGACTACCACAACTTGATGAGCATATGTTTCCTGATGTGATAACAGCTATAAGTCAAGCTTTCCTGGTACCCAAAGAAATCGTTGTCACTGACTCATCGCATTTCGATGCAGGCGACCCAGAACCACAATTGGATACTCGCGAATTTTCGAACATCGATTGGCGAAAAGAGCAAGAATAAGATGACAGTATATCGACTGTATGGCTACTACGTTACAACATGCGAGACAACTGAACGATTTCTTATACGGAAGTCAAATGATTATGGATACGGAAGTTGCAGAATGTTACGGAATCTGACGGCGTGAACGTTGCATCCGGGCACAGCACAACATAATACGGCGATTCGTCATGAGAATGTTGCTATTTCATAATAACTCATAAATACAGTTATCACAAGCGCTACTACAGACCAATAATGCTGCTAATAACCGAGTAATTTCAACAATTTATTAATTTGTAAAATATTTATAATAACTGCATAAAATAAGAATTAGAATCGCTTTACTTATTGTAAAATCAACTATGGCTAATCTATGTTACATACTTGTGATGAATTAATGTGAAAGAAATGCCTATGACCAAGTAGTACGACAATATTCGCACAAAAATAATTTGTTTCAGGTTACGGAAACTGACAGTGATGTTACGTACGTAACCTGTCGACGAAACTGGGGATACTGAAATCGTCTGATTGATTTCCTTTAATAAATACAGCGATAACTGGTGGTTTACGAACTTAGGACCGATTCCGTAAAATATATCTTTGAATAGAAGCCAGAATTACTATGTGGACATTTCGTCGGTCCTCAACTCCGTCAATAGGAGTTAGATTCCCGCCAGCGCCACTAGTTATTTTGATGTGATATTGTGATCTTTTGTATTTGACATTGGCCCGATGCCAGTACGATATGGTACTGCCAGCAGGGATGTACATGCATGTATTTATCCGGAACGTCTCAAATGATGTTGACATGAAATAATGAATAGAGCACACATATGATCTATGCGTTGTCTATTTCCAGGACAGAACGATATGCTGCAGGTACTGCCTCACCAGATGATCAACGTAACTATGCTATGTAGGAACCAGTCCACTAATAGTAGAGCATCATAGAACCCGTCTATGGTAGGGTGGCATGAAGGAGTAAATTCTCAGGACGGCCGGCATTGGTTGTTATTATTATAAATAAAATGTTGGTGAAAACAAATGTACTGGGTGATCCAAAATATCTGTTACACATTCCATTGGTAATATTTTTTTGTATTAATTGACATTTTTACATTAATGAATAGGCGTATTGTAGCTAAGACATGTACACTTTTCTGTGCAAAATTTCAGCATAATAGAATGACAGCGATTTCAAATAATTTAACATTTCGCACTAGAGTTGTGACGTCGGCTGACGTTGGCCGACGTTACTGGAACTGAGGAAGTCTCCACTGCCTGTGTCTTCCTTGACCACACAGAATGTGTGTAGTGCCTAAGAAAATGTTAAATAGTGCGTCCAACGCTTTTGTTGTGTTTGCCAGTAGCAACATATGCCACATATTCATTATAGGATTCGTTTTGATGTTGCTTTGTAAGTACTAAAGTTTTTAACTAAAGAGCTGTGTGTCTGTCACAATATTCATTGTTGGGTATATAGGTATATGTATGTGGTTTGCTTGACACTGGACACATAGGTGGTCAAATTCGGTAGTGTACATGTATGTATGTAGTGAGTGAATATCTACTGTGATATACATGTTGACATTCCTGTGTATTGGTTTTTTGAGTGGTCAAGCAGGTTATCTGTGTGTTTGGACATGTGCATTGTACATGAGTTGAAGTTGGGTCATTGTGGTCATTGGACATTTGAATCTCGACCAGGCAACAACAATACTTGTATTAGAGACAGCAGACAGAGTTATCCAACTGTAAGTACATGTGAATTAGTTTCAGTGACATGTAGTTTGTGTGTGAATTGTGTGAATTGTGAATATGTATTTTTACTAGTCAAAGGCTTTGTGTAATTTTATCTGAAGTTAAAATGCGATTATTTTTACTAAAATGTTATTAATATTCTCAAATATGCATTCGCCTAAGATTGTGAAATATTATACCAGACTTCACAGTAAATGAATTGTTCATGCATTGACACTTTAGTAGAGTGACTAAGTGACAAATATCTGAGGATTGTTTTTTTAAAAGATATTTTCTTTTTGGACATACATTGTAATTCTGGAATTATTGCTAGAAGATAGTTTTGTATTGTACAGGTGGTTTTTGGGTGTGGCCGTGATACGGGCATGTGAGAGCAGCGAGGCGAGGAAGCGAGCCTGCATGTGCATTGTTGAGACCGTTTGTTCATGGGCTAATATGTAAGAACTTTCCTTTATTACGTTTCCATGAGTGGGGGACTCTACTCTAAGGCCGGGACCTTACGCTACCTGCGTGGAGCATTACGTGTCCTGTGTGGACTGTGAATGGCCTGTGTGGACCATTACTTGTCCTATGTGGAACAATATTTGACCTGTGTGGAACATTGTCCTGGTGTGGACCGTTACTTGTCCTGGGTGGAACATTACTTGTCCTGTGTGGACCATTACTTGTCCTGGGTGAACCAATACTTGACCTGTGTGGAACATCACGTGTCCTGTGTGGGCCGTGACATGTCCTGTGTGGACCATCCCTTGTCCTTAGGTGGCCGGGTGTATTATTGAGTACTATCGTCCTGTATATTCACACTCACTGACAATGGAATCTAGATAGAAGTTAATGCAGTTGCTAATGTAACACGTAGGATCCTATGTGGGGATTTAGACATTTATGTGGGGAATTAGACACGTATGAACTGATATGGGGAATTAGACACTTATGTGGAGAATTAGACAATTATGAACTGGTGTGGGACTTAAGACATTTATGCGGGGAATTAGACACTTATGATCATGTGTGGGAATTAGACACTTGTGAACAGTTGTGGGGTAGTTGACACTTGTAACATTATGTGGGTAATGAGACATTTTGGAATTGTGTTATGAAATGATACACTCATAAGCGGGGTGGTTATTTGACATTATGTGTTTGGGTTGAAGTGTTGAGGGGTTCACTTGTACTTGTGTGTAAAATATTAATCATATTTTACTTGACGACGTGATTTTAACCATAATATACATGCTACACCTAATCCAACTGTTTTCACTAGTCTTAGCCATCAGATCCATCTGTCGACCTATCCAACGAACTCGTCAATTTGTGACAGTGTCAACACATTTGCAACAGATATTTTGGATTACCCGGTATGTCTGTGCCAAACATGTTCTTTTGTTTATAATATTTACATGGTGCATATGCTTGTTTTTATTTTTGGAGCCAGAAATAATGGGATGGTGGGAGCCATATTTCAATGGTCGTCCACAAGTGAAAGTAGACGGTGCCGCCATATTTTGGGAAATAACCGGATCCAGGCGCATGACCACGTGTTTGGCATGACTCTAGAACCGGCTTTGGACTACGAGTCCAGAAATGTAGGCAGGGGTATGTGATTTTGCGCGGGTAAATTGTGGCTGGCATGATCGTGTGACTGTACGTCTATGAGAAATCAATTTTATGTATGTGTCCTGTATACACATGTCCGTACATAATATGCATACATGCCTCAACCACGGCACTAGGATATTATAACAGAGAAACACGACTCGATGTGTACATACGGTGTGGCGGACGGCACATAGACGGATAGGTGTAGAAAAGTATTTTCACTCACCTATTGTCATGGTGGCATAAACATATTACACATTGGCGGGTTTCTCTGATAGACAAGACATATATCGAACCCACGGAGCCCCTATATCTACAATATATCTCCATTGGTCTATATAACATGTGGTAAATCTACCAGGAAACACGTTGTATGGCTTAATACGGAAATTTCAACATGTTTTTACGATGGATATAGTTGTCAGTTTCCGTAACACCCTGTCAGTTTCCATATCCACACTTATAGATCATGTGACTTCCGTACCCCAAACAATAAATCAAAAACTCGAACGTTTGGCTTCGTAGACCGTGAAAACTTGGTGTTATGATAAATATAATCAAATATATGCTAACATCTAAAACAGTAATACAATTTTCTTCGCTAGAATCACAGTAGTATTTCTTTTTATATTTACATGTAAAATCCCATACACAATGTTTGTTTTCGATTTCTAGACTCTGCAATAACATTTATCCAGCTTCTCTGCTAGGGAGCATGCCATAAACTTATTAAACATATTAAACATACAGCAATTTCAGAAATAAATATGAAAACTTACCTTTGTATGACCAAAATCAAAATCGAATGAAAATAATCATTTGACATCCGTATCTGAAATCGTTCAGTTGTCTCGCACGTTGTAACATAGTAGCCATACAGTGATATCCGTTGTACTGGATCTGATGCTACAAGGTCACCATCCGAAGGATGGCCTTGGCACGTTTCCGCCTGAAGTTCAACGATATTGTCGTGAGTGGAAGAGACTACATATTCACGACAGTATTCTCTACAGAGAGACTGTTCTTGATGGTAAACAATCCTATCAACTTGTGTCGCCATCTGCATTCCGCGAAACAGCCCTAAAGGGATTACAAACACTGTTTTTTTTCTGGTCAGGACTTGAAGCTGATGTTCAACGGAAAGAACGGAAGGTAGAGGAATGTTGCATATGTGTTCGGCGGAAGACTCCTGCATTACCGAGAGCGGAACTGGTCACTATCCAGACGTCTAGACCTATGGAGTTGGTCTGCATTGATTTCCTGTCGTTGAATCGCACAAAAGGTGGTTTTGAGGTCAAATTGGTCATCACTGACCATTTTACTCGGTATGCCAGGCAATACCCACTCGAAACCAGTCTGCGAAAACGACATCGAAGGCACTATATGATCACTTCATTTGTCACTATAGCTTTCCTGCATGACTAGATAGTGATCAGGGGCGCAATTTTGAAAGCCGTGTAATAAAAGAATTGTGTCAAATAGCTGGGGTACAGAAGAGCTGGACTACTCCGTATCATCCCATGGGAAACGGCATGGTTGAGAGATTCAACCAGACGCGCATCAAGATGCTAGGCACCCTGGAGGAATACGAGAAGTCCGACTGGAAATCCTACGTGGCACCATTGGTACACGCGTACAATGCTACCAGACACGATTCGACAGGATTTTCCCCACACCACCTAATGTTTGGCTGGCATCCATGCCCCGCCGTAGACGCTTTTCTTGGTGTGGAGAGTCCTGTGGAGACTGCTGGTAGTAGGGAGTCGTATGCTAGGAAGCTGAAGAAGCGGCTAGACTATGCCTACAAAGTAGCTTCAGCAGTGGCCAAGAAAAAGAGTGCCAGATACAAAACCCGGTATGACACCAAGGTTCGAGAATCGACCCTGGAAGTGGGCGACAGAGTTCTCGTCAGGAACGTGGGTATCGGAGGCAAACACAAACTGGCTGATCAATGGGAACGAGACCCATACATTGTCCTGATAATTCAAAACCCGGAAGTGCCTGTGTATGAAATGCGGAAGGAATCCGGAAATGGGCCAGTAAAAAGACTTCACCGGAACTTACTTCTGCCCTTCATGAGCTTGCCATGTGTTGACCCGCTGGTACCTGATAAGCCAGACTCGACACCAGACACAGACTCTGATGTTACTGAAGATTGTAGTTCAGATAATGAAGCCCAGAAATATGTCATTCCTACTAGAAGGAAGAATTGGCGCAGACGACCAAGCGGCGATTCAATAATGCCACCTTCTGCCTCATCCACTAACTCCTCACGAGTCATTAATCGGGACAAGGACAGTCTAACTTCTAGTAGGGAAACCACTATTGGGAACAGTATTAGATCATCAAACCGTGACAGCAGAAATGAAAGTGTGACATCAAATGGCACACCTATATCTACAACCATGTCTCCTGCTGCAACCGAGAGCAGTAGGCATATGATACCGTAGGAGATGAAGCGAATGACACACCAGTTGGACCAAGGCGGTCAAAAAGAGATCGAAGACCACCTGCCATGTATGGCGATTGGGTCATGCCTTATATCATACAAGTGGACGAGAAAGATGTCGTCTATGTGTAATATATTACTTGTTTTTAGTATGGGTAGGCGTCTGCCTATACTATTAAGAATGATAATATGGGGAGAAATGTCACAGGATATTTCAACTGTCAAAATGTACATAAAGCATTAACGGCTGGGTTTACATGTTTTGTTACTATTCGCGTAGTAATACAGTAGCACATAGTGTATGCATTACTTGATTGGTACATGCCATTTGCATGCATGTCAGTATAATGTATTTGTTCATAATGCAACTCGCGTTAATTATGGATGAACCGAAATGGACAATTGAACACTTGTTTTTGCAATATATAGGATATATATATACTCTGTTATGGTTATATATTATCTGTTACGTGCGTAATGATTTTATTCGAAGAAACAGCTACTCGCGAATCGCATTGAAGTCAGATGATAGAATGCCGGGAGTCATTCTCTCATTGTGGGAGAGAATGTCACAGGGTGACATTTTATAACAAACATCCTGCATCTGGTATTTGGTTAATTTCGTTTAATTTTACGATTTGCGTAAAATATAGTAATGTATGCGTTTGTATCGTCTCGTTTTGTATTACGTTGTCAATTGTCCGGTTGCATGTATGAGGCTCCTGCAGGGGTATGTATATATGTACATAGTGTGTGCATGCTCAAAGGACCTTTATTATCCCATATCACGCCCCATTGCATGTCCACCCACTAATCCGTTTCACGCATCAGGCATTCCGACCGGCAACGCCATCTTGAATGTATTAATTTAGTAATCTAATGATCTTATAGTTTTTCATTTACGTGAAAATATATTTAAATGTAGTTACTAATTTGATATGATTGGTAAGAAGTTGTCGATTGAAGACATGTGATATGTCATTCGTTTGCTATTGCACTTCCGCGCAGTCTGCTCAGTATTTACGCTGTTTGCAATAAAGAGTTGTGCTGAGATTTATATATGTAGTATGTAAACGTGTTATGTGTTGGTGGGTGAGGTGTATTCTATTTTTATAAAGTCCTTTGTTTGATGTAAATGGTAACTTTGATGGGCTGCGATGACTGACAATCTTTATTGAGTATATTATTTAGTAGCTAAGTTACGTCAGACAACGTACCCTATGTTTACATGTTGAGCATAATTAAATGCACAGGGAATTTATCAAACTGTAAACTTATACAACCCTGTGTATTTATTTCAGGTCACCTCTTATTTGTCTATAAAAAAGGAACTCACAGCCTTTGCGTGTTGGTAGTATTTAACCCGTTGTATGTAAAACCCCTGTGATAATGGCGCCCAACTAGTGGATTGGACTTGAGGTGGCCAACAGTTGGAGCCGCTAAGCGCAGAAATCGTCTGTGTTATTGGGGATCGGCGACTTCCGAAGTCACAACAAACGACATAGCAAGTTTGCCGTTATCAGTGTAGCTATATTGAATAGCGGTATCAAGTAAGTTTCACACTTATAAATATAGTTTATATGGGCCCTGACATTTGAGCAAAATGCACGCACGTTGACAAACTCGGTCGCGAATCGCGAGTGATATAGTGAAACTCAATTTCACGAACGACAATTCAAAACATATTATAACAGTAGTTACCTAAGCGTAAGCTGACAGGCAAATACGCGGTATATATATTCACGCGGTTGATTAATTGAATTTGCCTTGGGCAAATTACGTAATAAATTGTTCCCGTGCAGCGCTTTGGTAACTTGTGACAATACGTATTGTGTTTTGCTCGATTACGTTATCGAGTATATACAGAGGATTATCAATACTCGGTTCGCCGGACAATTTACATTTTCCGCGCTTGCAGACCATCAACTGGAGAGTTAGTATCGTTTTCTCGTGTGTTGGTGGACAGTGGTCAGTTACCTAACTATTGTGGACAGATTAATTCGCCGTATTAAAGTACGTAGAAGTTGACAATTTAGAGTATGGCCTAATCAGATACATATGTGTATTACGTTAGGTGATCAGTGGTTTTGTTCTTACATTAGCTTTGCTTCTTTTTTTTCAATCATTCCATAGTAGACAAAACATTCACGTCCGTCGTGTGCAACATACACAATGTGCAAAATACACCGCGAATATCCTTTCGTATATCCAGATCTGTATTTGAACTAAAGTTATTTTTTGAATGGTCAAATGTTGTAATATCATGGAAACTGGACACCTTTGCATACATCTATGTAATATAGACCAATAGTTTATGTGTTAGGGAAATTTATTTCTGAACTGTGCAGTAGTTTTTAAGGGACATTGTGTATTTGATGTGTGGGTTACAAAACCTTAATAGCATGTAATTATATATTGAGAATATATTAAGTATTGTCCGGTCTCACATCTAACCCATTTGCATTCCAGTGTATCCTGTTTAATTGATAAATGTATGAGTGAATGTGTGTTGTATTACGTTCTGTGTTCTGTGCTTTGTGTTTATTCGTCCAATGTCTCATGTGTGTTAATTGTGTTGGGGTAAACATACGTACTCGTTTAATATCGTAAATGTATACATGTATTTAGAATATTCTTTTAGGCTCTTCATTTTTTATATACTTTTATATGTAACGTTCTGTTAAGGAAAGAGCTGTATATCTTTTCGGTGTTTTCGGTCACGTGGAATTTCGCAACTTTTTCGATATTTGCTTCGCCACATTTCGCGCTGTAAATTTATTTTAGTATTGAACATTGTATATTGAACTGTAGATCGTGAATTGTAATAGCCACACTCAGAAGTTGTTCAGTGGCGCTGTGCTGAACAGATTGCATATATACACTGTACGCTGACGTTGAGGGCATATAATTGCCGACAGGCCGGGAAAGCACCAATCGCTGGTGTATCTCTGTCTCTACGTTCGCGTTTCTGTGAGTCTATTGTAATTTGATAGTGGAATTACTGATTATAGTAGTAGACGCCCTAGCATTGAATAGTTGATATACTCTGATGGTATAGCAGCCAAAACATGCAGTTTTGATAGTCAATAACTCATGTCAGCAATCATACTGCATACTTTATGTCACACAGACAGTGACGACCTACACGTTTGGAATGCCCTACCGTTAGTTTAGTTTCTGAGTTCTGAGTTTTGAATTGCATTGTGATTCCTGTATACCATTGAAGTGATTACATATTTTTGACGGTGTTGCAGTCAAATTGATACTATTAATTACGAGTTGATTATCATGGCTACCGGTGGTCCTGGTGATAGTATGAAACATTCAGACTTTGGTCACTACGCACTATGCGGCAGGGAGACTACGTGGTTATGACCAAAGCGGAGTTTGAGAAATGCAAACCACCCAATCCCATGGATAGTAGTACTCCAGCCCATAAGACAAAGAAACTAACTGAGTTCCTCGCAAAGTATGAACTTCTTGTGAAGCCAAAGTTCACATTTCAGACACCAACCAGTAGTATGCCAAGGCACAGCTTCACATTTCAGTCACCAGAGGTAGATGCAGCTGCCCAGACACCAATAGTCAACACTAGCCTTAGTGTGCCGTACACACCCACGGTACCTAAGTTGCCAGTGTTTTCTGGGGATGAACCACCACAGAAAGGAGACACAACTTACGACGTATGGCATTTTGAAGTGAAATGCATTATGGCAGACGATTCACTTAATGAGCACATGAGAGTACCGGCCATACGAAAGTCACGTCGAGGCACGGTGCGACAGCTTATCCCATTGCCAGTAGTTCTGACATAGTTTCAAAGCTTGCCGGATTATTTGGCAACGTCAGCTCCAATGAGACTGTCATACAGAGGTTATACACTGAGAGCCAGAAAGAGAACGAATCTGTAACAGCGTTTTGTTGCAGATTGGAATCTTTGCTACAGATAGCCACCAACAATGGGCATGTAAGCTCATTAGGCATCACGGGACGGTTGAAAATAGCCAAAATTGACTGCTTTTCTGGGAGCGGCGAGTGACTTATAAAAATCACTGCCTCTCACAATCAGTTAAGGAGGCTCTTGCGATAACTATTGAAAAATAGTCGCAAATGAAGTACAAATCGCGCGCCAAAATAAAAATGCAGTAACTGCATCAGATGTGTTTAATTATTTTTTTACGAAGTTACCCCACCCACCAATTGTTGGCCAGAAATTTCAACACGACTGAAATTGTTGGAATTGTTTTCATGAAAACATGAGGCACAGAGACTTTGTTATGTCTTGTTCCATCACTTGTAACACCACACCATTTCCGGAAAATGATTCCAAAGTGGGGTCATAACCACCTTAACATTTCGCTACAAATTCCCGAAAAATACTTTAAATTCAGACGCGGAACCGTACCGGCGAGAGAGCATAGCATGCGCCATTTTCCAAGATGTCAAAATCAACACTGGTGTAACTTGCAGGGTCGGTAGTGAAGTATATAGAAAATCGTCCACCCCCTTTTAAAGCTAGCTGCGCACTGTACCGTGAGACCTTAGTCAAGGACGACATGCTTCGCTCCAAGATTTGAACCAGTCTACACAGTGATCAAATGAAGAGTCAAACCAGACACAAGTATGACACAATCATATATTTTCATTTACGGCTCAGATAAATCAGGGCAGTATATCTAGAGATCAATGCAACTTTAAAGACTGAAACCAGCAGGGTTACTGCAGCCAAGCCAAAACCTAGTGTTCAGCATCAGCCTGTTCAACAGCCGCCAGTACCACAACAGACCAACACGATAGACGAACTGTCTGCTCAGATGGCTGAACTGATGCAGAAATTAAGAGAGCTGGATCGAAAGGTGGATGCCAATTCTCAACCGCGGCGCGGTGATTATCGTGATTATAGAGGGCGTGGTAATCGCCGGGGAACCGGATGCGGTATCTCTGACGGTTATCGTGGTGGATATCGTCGAAGCGACCAAGTGTACCAGCAACAGCCAAACGAGTAACCTCCTCCATTGATGGGCGAATGGGGATGGTGAACGTCTACGAACTAGCCCTAAACCGGAAACAAACAAGTTGTTTGACAGATTAATAGGGTCGGCCAATGAAGCTCAGATCAACATACAATAATGTGGTGTTGATACGGTCGCGTTAGTTGAAAGTGGTTCTATGGTAACTTGTGTTTCTGAGTATTTCTACAAGTCCTTAGATCCTCTACCAGAATTGCACGACGTCACCGAGTTTGTTCTTGATGTTTACGGAGCTGAAGGTGGAAAGTAGCCATTTTCTGGATATCTGGAAGCAGATATTGGTGTACCATTTCTGTCTAACAGAGTACAACCAAAGAGTTTCAGTTATTGTGGGAACTAAAATTTTCAGGTTATGTAAATATTTACAGGATACATATACCGAAAACATACCAGATGCATGGCAGACTGCGATAGACAGCATGTGTGTTAGCAACTTCATACCAGTGAAGACTACTAACAAATTTCCAATTACTCTAGGTCCCAATCAGGTGATGGCTGTGAATAGATTAGCGAGGAAATCTTGCAGTGTCGAGACAGCTGTAACGGAGCAAATAGACACAAGTCAAGCAGGAAGTCATACAGTTTGCCTGCGAGTGGTATCCTTAAATAGGAAATGTCACCATTACCCCACGTTTTGATTCTCATTTTATATCAGACGTAAATTTCCACACGGATATCAGTGGTGATTTCCTTAAACTTTAAGGGACATTACTATTTATTCTCTGTATTTATTTTTTGATGTGCAATGATCATACTTTATAATCTGTCGAAAACATAATTTTGTTCAGGTGACGCATTTAATTAGTATAAATAATTAAAAAATATCATGCCTCATTTGCATATGAAAATAGCCTGATACCACCGCTAGTCGCTATCAGTAAATTAAATATTACTAAATGATTATATCTGTATAGCAGGCACTTGTAATTTTTAGAACTGGTTGAATAGTGACATAAGGGAGAGGATTTAAATAAGCTTGCTTTCAATCCAATCCCATTTGTATAGTACTGTATATAGTAACATTGACATTGACAATGAACTTGTAACCATATGCAAATAAAATAATTATGTTTAAACTAATAGTGACACAAGTATACACTTATTTAATTCCTATAAAGAACAGTTTGTGCCAACTGAGTGGGCATGCACCTTTAAATTACAAGTACTTAGTACCTTTACGTATGTTGACGTAATCGCTTTGGCATGCGTCAAAGAAATCATAAGCATATTGGTGGATATTTAGCAGGGATTGTATTAAATAGGTTGACATTTCCTCAAATTATGTTTAGACACGAGCAGAAGGTAAAATAATAAAAAATGTAAATCTGGTATATTCCCATTCTGAGATATATTTGTGAGCTTTATCAGCGTGAACATACATTATCATCTGAGATAAATAACCCAGAAACCCATCAACAATCAAATCACATATATCTTCTTGGTGTCTGGTTCAACGGTATTACTAGCCTAAGGCCTTTAGAAGCGATGTTTTTCATTGAAATTTCTATTTCTCTGACTTTATGCTCGTTTCTAAACATAATTTGATGAAATGTATACCTGTGGGATCAAAGCAATCGGAATAGAACTATTTCAATGGATAAAGGATAATTACTATAGCATATGATTCGTACAAGAAACGTCTTTTTACTACAAATTACAAACTTCAGTGGGAGAGGGAATGGGGTGGGGATGCTTATTTTAGTGGAGAATTCAGCAATAAAGTAGGTATATGCATTTTAATAAAACCAGGTCTCGATTATGAAACGAAACAGTACGACGATGTATACAGTATACAGACGGACGGACGTACGATCAGTAGCGAGGGTAATTGTATTAAAGTGGAAGGCTGTATCACTACTAAGTAATGCATGTGTGCAATATGAAGATATTAGCTGAAGGCAAACCAATAATTATAAGTGATTTTAGAAAATCTTACTAAAACTTTCAAAAACATAAACAGACCGACGGGCAGACGTACGATCAGTAGCGAGGGTAATTGTATTAATGTGGAAGGATGTATCGTTTCTAAGTAATGCATGTGTGAAATATGAAGATATTAGTTGAAGGCAAACATAAATTATAAGTGATTCTTGGCGGGGCCCTAATTATGATATGTCTCACTGTACGGTATTGAATAGCATTTGTATATGGCAAACACATGTAATGTATGTTATAAGTCAGAATAAAGTGTGTTTTATTGTATTAAACACGACACATATATAATATGACAGATCTAAGGAGGATTAACGTCCATAAATGGTTTGCTAGATTTTACGATCTATACATTATCTTAATAAACCATCGTAAATCGATTGTTTTTTTTTTTCCCACTATTAATTAAAAAAGAAAATTTTTGGGGTTTTGTAATATTAGATTATAATAATAACTCCATTTGTTTTTGTTTCAACATATAATTTAATAATAATAAGTTTAATTACCTTAAGTACAGACATTGCAACACTTACCTTGAAAACGCTGCTGTCGCGAGCCGGTAATTCCAATCTGTAAGTTAATTCTTTCTATGGCTTTCAAAGTGAATGCAGTAATTATCGTTTGTTCAATCAGCCCGAGTAGTACAAAACTACGTTTAAGTGGTGTAATTGGGTCCCATAGGCAATACTTTAGAACCTTGAGCCAAGCAATTAACAACCAATCCCCCCTCCCCCATGGTGGGCTATTTTTGGTTGAGTATGAATTTTTCCGGATTCTACTAGACTAATTGACTAATCAAATCTGGTTTGTCTGTGCGCACAAAAAAGCCGCTGGATTCACAAAACATGGTCGGCCAATTTTTAAAGATGGCCCGTCTGAACATTATTAATATTGTTTTTTATTAATTAAGGACTGTTTAAACCTTTTAGTCCTGATCAATAAGTTAACCGGGATGCTTTATAAATTAAGGTAGTTAGGTCCAATAGATGAGATACATTTGACATCAGTGATGAGTAAGGTGGTTCCATAAGAGTGATGTGATAGATGAAATAAAAATAACATATTTGTGAATATTGTTTCTTAGTTACTGGGATACTATATGTATCATTTGAGTTGCCATCTTTCCGCCATCTTTGTATATAAACAACGAACCATAGTAACAGTTTTTCACCACTTCACCTATTAGTTATGTACAGGCGTATGCCCAATGGGGTAAAAGCCATAAATTTACTCGCATAGTAGGTGAGTAAACATCAGGGACAATACACTCGGGTAACCGCTTACATGTCACTGGGGTTGATAGCTAATAGCAGAGTACAGTTGTGGGTATATATGATATGTGTTGGGTGGTTTGCCAGGTAAAAGTGATACACTGTGCGATTTTCTGCATATGAGGCTATCTATAATGGTGTTTCATGCTGTTAAAAACACAGGCACAACCCTGTCCATAAAACTGACATATTTTACAGTTTGGTGTAATATAATGGATAGGCGTCCGTTCTCCTGGCTTTTCTACATGTGATTATCAACATTATATCATATGTTCTGCTTCACAAATTGAGTTATTTGTCAAACGGCAGAACAGGTGAAACTCGCTGATGGCTGGAACCAACAAAGATGGCCGACTTGGTCACTCCATGTGCTGTATAGGATACAGTAACGAGGCAGTATTCACATATATGCTATACATCAGATTTACGTAGCAATTATCTTTGAATCAAACGATGATCATGTATATAACGGGTCCTTAAGTCACAATTTGAATGTAACATGATTTAGAATCTTACATTTAATCACAGCAGCAAATGGCAATACATTGTATATTTGAAAATGGCTGCCGATATAGGCTGTTTTACAACATGTTTCTGCGAGTCGTGTGCTGTTACGAACAATTACAGACATTCATAAAGTTGAAACACATATACATTGCTTTCACTCAAATATAAATGAAAAATACAGGATAGAGTGATGCAATATCCTTCCACAATTGTGTGAAAAGTCAAATTGGCCGCTAAAATGTTCTTGTTTTGTTCTATTATTTAATGTATGGAGTTGTATTTAGTATGCGTATTACATGTATCCATACTTATTTGATTTATAAACAACACTAATATTGATATGCATAGAGTGTGATATTCTGCTTATTTTCAAAGACAAATACGGATGTATTTCAATTAGTTTGAGTATTGAAGAAATGTTTCAAAGTGTTTCCAATATAGATTGACTAGGAATACAATGTTATTCGGCTGTTTAGTTAACGCGATTGGTAACGAGCATACTTCTCACAATTAAGCGAGCATGCTTATCATTGTCTAAGGCAGTATGTAGTATGGTATGATGAATGGCATTAGTATGCGTATTGCAAACATGCATGACTTTCTCACACGTTAAGCATCACGCCTTCATATCTTCATATGTGCCAATAATTTAAATTAACCCTTTGTCATGAGTTGAAAACATTGGAAATAATTACAATACATGGTAACGAAAGAAATTCATGCATTCACTGGTGTAATCAGTTTGTCTCTTTACATGTGCTGTATTTATTGTTCTAATTAAAAATTATTGAAACTAATACATCCATAACATAATCATATACAGTGTCACAATGACTGTCAGTTTCAAGATGACCATCAACATGGTCTCTTTTGCAATTAGGATGTGATATTTACGGATCTATATGTACACTTTTAATGCAGCTTAAATTTCTTAAAATAGTGCATACCCATCTCCAGAAGAGGTCCGCATCTTGCGATGGCACCAAATATATGAGAGCCCATGACATATACTCGAATGCATATCTTTGGTTGCTCTGGTAATGGAATATGATTGTCCATCAGGGGTGTAATAAATTTGAAAGACATCCATATGGATTGTTATGTGGATTTAATGTCACAGAGGGGTATATGGTCGCAAAGACACGTTTATTAGCTACACGCTGCGTTCAGTATGTATGTGCTAAACAGGTACAATGTAAATATAAGTATGCATTCAGGAAATAAATGTACACATGGACCATGATTATAGAGTTTTGAGATCATTAGAATGACATTACCTGTTGTCAAATAGAGAAATATATGTTAACATGACACCAAAGAGCCAGCAAAATACACAACTGTGGTACAATGTAGCAGAAAACGCATTCCAAAAACCTGATCCTGACCGCCTGCGTAAATAGTTAGAATGCCATGTAGACAATAGTTCAATTGCACAGCAAAATCCAAATTTAATGTGTCTCGATAGAGGCTATGTGATATTGTTTAGATGAGCATTTTGATACATTGCATAATATTTTGTGGAGATACGTTTATCATTTATGGGGATTTAAACGTAGATTGATGGTCCTATGGGTGTGTGTGGCTACACGCGGTAACACATGAGCTTGTGTAATACAAATAATTTGACTGATGCAAATTGATAAATTTGGTGAAAATTGGCACATCCTTTGTGTAATAGTATTGTCCTACTGATGTATGAGTCATCTGGATCACCTTTGGAATAACGATACCACTGAACATGGTAGTCTGTTGTGTGTTGTAGTTATATGTATGTAGGTCATATATGCATACTTCTTATACTGGACAAGATCGATTTTTGAATACGCCGGAATGGCTTTTTCAGACTACATACATACTAATATTGTCTTGTGTATATAGATATATGAGCCGCGTCGCGAGAAAACCTGTCTTCGGGAGTCTGACGACGTCACAAGATATGATTTCCAATTATCGACGTTTGTCAGACCGCCATGTTGGGGTTGTTCCGTTGTGTTAAAGTTATCTAACGAACAGAATATATTTATAATCGGGCGTATGTGTGTGAAAAAAACAAAACAGTCTTCGATCTGTCCTGGGTCCTGCCGTCTGAGAATGTATTGGATGAACGTTAAACTGCCGTACTAACGGTCGTACGATCGAAATCCACCATTTTTGTTCGAAACGGGCACATCTTATATTATGTTTTTATTAACAATAATGGGGTAAGGATAATTTTCTTTTATTATTTTGCTGCTGGTATCACATATAAAAATGTTTGTCTGTTATTGATATATGTTTTTTATGTTCCGTTATTTTGACATAATATTTTCTTTGACACAGTTTACAGATAACTTTCCACATTAACTGTTATCGACCACCATTTACAGGTGAAAACTCTGTGTAAGCTACATTTTTTATTTACATACAGATGGTCGGCAGCATATTTGTAGACCGATGTAGCCTGGGCCCGGTTTCCCGCACAACTATATGTTTCAGATCTGGTTAACTCGACGCGAATTTTCAATTTATTGCTCAATTATTTCTTTCTAATATACATGTAATGTATAAAATTAATATTTAGCGCAACCCTTACCGATTTTAAGAAAAAAATATCTCAACAAAGCCATGGATGTTAAAACTAGTATTATTATATGACTAAGTATTTCAGTCATTCTCATTGGCCGAAACACGACCACGTGATTATATACAAATTTAATGTAGACCTCTGAACGGTTTGTTTACACGAATAAGCACTCTCGGACCGCGAGACCGGTCCGAGAAGTGTTTATTCATGTAAACAAACCTATTGTTCACCTCCTTAGAGTGCATGCTTAAACCTAACACATTTTGAAGAAAAAAAAATATTTTAAAATTTAATTTTTTTTTTTTTAAATAATTATTGAAAATTGTGTGAAACCAAAAAAACACATCTTTTTTCGGCCGGATATTTTGAAAACAATGTTGGCCAGAAATATTTGGTCGGTGTACATGAGATTTACGGACATTCGAAAAGTGATGTTCACCATCGCGTTCGGCGTCGGTGAACATCACTTTTCACAGGTCCGTAAATCTCATGTACACCTCCTCAAAAGACAATAATTGTATATAGATGCATCGTCTGATCAGAACATACGATGTCCGCCATTCAGTCAGTAGGAAATCCTTTCTCGATTACCGACAGGATATGCAGGCGCGGATACAGGGGGGGGGGGGGGCGGGTCCAGGAGGTCCAGACCCCCCCCTCCCCCCCCCCCCCCCCCCCTGCTCCCTGCAAAAAAAAAAAAGAAGAAAATCTATAATACTCGAATAGTTGGATGACTGTTTTCGTGGCCTAGGTGTCAGGAAATCGCATCTGCGACGATCTGGCATTTAATAATTACCTGGGGGAGGACCCCCAGACCCCCTGATCCCAGACTTTACTATTTCGCGCGTGCGGAGGTCGGGTACGCCCAATTTTAATTACAGACCGCCCCCCTGCAATTATTTCTATATCCGCGCCTGATATGCGTCTTACATTTATTGCAGATATTGTAAGGTCCGTTTTGTGCAAGTACAAAACCTTATATCTGAATGCATACTGACGTGTACGGGGCGCCATGCAGGACAGGTTAATTATGTATACAAAATTGAGTTTTGTAACACTAAAAATCACAAAATTCAATTCTGTGTCACAAAATTCAATTCTGTGTCACAAAATTCAATTCTGTCAATTCTGTGTCACAAAATTCAATTTTGTAAGACAGAATTGAGTTTTGTGAAGAAAATTCAGTTTTGTGGGACAGAATTCATTTTTGTCCACAAAAATTAGTTGATTGGTTGAGATCGGTCTTAGTCCATTTTACTAGATGGTGGAGTACACTTGCAGGTTTAAATATTTCAATGCGAAAATATAACCCAATATATCAATATAATACTTCTTTATGGACAGTTATTTTGGTTATATTATGATTACCAATGAGTGGTCACACCATATAAGCATATATACTTTGAAGGAGAAGTAAGAAAAATATTCAGAATTTTCCCTCAATTATGTAAACAGGGTCAAACATAAAGTAGCCGGGACATAGCTAGACCTGAGAGCATGCCCATATATAGAGAATACCAGGCTAGTGTATTTTGATATGAAGTTTATCAGGCAAGGCTAGGAAACGCGTAGGAATTCCGAGGCTTGCCGAGGAATTCCTACCGTTTCCGAGCCGAGCCTGATAAACTTGATATTAAAATACACTAGTCTGGTATTCTATTTATCAGGTAACGTTTTATGCTCGAAAATGACATTAGATGACGTCGTATTCTAACAGTAGATCTAACCTTGTGAAACAAATGGTATTGGATCTGTGTCTACTAGTTGCGAAGTTACGTGTTCGCAACTATGTGTGTCTACATGCATTATTTACAGTATACACCATCTTAGTATCCATGGTATCTACACAAATACTACAAATGGTTTCCTCAAATGGCCCAATACACACATTCTGTTTATAAACACAGACAGCAGTCAGAACACAGGGCACAGCGCGTGTATTATTGATTTAACTGGGGCAGATGTACCTTGCGATACACAATACATGACGTCAGTACTCGCGGGAGATCTACATGTACATGAATTATGTGTACAATTATAACGCAAATGAGTTTAAATACGAATGAGTTTGTCAACGTTTGACTGTTTGGAGATAGTTGAAGCAAAATGGCAGAATGAGAAATGAATCATCGGCAGAATGAGAAATGAATCATCGACATTGAATGTGTAGATCGGCGACCGTGACCCATTTCTCCAGTGCAGTTTCTGACCAATGGTAGTCCTTCTTACATGCGTGTGCAGAATTGACAGAATTGAATTCTGTGGCACAGAATTGAATTTTGTGACACAGAATTCAATTTTGTGACACAGAATTGAATTCTGTGGCACAGAATTGAATTCTGTGCCACAAAAGTTAATTTTGTGACACAGAATTGAATTTTGTGGCACAAAAATGAATTTTGTTGACAAAATTGAGCCATGTCCCACTTGGCGCCCCGTAGACGTGTGTGTCATGTTAATTTAAGAAATAAAGGAGGTGGAATGTTATCTCAATGCAACATATGTTGGAGAAAATAGTATAATGGACCGTGTGTGACGATCTGTCAAGTCGTGACAAATACAACAATACAAACAATCAATAACTAGATGCTGTGGGATTATATTTCAAGGCAACATCTTTTATGGATATTATTCATTTACTTGGAGTGAAAATATTGTTCAGTCGTGACGCAAATACAATAAGACTGTGCGCACTATCAATTGATATGGTTCTTCTAGTACTGTTCGATGATTATGAAGGATCTCTTGACTTGGGGTATTGTTATTATTTTATATCCGCCCCCTCTCATTTTTGGGACCCTGACATTTTGAGTTGAGTCTCCAAAAGACAAACTGCTACCGTAACACTCTTAGTCTCCCAAAACAAAGACAAGTCGGTGGTAGGACAAGCTGATCACAAGCTGTGGTAACAAATGCCTCAAATATGTTAACAAAGCCATTTTTTCCATGTGGCAGACTTCCGCGCGCTACCTTTGAAGGTGGTCTCCCAATAGGCGAGTGAGAGACTGCGATGGAGTAGAAACTACATGTAAGCGATACAGGCATTTGCTCTCACGATTTCGAGTGACTGTGAACTGTACATAGTGAGTAACACATGGTAGTAAGGGTGCCTGTCATCAGACATGAACACTGCCTTTCAGAGCAAACAGTTTTTTATACCCACTTGTTTTTAAAAAACTAAATGTGTATATTGTGTTCTTCACGTCTGTCCGTCTGTCACGTTTCTTGTAAGCAGTAAAAATTTTTAACCGTAATAGGTAGGGACTTGAAACTTGGTGTGTGCCTTCCTTGTGGCATGTAGATGCGCAGTGAATTTCGATTTTTGATTCGACCCCCGGTCATGAATTATCTCCCTCTTTTCAACTTCGCATTTGGAAAACGTGGGTATATTGCGATGGTGCGCCATCGACTGTGCTCTAGTTTTTATGTAATTTAATGTGGAACGTATTGTTCTCCCCATATGCATGTATATTTACGTTTGTATATGTTGAACTAAACGGTTGTATATGTTGAATTAAACCAATCAGTTAATCAATATACTTCCGTTGTTTTCTAAAATTATAAATTGTTAAAATGCTCAGTAAACACGTCAAAAAGAAGAAGAAATCAGCATACCTAATTCGTATACCCGCGCACGTTCATACTTGCTGGTACATGAACTTGCCGGTTTGACTTTTTCGCTTTGCACATTCATGTGTTACCAAAAGACTCAAGCAGTAGTAGTAAGGGAGTCAAAATGATACCACCTACCGTGATATCATTTATAACCCTCTATAATACCCCCACCACCCCCGAAAATCAAAAAATTGGTTAACGAGGAAAATTGGGTCTCCCGACAGCAAATTTATGAATTTTTGGAGAAAATAATTTTGAAAAGAGGGAGTCCCAATTATATTGGTAATTGACTTTTGAAAAAAGTCGAAATCATTCATGCAAGTACAATAGTTTATATTCCAACACCTCATTTTTCTCCTCCGATATAGCTTATTTATTTCGCAGATCAGCAACTAATTCTACCAGCTCTAGTCTACCACGTTCACCTTTAGCCACCTGACAGCGTAGTTGCTTATGTCTACAAAGAGTTTGGGCACTAACGAATTTACAAGGGCATCTAGGGCATTGAAATTGTGGGTGGACACAAGGAAACTTTCTACGTCTCGCTAGATGCCTTCGTAGATAGTCTTTACACGTAAACGTCTTACAACAAGTCTCACACTCCATTATATATGTATATAACCTATGAAATGTATCTGTTCAATTGGACGTGAAAAAAACATTATGTAAATTTTTGACGTCCAATTGAACAGATAAATTTTATAGGTTATACAAAAGTATATATACAAGAGTATAATACAGAAAATATGATAACGCCAGAAACTAGAGCAGAAATAGAAAGTTTAAAGTTGAGAAGAGAAGCCGAATCTCTAGGGATTACTTATAGTACACGGTTGTGAGTTAGGGGGTTGACAAAGCTGATAAATGCCACAAAGAATGAGGCGTTTATGAAGCGGTTTACCCGCGCTTATAAAATAGGGGCATTTACAAACCTCTCACTAGCGGATGAAGTTGGTAACAGAATTCAAAAAGAAAGTATTGCGGAGTTAAGGGCTAGTGTAATAAAACCTTCAAGCACCAATAATTTGTCCCAAATTAGACACACAGGTGGCCCAATACAAAATAATAAGAACAAATCTCTCGTTCGCGCGATAGTGGAAAAAGGTGAAGAAATATTGGGGGCTCATGATGAAACATTGGAAAAGGTAGAAAATGGAATGACGGGTAGTTACATTATCCTTTCGTAAAAACATTAACATTATTAACGAGTCTGAACGCATGTCGAGAAACTCGCTCCGTATCTAACAACCAATTTTTATTTGAGATATTCATATTCTTACAAGCTAGAAACATATGGAGGAAATTAAAAATGGAAAACCTGTAACTATAATAATGCACAAAAATCTCGGTGGTAGCGAACCACTATCATCAATGAAAACCGTTAAAAAATGGCTGTCAGATAAGGAGCAAACACGAATAATGTCCGATAAAATAGGCAGACCGAATACAAAGTGGAAGTTTGTAAGATGGGTAGAGGTTTTCGTAAAGCTAATACAGGGTAGTAGGGGAAAGATTTGGGACTACAATCCAAAGAAGCAGCAGGAGGAGAACTTCCAGAATGGCTGAAGATAAAAAATGGTATGTATTCTTTAGATAAGTATAATGACGACCTTTGTCTGTTCAGGTGTCTACTATGCATTAAGACAGATAAAAGACCGACAGATGTACAGAAAAGGCGAAAGAACTTAGTAAGCAATATTTTGGTAGTAATGTGGTTTCACCAATTCCTTTTTCAGATCTGAAAAAGGTTGAAGAGTTTTTTAAAATCGGTATAGAAGTATATCAACCCACCGAATGTAACATATGGTGGTTGAAAAAGGTACCAGCGCACTATAAGGCAATAGGTAATAAACGAATGACAATAGGACTGTTTAATAATCACGCTTCTAATAAAAAACTTAAAAAAAACCTATCTAAAATTTACGCCTGCGATAATTGCAAGCAGAAATTCACGAAAGCGAGTAATATGAAGAGACACGGACCAAAATGTATGAAAGGTGAGACAAAAGTAGTATGTGATGGTAATTATTTAGAGCGCCGCGTTCGTCGTTCGAGAAAGCGTTCTACCCAAAAAGTTCTAACAGTTATGGGGCGATCGATTGGATGTACTCTGTGGAAAAGCGCGAGGGAATTCACATTCACCACGAACAGTGTGGACACGGGGGTGAAAGATGGATTTTAGGAGCTCCAGTAGATGGATACTGTCCAGAAACCAATACCGTATATCAATATCACAGCTGTTACTGGCACGGGTGTGAGATTCATGCAAAGCATAGAAAAGAAGAACGCGCATCCACTATGAGAAGAGATACACTTATTAGAAGAAGCAAAGAATTCAACCTAGTAGTTATGTGGGAATGCGAATTTGAAAGAACTGGTAAAGACATAAAGATCGGTTGCGACACTACTCTCTATCCATATCAGATAGTATACGATTTTGAGGCATATCTCAACCCAGAATTTGAAACTCTCGGTAATAATCTAGAGTACGAAGCCGAGCACGTTCCGGTAAGCGTTAGTATAGGAGATAATTTCTCAGGAACAGTAACTCATATTTGTGATAAAGATCCCGCAAAACTTATAGAAAAATTCGTAGAAGATTTGAAAGTCAGGGGAAAAGCTATAAGAGAAGAAGTGTGGTCAAGATATGGGTTTAATACAGAACATTTACGTAAAAACCAAATCGCCAAGATCGAACAGTGGATTAGAGCAAGTACCGGTTATAGGTTTTAACAGCAGTAAGTACGATATAAACTTAATAAAGAAATACCTAGTAGGCGAACTGCATCAACAACAAAGAAAGTAATGGTCGGTAAAACGTGCAAACGCAACAATATTTCTATTTACTCCAGAGTTTAGATTTCTTGATGTAATACTTTATCTAGGACCCGGTGTAAGTTACGATAGTTGGATAAAAGCCTACGAATGCAAAGGACAGAAATCTTTCTGTTCTTTATGAGTGGTTCGATTCTCCAGACAAACTGGATTACCCAGGACTACCGGATATAGAGAATTGGTATTCCAAACTATCTGGGAAAATGTTAATAGATGAAACAGAATTAAGTAAATGTCGTAGAATTTTCGAAGAAAATAATATGAAAACTTTCAGAGATTGGTTGAAATATTATAACGATTTAGATGTAGCACCGTTCCTAGAAGCGGTGGCAAAAATGTGTGAATTTTATAAACACAGAGGTGTGGATATTTTCAAAGATGCGTTAACACTACCTGGAGTAGCTATACAATATTTATTGAGAGGAACCATTAAAGAACAAAACTCTTCAAAGACAATTATACCGGAGGATGCTCTATATGCACCAAAAGAAGAAACATACGAAATGATGAAGGACGCTCTTGTTGGCGGTCCATCAATAGTATTTACACGATATGCAGAAGGAAAGCTGGTGTTTTCAAATAAATTTTAGAGGTGGGTTCCAAACCGTGCAAGGCTGTTTTGGGGTACGACGCAAACGCGTTATATTTATCTACGTTAAATAAAGAGATGCCGTGTGGGAGAGAAACTATACACCATATAGATACCCCACATAACCCTAAATTTATTAAAAAGTTTTGTAAAAGAGTTTTATCTGGAGACTGGTTTGGGTTTGAGGAGGTGGATATGACAAGTTCCACACAACTTAAAAGATTAAGTTTTTCTGAAATGTCCCCAATTATTTATAAACAGAGAAGTAGAGGTTGATGAAGTTCCGCCCGCACACATGTTAACATATTTAAAAGATTACTGGCCGAAACAACAAGAGGAGATGGAAAAAAATTGGTGGGATCTATGACAGCCACTAAAGTATTGCTGTACGCGCCACTGTTGAAATGGTACTTAAAACACGGCCTAGAAATAACTGGAGTTCGTCGTGTTATAGATTATATTAGCGGAAAACCATTCGAATGGTTCGCGAAAGAAGTTGCAGCCGCAAGACGAACGGGTGATGTAGAACCAAATAAGAAACCAGTAGCCGACATAATGAAATTATTAGGAAACTCGTGTTGTGGAAAAATGATAGAGGCAACTGAGAGACATTTAAATATGACATATACACAAAACGAAACCTGTGTTGACAAAGCATTTAGATCTGCATTCTTTGACGATTTGGAAGAGATAGGAGATGCGTACGAAATATCTTCAAGAAAACCCAGGTGTGCGGTAAAGAGACCATTCCATTGTGGAATAGCGGTTTATCAACTAGCTAAATTGAGAAATGTTGGAATTTTACTAGAATTTTCTTGACAAATACGTAAAAAGAGAAGACTTTGAATTAATACAGATGGATAACGGATAGTATGTATAGGAGTTTAGTTAGAAAAACGATAGAGGAATTGATTAGACCTAACTACTAGACGGGTTTGAAAAAGAAAAAAAGAAATGGTTGGCTTGGGTAAATGGAGCGAAAGAGAGCCCGGACTTTTCAAAATGGAATTTAGCGGAGATAGGGCGATAGCGTTATCTAGTAAGTTTTATTTTGTAGAAAAATTTAATTATATTAATAAAAACTCTGCGAAAGGAATGTCCAAGAGAACTAACAATTTAAATTGGGATAGATATAAACGAGTACTAAGTGAAACTACAGAAGATGGAAAACACATTATAGATGTAGCACAAAATAGGGGATTTAAAATGAAAGACGTTGTTATGAAAACGTACTGTCAACAAAAATTAGGACTCTCGGCATACTACGATAAAAGACGTGTGTTACCAGACGGAATACATACAGAACCTCTCTAATGATTTATTTAATAATTTTGAAAAAAATTAAGAAAATTAGCAATCTAAAGACTCTGACGATCCGGGGGTAGCTGGGTGTCAGAAGGCACCGCGAGAAGTTCTTCGCGAACAAACCCTCGAGATGGCCCATCATCCAAATAGTAGAGCACGGGCTCATCGGGCTTGGTAATAGATCGATCTAGATGATATACATTGAGAGGCCACACAGGATCAGTCGCGTGGCGGCTGCCACCTTCGAGCTCTCCCGGTTGATAGAGGTACCGGACGTCAATATCCGATGGAAGCCGTTGCTCCTCTAAACCAACGGGTCGCCCGCGCGAGACGGCAGAGGGCTCGCTCGTCACCCTTTTAAACTTGATAGCATCTACGGGCTTCTTACCTATCAATCTGGTCACCTCTCCGTTCAGTGCCGAGACCACGGCGGGCAGTCTGGCCACCCACTCGGTCGATCGCGAATGAGGGTCTACAAGTTCTTTGGCGTATTGGTGTCCGAACAGTCTCTCAGCCAGGGTTCGATTGAAGCGCTCCACGATCCCCTGGTCCCGGTGGATGTTGACGCGGCCGCGTCTGACAGAAACTTCGTGCTTAGACAATAGATGAGAGACCGGGATCGACCTGGAGAAGATTCGGCCATTTGTGAGGACTCCTCTTATATATTCGGGAGAGAGCCTCGGCCACCTCCTTAGACTCTTTAGTGGCCAACGGCTCAGCTCCCTTATAACGACTCGCTACGTCAACGACTGTCAGCGCGTACTTGTACGTCTTACGACCGACGCGATCGTGAGGGAGAAACAGGAGATCCGCTTGGTGAACTTGGTTCGGCACCGGCACGTCGAATTTCGGGCGCGGAATATTGTGAGGCGCGGGTAAATAGATCTGCCAGATGGCCTGCTTCTTGAGCCATTCATTGACAGCGTTTTCTGAAACCTTGGTCGCCGCCGCGAGGTTCTTGATGGCAGCGAGTCCCTTCCAGTAGCCGCGGGGCTATAGTACGCGTTCGCTAGCTTGCGCGTTAGGCGAACCGATAGTTTGGTATTAAGTTTGCACGTGTTCATCGTATGCGATGTATTCTAATATATCGGACAATCTCCAACATGCCCTCGCCAGATCGTCCGGTAACTGCGTCGATAATAATAAACCTT
The DNA here is from genome assembly GCA_029237695.1 of Conchocele bisecta. Classification (NCBI taxonomy): domain Eukaryota; kingdom Metazoa; phylum Mollusca; class Bivalvia; order Lucinida; family Thyasiridae; genus Conchocele; species Conchocele bisecta. The sequence goes on along the minus strand of CM055265.1, from coordinate 118,077,158 downwards.
TGTTGGAAGTACAATCGCGCTTGGGGGTTAAGTTCTGAAGGAAGTTGGGAAAATCTAATACCCCAGGATTGGTGGAGGAATCTAACATCCGCTTTGCGAAAATGGTGGCCGCATTTTCGTCCTCCCGCCACGTCTCGAGAGAATCTCGGGCCAGACGAATCATACCTTTGCACCAGCTATGCGGTGTTTAAGGGCAGTGTAGCCTACATCAATCATAGCAAAATAAAGTTCGTCAACTGACATCGTTCTATATATATATATTTATAAACAAATTATTTAAAATAATTAATTTAAAATCTCGATTGAATATAGTAGCCGACGAGCCCCACCACACCCATTCCCACGACGATGAACGCGATCTCGCGGTCTTTTTGGGGCTCTGACGGTACATAGAAATCTGAAAGTTGGGGCTCGCGATCCAGCGGCGCGAGACATTTTCTGCGGATATGCCAGCGCGTACTCGCGGTTGGCTTCTTCAACGTTCTGAAAAGTTTGTGCGGCGTGATTTTCGCGGCGAAGCTCTTCATTGACCCAGTCCAGATGGGCGGTTCGTTTTTTCGACCACGCTTCCTTTGCGATATTGAGTTGTTCTACAGCTAAATCGTGACGCTTACGCTCCTCATCCACGTTCGAGCTTTTCATTTTAGAGAATATAAAGTTGCTACCGCTGAACGCCAATGCGTTTACGAGCGCACCACCTACTATTACTGCGATTGAAGCCATTTATTTCCATATATTAACTGGTAGAATTCCAGCTTTAACTAGATAATCTCGGGTCCAAACTGCGGCCGCTACATCTAAGGTCGCGAGCATTACGTCTCTCACAGTAAAGTCCAATTTGGGAGCGGATCCTCCTAGGGCCATCTTTGATAGTCGAGCATACCCGATACTGAAACCCGATATCACCACGGCGTGATAAAGCGCATTCACTAACATTTTACCGTCTTGTTCAGCCATTATAATTATTGCATATAAAAGGGGTCGCGATCAATGTTTAAATGGGGCGCATCCAATCGCGATTGGTATTTCGTAACTTTCTTCTGAACACTGGCTGGTTGTTTTTCCGATAATATGGGGTATTTCCACACGCACAGGGCACCAACAACTGCCAGACCACCACCAACAACCCAACTCCAATTCACGAATTTGGGTTCAATCGGATTCGCCCAACCTCGATTGGGTGTTGAGTGTGCTTCCAATTCGTGAATTGGGGGTGTACTCAACTCTGTCTTCAGATGTTTTGCTGTCTCCTTCCCCGATTGCAACGACTGTTTAGCCTCTCGAAGCTCGGCGAGTATTTTATTTTGTTTAACTTTTCGGGTGGCAGCCGCAGCCCGCCCAGCTGCCTGTCTTTTGGGATTTTTTATATGCGGTATGCCGATCCGAGAGTTTTGTCATCTCCGCTCCAATTTGGATTTGTATCGCGCATACATTTTATCGATCTCCGCATCTGACATCTTATCCACCTGAAAAACTGAGAGACGCCTACCGAGATAATGCTCCGATTGTCCCCCAGCAACCAGCGCAGCTAGCCGCTCTCGTCGCGCCGCATTTTCATTTTCATTCGGAGTCGTTGCACTCAACCCAATACCAACCGCCGTTGGAGTTGATTCCGATTGCTCTGTCGGATCATTATCTGTGTTGGCAGTCGGAGTTGAGGTTTCTTCTATTAGCTGATCGAGAAGTTCGTCGCAGTTCATTTTTCTTAAAATTAATTTAACTATTCTAACAAGTCTCATTACTTTAACATATTGCCAAGCGCACCACCCGATACTTATGATCACCATTATGCTCGCAACAAAGCTCGCAGCGGAGCACGAAATTGTTAACATTGTTAACCATTGTTCAGCATTTGTTCAACATTGTTCAGCAATTGCTAAGCATTGTTCAGCATTGTTCAGCATTTGTTCAGTAATTGCTAATTAATTATAAAATTAATTGATAACTTCGTAAGTAGTTGGTTGATCAGTCTTTAGCAAAAGCTTGGCGTGCTTAGTTTCCGAAAGCATCTGTCGAACCTCCAGGCGCTCCTCGCGCGTTGGGATAACGTCATTCTCTCGAAGACAGTCATCGAATGAGTCTCGGTCCTTGCAGTGAAAGAGGGCGACCCATTTCGTTTGCTCGAGCAGATCCTTGAGGACGGCGTTGTACTTTTGAGTGGATATCCATACGCTTTGCCTAGCATGGCGGCCAGAAAATGCGAGCTCGGAGAGCATGTCCTCCTTTTTGGTCATCGCCGCCTTGGCCGAGCAATCACGTATAGGGTGGGCTCACCCTGGAATTATTGGTATAAACCACGCAACCAATCGTAAAGCCTATCACCGGGGTCAATAACGTATACCTCTGGGTCGGTCCATATCCACGGGCGCCGCTGATAAGTATCGTTGTGCCGCACAGTGGGACACAGGATCACAATATGACGAAAGGCATCGCGGTAGGAGCCCTCGAGTAAGTCTAGGATGAAAACCGTTTTTCCGCATCCTGTCTGCCCACATATTATGGCAGGGTGGGCATCTCCAATCGTGAATTGGTATTGATTGTTAATTTTCTTAATTAATTCTTTAGAATTATCAAATTTATTAATTAATAAAATCGTTAGTTATTGATTTTTTTGATTATTAAATCAATAGAGTGCTGAGATGTATCGGCCATCTTCGATGTTGAGTTGTGCGTCTGTAATTATATATAAGTACACGTTCAAAGGCCCGGCTCCGTCCGCCTCTTTGGTTATTCTGGATCGTCACACCCTCGCTAGCGTTCTCAAACTTGGCGTCCGCTGCCGTGTATTTGGTCGTCGTCGCTGGCTCGCATGTCTAGCCATAACGCGTATTTGGTATTCAGGAACTCCGCGAGGGAGACGGCCGAGAGATGCAGGTCTTGGCAACTGCCGCAACCTCCGGAGAGCGCTTAGAGCCGGCAGCAAACTGCTTTCTTACTTCGTCCCACTGCTGGTGCGCGCGAAGACCCGCGCTGTAGAGTTGATTGGGTACTCCCTCGATCGTCACCTCTACCTTCGTGATTTTGGGGTTATAGAATTTGTCGGTTTTTCTAGCACCGAACGCGAACCGAGCATCCTCGAACAACATCAGTATACCTTTCATCGAGCGGGCGGGTACGTTGACATTAATATTCACAATGTGTCGCCTTTGTCTTTCGTCATCTTGCGATGGCGAAGAACTCGTTCGTAAAGTATGGGCAAACGCGCCCGGCGTACTGGGTTCTGATCAATCGCGCGAGTTCGGGCATCGTGACCATGTCGTACTCCAGCGAAACATTATCGATCGTATACGTCGATAACATGTCGCTGGCTATGAGAACTCGGCCGTGTCGTTGAACGTTAGTTCGTATTCGAGGCGGTCAGCCAAAGCGCTCTGATAGTAGGGCATGTGACTCTCCAGCAACAACTCAAAGTCGAGCGGGATGTAGAAGCGGTTACCGTAAGCGCCCGCGACCGCATTGTCGCTCGCGTTGTTATCTGCCTTGTTAGCAGCCCCGATTCTAAGTCTGGTTACGTTCTTATTTTTGCTGGTGTCAATACCCTGATAGACAGCGTTTTCGCGCTCTTGCGCCGTCTTCCATAGGTCCTGATAACAATGGTAGACGTCGCTGTCGTCGATCGACATCACCTCATTACCAGAAATCTTTATCATGGTCTTCTTGACTATGGCGCGACCCAGGTTCTGGACGACGGTTCGGTCCTCGTCCGTCGACGTCAGCGAAATAGTGAAAGCGAGGCGAACAGTCCCCGGCACAATGACGTCGTTAGCTCCGAGGTTGGGGAAGCGGACTAACAGCTGCTAGTTCTGGTCGATCGTCGATGGGTTGTTCGTGATAACGACACTCTGTCTCACGCCTTTTGCCCCGAGGGGCTCACGCAGTCTGCGGTATGGATTGAGTTTGCGACCGTATTGACTCGAAGACATAATTTAGTGAATATATATTAAACCCGTATGGTTTTGTCTTTAATACATAATTAATTTTAAGAAATTATAAATATGGCTGATTACGATAATGACATGTATGAAATCGGCAGAGACGATTACGTCGATGCGGATGATGATGACATAGATGATTATAATGACGAAACGCCCTTGATACAGCCTCCAGTTCCAATCCAATTGGGGGAATTAGGTGGCGCTACAAGCAGCGTTGGTCAAAGTCGGGAATTACTCGAGGGAGCTGTAAAACGACTACTACAACAGTTTGGCAGAAAAAGGTCTGGTCCCGTCTGTCGGTCGCGACTACTCCAAGTTCGAATTTGATCTGAACGGTAGATTGCGACTAAAAGCATCAAATGTCCGATCGTCAACACGATGACCGGTAAACCCCTATCGCTAAACACCATTGCCGGAAACCGGGGCGGTGGCCAACTCATAAGGAGCGAACTAGGATTTCCAGATTGGACGCGTGGTAAAACAATTATGCCGACCCGCGCTGTAGAGGCCCTACAGTCTACCGACGAAACAATGGCGAAAACGGCCGCCGATATAGAAACTGTTGAGCTCAGCGAACTCCCTCGAGTAGCCACCGACGCTATTAACACGATGGAGACCACGTTCAGCGAAATCGACCTGTCTAACGATGACCCACTGTTTACTCTTCTCGAACTCCGGGGCCTCGATAAGGTTATGCAAACGGTACGGGGAGGGGTGGGGTGAACTGGTCCTTATCCTCTCCAAACTCTCGTCGCTGGATGAACATATCGCGCTAGAAGAAAGAAAACTGGAGGAAGCCGGTGTCGATATAGAATCTACCGAGCGGATCACCAGAACGCCTACAGTCGTTGCGTGATGAAAGAGCAGCTCGTTTGGAGGCCGCCTCGACTAACCGTGAGGCTCTCCGCAACCAAATAAGTCGGATCCGCGAAACAATCTCGAGGGTCCTGCACGAGGAGACGACACTCGGTGAGCGTCTTCGCACTCTGTTCAGAGAACAGGGCATCACGATAGCAAGCATCCTCGTTGCTATCAGCATGACTATATCGACCATAGTTCTAGCTTTCACTGGTGGTGCGGCGCCACCACCCGCGCCAGCACCCACACCACCACCACCCGCGCCATCCGGCGGAGCCAAGGAGTGGATAAAAAAACAACTAAAATCCCTCGCCAGTCTCCTGGCTAAATTAGCCGAAAAGGCGGCTGCCGCACTACCTGGACTGATCGGAAGTATCGTTTCTTACTTGCTATCTATATTATCAAAAACGGCCGGATGGCTAGCCAAAAATACTTGGGCTTTAATCGTGGCAATCGCCGGTCTCCTACTATTCTTCGCCAGAGAGTTCCTAAAACCAAAGCGTAAATAATTCGATCGCCACGAGGGCGACGACGAGCCCTAATTTCTCCTCCTCGTGTGTTGTGCTTCCAATCTCGATTGGTGTTTCAACATTGTTGATGGAACTCGATGGTGCGTCCAATTTACGAATTGGGGGTACTGGGTTCGATTGTGTTGAGGGAGGTGTATCCATTTTGTGTTTTGGGGGTTTTATGAAATCTTTTTCAAATTTATTTGAATTTACAACTCCGCTCCCGATCATGTTGGGGGTGCGCTTGATGATATCCGTGTTCACGTTACCGTTGTGATCGATTTTTTGATAGGCGGTGGCGATTAACGATTTTATTATTGTAACCGTCAACCGGGTCGTCTCGTAGTATCATATTGCTCGGCGCCATATAAATACCTATTCCAAATACATAGTCCACTGGGGTGCTGGCAGTCTGCAAAACGTCTTGATAATTCTGGATCGCCTTCTCCAGGTCCACCTTAGCTGAGATGGCGTCCTCAACAAGTGCCAATAACTGTTTTTGCGCGTCAAACGCCGTTCCCGTGCCCAGTATAGAACTGCGAGTTTTCTTCTGTGCGCCGAGGATGGCCCAGACGTACGTGCGAATAGATTCGTTGACGCGAGTAACCCCGGCCTGCGTGAACCCTAGACCCTTATCTAACATAAATGTGGTCCACGCGTTCTGAACCTCAGCAGCCTGCTGTATGTAATCGACGTGAGCCCGTTTCGGAGGTAACATTTTTACAAGAAAACACGCCACAGTGCCGACCTCCAGACACTTCTGGCCCGAAAGTCATAGTCGCGGGGGTCAAAATTCCCGGCGTTCCGACTGACGATGTGGTCACCGGAGTAATCGTGTCTAAAATCAGTCTGCGTCCAATTCCCGGACTGGCCCCGAATGAGAACGTCCCCGAGGCCGGTGGTGGTAGGAAATGCTTTCTGTCTCCAGTCCGCGTCTTTTGAAACGTTAAATTCGTTACACAGTCTTTCAAACGCCATACGGTCGTATGCGTTGAAATGGGATCCCAGGCGTCGTCTTGAGGTAGAGAAATACCTAGTTCTTTGAGAATCCTCCTAATTGTATAATACGTGTGAAAGTTGTAGACACTTCGGAGCATGATATTCTTGGATGTTAGATGGTCTTTATGTGAAACTCCACACCCGGCTGTTGCGCACCATACAGCAAAATTTAGCTGGTTCTGCCAAAACTGCATCGGTGTGGCTTTCCACCCGTTTACCGCCTCCATCGTAGTATCTTGGGCAGCCTATATTTCTCAAACGTGTTAGGGAAATTGGTGGCAAATCCACTGTCCGGTCTAACCGTTACGGTTGGGTGTACAAGGCGGTTAACAACGTCTTTTTGCGTGTATTTACCTCCGACCGCGTACTTTGCATTAGAGTTAAAGCTAAATGCTTTTGTATCCATTGAAAGATATTATTATGTTTGCTACTATCACTAATGTTCAAAAAGGGAGTTGTGAAGTTCAAAAATCAATCGACAACTGCTGCGGAAAACGCCGGGTGGGCCTCAGATCAATCACCTTCACGGTCGGGTGGCAGAATGTGGGGAAGAGCGAAGGGTTTTACTATGTGAAGGATGGACAACAATTCGGTGTAAAGCTGCCTCACGGACTGTGGGGAATAAGACAGCTCAAAGATTTTGTCAACTCAGAGCTTGACGGTATAATCAACCTCACAGTATCGAATGCTACCGGGCTCGCAACAATGACCATCAGCACTGATAATAATGGTAGTGGTCTCCCCTGGGTTGGGTATTCAACTCGGTTTTAGAGAGACATACTCCTCAAAACAAAGGGAGTGTTTTACCCCGGGTGAGTACGTCGGTGATAACCCGGTGGACTTCGCCTTCACGAAAACTCAGGGTGCACCTGGATCGGGTGAAAACACATCGTACAACACGGTAGACGGCACTCCCAGCACATTACTGAAAACCGTGCAAGCCAGCGACTGTTTCTATGGTGAGACTGTGACCTTAGACTTCCCACACCCCGAGATGAAAGTTTTGGAATCGGGACATATCCACGAATTTACGGTCTCTATTCTCGATGATCAAGCGAGAAAGTTGAAAAACGAGTACCCGATTTCGGTAGTTCTCGAAATTTCTAATTGAGTATAGGTGCCCAATATTATAATTAATTTTATTATGAGTATATACAGACCAGGTAGTTCTTCCGATTGGGTGACAAATTCAAAGAATTTGGAACCGGCAGAAGGTGGATTCATCCCGACAGAGGGCGACTTTTTAACTATTGGAAAAACCAAGGCCCTGATCAATAAAACCATATCGAAGGTCACAAACGGGATTCACAGGAGTATATCAGATGTTAGAGTAGAAGTGCTGACGGTGACTGCACAAATTGAGAAAGATCAGGCGGCTTATAAGGTGTTGCGCTCAGAGGACTCTCATCAGAGAAACGGAACTAAACGAACTAGGTAAAAAAATAACCAAATTTCGAAAAGAGAGCAGGTCGGATATTGATAAAGTCCGAGCAGACCGCCAGGCGGCCCTTACGTTGCGCTTAGAGGACTCTCTCATTAGAGATGCGGCATTTACCGAACTAGATAAAAAAATAACCAAAAATTTCGAAAAGAGGCCACGTCGGGTATTGAGAAAACCCGAGAAGACCACCAGGCGGACCTTACGGAGGCTTATAGGGTGTTACGCTTAGAAGACTCTCTCAGCGAAGAAGCGGCGGTTGTTGAACTAGACGGAAAAATAACCGAATTTCGAAAAGAGACCCGGTCGGGTATTGATAAAGTCCGAGAAGACCACCAGTCGAACCTTGCGGAGGCCCTTGCGGAGGCTTATGATGCGTTGCGCTTAGAGGACTCTCTCAGCAAAGAAGCTACACTTACTGAACCAGACGGGAAAATAGCCGAATTTCTGAAAGAGACCAGGTCGGGGGTTGAGGGGGTCCGAAAAGACCACAAGGAGGCCATTGCGGAAGCTTATGGGGCGTTGCGCTCAGAGGACTCTCTCAACAGAGAAGCGGCACTTACCGAACTAGACGAAAAAATAATCAAATTTCGAGGCCTCTTATAATATTCGTACTGAGGCATATAACGCAAACAGTGCGCTTGCCGGAATAGTTCGAACAATGAAAACGCTAAAACGTGCCATCACAGTTTGGGCTGAGAAGCGGGGCCCATTGGTTGAGGGGCACTATAAATATTCGTTCGGTGCCAAAGCGAGTAATAAATGTGGGGGATACACTATGACAGCCGCGGGTGAAGTTATCCAAATGGCGGTCTGCTCGGTTAATGGTAGTGGTAAACCTGTGGGCGCGGTCGCGATAAATATTGTAGTAGATGGGGAAGAACGGGGGTTTGGAGTCACTAAAATCTCTGGAGATAGTTCGACGGTGGTTTCGTTCTCCGGTTATGATCGAATTAAGACTTTCCAAAGGTAGTGTTATTAACTTTGTTACGAAATTCGGTGACCAAGAGAGTTCTTCCACTATTGTTCGTTGTTATTGAAACTTATTTTGTAAATACTAATATATTGAAATAAATTTGTAAAATTTAAATATGAACGAATCAACGCTTCCAATTGTCAATACCACTCCATCAACACTGTGTACAGTTAACGAAAGAAGTTCAGATTTTAGGTTGAATAATATCGTCGCTATGCAGGATATTTTAGTTAGAGAATATACAAATAGAAAAAGAAACGCTAAAAAATATAGGCGCGCGTTGAACATGGCTGAAGTATCTATCACGGCTCTGGCGAGTGTTTCTGTGTTGTGTGGGGCGGGGACAGCTGCAACTATATCCCCCATTATAACGGTTCCCGTAGCGGGGATTTTATGTGCGGTGTCGGCCGTTTCTGGGTTGTTGTGTATGGTAATTAGGGCGTCGGGTGGAAAACTCGAGAGTAAATGTAGAAAAAACATGATAGAATATCTGTTTCTCGCCAGGTCGAAGAAAAATACCATCGACGTTATGGTGTCCAAAGCGTTGGCCGATAAGAAAATATCAAATTTAGAGTTTAAATCCGTGGTGGAAGAAATGGGGAGACATGAACAATTAAAAAATGATATAAGAATCAAGGCGCGCGCCACCATGCCCAAAATTGAGTGTACTGATTGGGATAAATTTAGGGAAAAACTTGGAGATAAAGTCGGAAGAAATTAATATTTTTATTAAATAATTATATTGGTGCAGTAAACAATTTATTAATTAATTTTAGGAAAATTATAAAAAAAAAAAAAAAGTTGGGTCACACCGAGGCTCGAACCCGCGCCAGCAAAACCCTTCTGGGTCCACCTCGCTAAGCCACTCTCTTTCATTTATTCATTCATTCTTTTCTGTTTGGCTTAGCGAGGTGTAGCTACCCGTACTGCACACCCCCATCTCTCGGCTGATCTAGTAATTAGTGTCGAAAGTCTAGGCAACCTTGGAAGTGTCAGCACGGGTGCACTGAGCGCTCATTTTTCGTCAAGGGGCGTCCACCAAGACAAAGTATTGTTGTTAATTTTACATATATTAAGCTAAAACCGTGTTGTGCAATACCAATATTTACTCTTTTTTTATTTGCTTTTTATATAATAAGTTCGTTTTTTATTTAATAATATAGGTTATAACGTTCTAAATTATTAAAAGTAAAATTAAACAAATTAAAAACATGCCAACCAATCACAATGTAAGAAATACTTCCGGAATATCGATAGTGGGTTGTGTAATACACACCTACGTGTGTGTAGTATATATTATAGTGTGTTTATGTTTCATCCCGGAAGACGTAATCGTGTAATCTCTCTATAAAATGGACACTTAATATACGTGTAAGGTAGGACACATAATTTGCATGTTTATAACACGTGTAAGTGAAACATTGTCGTCTGCTTGGTGTTGTGATTACAATATAAATTTATAAGCGATATCGTAGAAATGTACGTTCGTAAACGAATCGTTGGGTTTTAAAATTTTTGTATAATACGCCTTAGTTTCATATCCGATACGCATTATCTGTCTTAATGTTCGTATTTGCCTCTTGTATAGTTGACATAATTGCCGGTATAATATTGTAAATGTAACGTTTTTATCGGAGCGTAATAAATTACGCTGGTATTTCATATATTCGATATCGCCTAGTGTTCTCATTTTATAGTATTTATATACAGGATTATAACCCCCGTAAGCTTCGTAAACTTCTTCAACACAGTCATTAAAAATTTTCAATTCAAATTGTATTGTATTATTCATTTTCTCTAATAATATTAGTACTTGTTTTTTCTGTTCAATTGGACGTGAAAAAAAATATGATGTATTTATGACACCAATATATACTTTCAAAAGTCAATTACCAATATAATTGGGACTCCCTCTTTTCAAAATTATTTTCTCCAAAAATTCATAAATTTGCTGTCGGGAGACCCAATTTTCCTCGTTAACCAATTTTTTTATTTTCGGGGGTGGTGGGGGTATTATAGAGGGTTATAAATGATATCACGGTAGGTGGTATCATTTTGACTCCCTTACTACTACTCAAGCTCATTCGTCTTTACATTCATTATTCAATGCCAAACATGCTTCTAGTTCGATTATGTCAACTTGCAAACTGTTGTAAATGTTGACGTATACTCTATGTGTAACGGTATATACTGGAACGTCATTTTACGTCGCTTGACGTCGCTTTTGCGTGACGTCTCTTTTGCTCAAACGACCAGCATAGTGGTGTTGTATAAACTATAATATCTTAATGAATATTGCAGATATCATGATCAAATAAAAAGCGTTCAATTCATCATACAAATACCATTGTCGTAGAAACAAAATGTGATATTGACCAAAAATTAATGGAGTAATGTATTAGGCAATGGTCATGATGCATGCACTGGTGTGCACTTACACTTGTAATGGATGACGGTCTTACACATTGGAACACACATGTTCTCGTATGACACATAGTGTATTTCAGTAGTTATACAATTTTTCCATTTTTAATAAGAACATTATTTTATATAAGTACATGTGCCAACTACACATTTGAATCCTGTTCCTGCTGATGACTCGGAATGGGAATATCATTGGATAAACACTGTGTACATTATGTGGAACCGGGATATATATATCCCAGTTTCATCGGTTCTACTACTTAATATTATTTTATGTCACACAATCTATTTTACTTGCGTGGTTGACATGGTTGACATCTTGAAAGTGTACCACAATGTGTGTGTCCTGTTTTATTTCATCTTAGCTTGCTCGTAGTATTTACAGCTATCTTAATGTTCTGTATTTTAGTATTTACTGTGACATACATGGAGTAATATGTGCTACAAATCATTCATTCAGCATGATAGAAAATGTATATTTTCTATATCCAATTTGCAAATTAGTACCGACGACCTATATTATCGACAGTAATAATTATATTTGTTTATTTATTTTACTTAATGGTCTTTAAAGGCATGTGCACAACTGAGAATATGTATCAGACTTTCATATTGGAATACACAACATAGTAATCATGGTAATTGTCATGGTTGCATAAATATGAAATGGACGAAAAGAGAGACGAACAAACATGCATTCTGTATCTGAAATGTGTGTGGATAACTAATATGTGGCTGTCACTGGAGAAATGGGGCTTATGGGATTTGCGACCAGTGTGGATCCTCATTCCTGTACCCTAATAACGATATAGAACTTGTTAGAAGCATGATGGGTGTTTCACTGACGGAATGGCGAACAGTGCAGATCCTTATCAGATTGTGCGGATGCACAGGCTGATCTGGATCTACACTGGTCACAAAGTCCATAAGTCCCATTTCTCCAGTCACAGCCACATATACAGGTTTTAGTAGCTACATGTTCATATGAACCTTTCATAAGTATCTGGAAGCGTATAAAGAAGGAACAAGTATTACATGTAAAATGGTAATTGCAAAATCCGTGGGTGATGAACAGTTAAAACTTCCTTGTGTTAACATTGCATCATTTTCTGTAGACATTATGCAATCAGAATAAGCATATATTGCAAACACTAGTAAGTACAATTACCATTGATACAATTATTATACACCGATAGAGTTTTGCATAATGAGACACATAGCGTAGTTGTTACCTTCACAAAGTAAATGCGAAGCGGACGGACAGACGGACGAATACTCGGATACACTGTATCTGACGTGCAGTAGTTGCATATGCATTTAAACAATGTATAAGTAAATTACAGTGCATAGCATAAATGAAATGCATTACATGTACAATTCCCATTGCAAAATTTGTGAGTGGGGAATGGTGAAACATGCTTTGTTTTAACATTGTATCATATACTGTAGACATGAAATAATCTGCACATATGCATTTAACATGTGTAATGAACACTACTAGCTATCATTGACACCGAGAAAATACAAAAGTACCATACTTTTATGGAGTTATTAAGGTAGGTGATTTGCCATTGAAATTCAGTGGGTAGGGTAATAAAATATGCACAATTCTTCATCTGAATTAGCAGATATTATTTACTTGAACTTTATTCCATTGTATCGTTATGAACACATCAGAAAATGTACACAATTCAGTTTCCATTTCGGCGACCCGAGAGCCCATGGAAACTAAATCCAGTGGGGTAGGTGGGTGGATAACCTATAAATATCAGGTAGGTATATTTATTCATAAAACTCTAACTTGAAATACAAATTTTTCAATTGTATTTCATAAATATCCCTACCTGATATTTACTGATGGTTTTATATCAGATTCACAAGCAGTAATATCAGTTGGTGTGCTAATTTATTTTGCATGAACGTGGCTACCAAACATATAGCAAAAACAAACATATACATATGCTAATATTAGTAAACATGTACAAGCATACAACATCACTCACCTTTCCAGGTAGTGGTCTGTGATCTTGTGCTGTTCTGTATAGTCTCGTAACTCGAGACGAAAAGTACTGTCTGTACTAGGCTTTTGCTTCAATACATACATATGTACATATTCCGACTCCACGTGAATTCAGTTTCCCCCACTATATACAGTCAACTGTACCGCAGTTGAAACACATATTGATAGTGTAGTTTGTACTTGCTGCACAAAATTAACACATTTGTTTCCTTCATACACACAATTAAATCACCGCAATTCGCCGAAAGCATAGGGCGCGTACTGTATGCCTATACATCAAGGAAATCAAATTGTGTGCTCACAGATTTCAAATAGACCGGATGATTCGCAACCATTCTGATTTTGTTAATGCCGGAATGAACACCAATGTAGGGTTGTGGATTGCCCTGTCCTGTTTCGAAAGGCCCTGTCTAATAAATGTTACCCCTTTCCGTTGTACTTTCATTGATTCCTCGCCAAGTGATAATGCCTGTATGTCACTGCAGCGACGAAACGATGTGATAGCAATCAGGAAACACGTCTTCCATGTAAGAAATTTCAGAGAAGCTTCAGTCAATGACTCGAATGGCTTCTGTTTCAGAAAACCTAAAACAAAAAAAAGATCCCACTCAGATATCAGCTTTTTTTGGGGTGGCCTTGAATTAGAAACATCTCGCAGTAACCGAATGATCTTAGGATGTTGCCCAACCTGGTGCCCATCTACTTCTAGAAATAATGTGGATAGCATGTATCTACACCCAGACATTGTTCTATATGCTGCACCATTAACATATTTGAATGACAGGAAATTTTCGCAATCTGTCAAAGATGCAACTTGGTGTTGGCTACACCAGCTATAAAATTGTCTGAACTTGGAGCCATAATCCCCCTTAGTGCCTGGTCACCAAGAGGCTGCGTACAACTGCTTAGAGTCCTATGAAAACCCCTCTGCTGCGAGACATTTGTCGATATGAGCCATGCACTCAGATTCAGTGTCTCTGGGTGCGGATGTAGAACACGGCCCTTCGCCTGAGACAATAAATCTGTCTGAACGGGAAGTTTCAGAGGACACGCTTCAAGAGAATTGGATACCATTGATGTCGGGGCGCGAACGGTGCTATCAGAATCAGTGTGCACTGATACTGTTGCATATGAGACAGTATCTTCGGAATCAACTGAACTGGTGGGAATGCATACGCAAAAATGTTCTGCCATGAAATACACAGGGCATCCAGTGCATATGCCTGTTGATGAGGAATCGATGAACAAAACAGTTGCGTCTGTTTGTTTTCTCGTGTTGCAAATAAATCCATCGTTGGACAATTCCACCGATGAAAAATTTGCTGCACAAATGTTTTGTTCAGTGACCATTCCGTTTCGTGTATCACTGTCCTGCTTAGGCAATCTGCTAATATGTTTTCCGACCACTTGATATGGGCTGCCTTTATTGTCATCCCGTTTTTTAGGACCATACCTCATAATTCCCTTGTCAGTTGACACAACTGTGGAGACTTTGTACTCCCCTGATTGTTTATATATTGAACCACTGTTTTATTGTCTGATCTGATCAGTACATTGTCGTTCTGTACATGTGGGAGGAAATGTTTCAACGCCAGAATAACATCCTCCATTTCCAGTATGTGTATATGCTGCAGTCGTTTCTGACATGACCAATGACCTTGTACTGTAAGATTGTTCATGTGGCCACCCCACATCTGTTTTGATGCATCTGTGGTCACTATGTGACTGAATGGTTTTTGTACAAAATAGCAACCCTTCAGAATGTTTGCCATTCTAACATTGGTGTAACCTGAACTTGATGAATTAGCGCCATTCTGGCTGGACTCCATCTCCGAAGCAAATGTAGTTGTATTGGCCTCATGAACAACCTTGCATTTGGTATCAAATCTAAGCGGGAGACAATCTTTCCTAACAGGATCATAAAATCTTTTGCAGTGCTCTGGCCATGAAACAGATTGTTCACACTGACAATTATTCCAGTTACTCTTTCCTTGGTGGGGTACACTTTGCCCTGGGTTAGTTTGAAATGACCCCATATGTATGTGATGTCCTGTGATGGGGTCAAACTGGATTTCTCCTTGCTTACCATGAAACCTAGTCGAAAGAGTAGGTGAAGTATAATCTCGCAACTCGTTTACTGCCAGCCAATCGTTCAGATATGTCGCCAGACGTATGGACCGTTTCCGAAAATGGGCAGCAACTACGGACATTACTTTGCAACGATGTTGCTCCAAAATACAGTGTCTTGAATTGATACACATTTGACTGGAAACAGAACCGAACGTATTTCCTGTGGTTTTCGAACAGTGGAATATGGAAGTATGCGTCTTTTAGATCTAGACATATACTCTAATCTCCTGTTTTGACTAGGTTTAGCACTTTTTCCATAGTTTCCATTTTGAAATGTTGTTTCTTTAGATACCTGTTGAGGGGCCGCATGTTGAGTACTTGCCTAATTTCTCTGCTCTTCTTGGGAACAAGTAATAACGTATTGTAAAAACCGCATTGTGTTTGCTGATGCGGAATTTTTCCTATTACATTCTTGTTTAAAAGATCGGTAATTTCGCTTTTTATAATAATTGCCTCTTTTGGAGATGATTTTGTCTCTTTGATTCCCAAAAAACGCGGTTTGTTTAAAAATTCCACTTTGTAGCCTTCGTTGATCACATCTAATACCCATCTGTCCTGTGTAATGCTTTTCCATTCTGATAAAAAAATGTGCCAGTCTCCCCCCTACAGGTATCTGTGGAAACTTTGTCATCGTACATACCCTGTCACTTTCTAAAGTATCTCCCACGTCCTCGACCAGAACCTCTGGGGACGTAAGACTCGGACCTCATAACAACAACAAGTAATAAAGTAAAAGTGTATCTTTTCAAGCTCTGTTATTACGTGATATTCAAATATATTCTGGATGGATGGTGTAGTGAATTTTAGACAGACATATCAGAATTAATGTGCAAACGTGGTATGTGAATTCTACTGTATATTCTTGCTGTGAAAATGGTGAAATATCATTTTTTTCTGACAAACAATGGAAGAAAAATGTATCGATGAACATTGCTGTTTATGTACACTATTGGAAACGTGACCGTTAATACCTATTGCCCATCGATGCAATTGTATTGTCTGTATTGTGCATAATGCATTAAACTTGACTATCCTTGCCCTGCTGAATAGACATTTTAAATCCCCACTGACCGCTTACGAAGAAAAACTACGGAAAGCCATTAATGTCATAAGCGTGGTCATTATACAAACAAAACCCTATCCAAAATAAAAATCTACGGAATGCCATACGGGAAATTACACTATAAAATGTACGAGACACAGGACAACCAAACACTGAGCGGCCAAACGGAGAAACGGAAACGTAGTGAACATTCGAGTCAACCAAGTGCGAAATGAAAGAAAAAATCGAAAGAATCGGCGAAACCAGAGCCGACGATAGACGAATATTTTAGCGGCATTACAGATGATAAACACAATAAGAGCGAAATGAATGAAATTAAACAACAGTTAAAGGAGATGAATTCGAATATAAGTAATATAATAAATAAAGTAGACAAATCGGACCAGACACTAGAACATGTGGTCAGGAAAGATGACGGTTCGCTCAGGCGCCTGTTTCGGGAAATGATGAGTGAAATGAAACAAGAACTATAAAACTCCGTAGTGAATAGGTTGTAACTGTTAGAAAGTAGGTTATACGACAGAGATAATAAAAATGATGAATTAAAAACCCAAGTAACACGCCTGGAGAAAGAGGTCACTGCGCAAAAGAACGAAAATGAAACCCTAAGGAAGCAAATAGACATAAATGAAGATAAAATGATGAAAATTAAAAATAACACTGAACAGTACAGTCGTATTAATAATATACGCATACATGGAATCGTCACTGGCAACGCGTTTGAAACATCAGATGAAACAACGACCGCGGTTATACAAACATTGAATGACAAAATGGGCCTAGATTTGCGTAAAGAAGATATCGACATGACACACCGCATGAAGAATGTTGTCGGTGGAAGTCAGGAGGCGATAGTTAGACTACAATCGCGAATAGTCAAGGAAAGGATTCTCCGGAACAGGCGCTCATTTCGAGAAACAAGGATATATATAAATGAAGACTTAACACAACTAAACCAACAGGTGTTTATGTCCGTGAATCACAAACTGCCGGATGAAGTGAGTAGTGTCTTCACGAGAAATGGTACCATAAAATATGTTACGAAAACGAGTGAACTGAAAACGGTACAATATCAAGACTACATACATTGGCTAGATCTCCCGTGGCCGACGCGAGGTGCACAAGACCCCGACACCAGAAGAAACAACACTAGAGACAGACTGTGATTGTAATAAGCTCCCAGCATATATGAAAAAATACATTTTAATGTATTTCAAATTACATACACATATTAGAAACATAACACACATACGTAATAGTAAAAAATGAACACTATTTCTGTAGTACAAGTCTGCCAGCGGTAATATATTACACGATAGGACCTATCCGGAACCGTTTTAGGTCAGAACATTGTGCGCATTGCAGCTGTGTAAAAACGAATTAGTTGTTAAGAAAAATGGCGTCACAAATAACCAAAGATAATATGGACCTTTATTGAGCAAGTTAGCTCTACTCTGGTGTTTGTATTGAACCAACTCACCATATAACAGGTCTCTTCTAAGTAGTATACAACACAGGGATATTTACACTTACTAAGCTGTGATAACCAGTCATATCTGTATTACATGTTTGCTTTTATTTCGTATTTTTCTTCTACTTTCGAAAAAGCAATCATCTGTAAACTATTAGCTTTTGTTATGCACATGTATGATTAGTTTTGTTATAATGTATCAGAGATATGTAAGCTTACGTAAACACAACATAAATTGATGCACACTTAAAAGGAAAACGTTCTACACACATACTCTTGGCCTTTACATAGCAATGGTATTATACTATATGCCAAAGGCCAAGACTATGAGAAACACAATGTATTGTCGTTTAATTTCTCATTGTATGTTATACAACTTAGTCGAATCTGACCAGCCAGATACCGTTCGAAAAAGCAATCATCTGTAAACTATTACTTTTTGTTATGCGCATGTATGATTAGTTTTGTTATAATGTATCAGAGATATGTAAGCTTACATAAACACAACAGATATTGATGCACACTTAAAAGGAAAACGTTCTACACACATACTCTTGGCCTTTACATAGCAATGGTATTATACTATATACCAAAGGCCAAGACAATGAGAAACACAATGTATTGTCGTTTTATTTCTCATTGTATGTTATACAACTTAGTCGAATCTGACCAGCCAGTATACCCGTTCGAAAAAGCAATCATCTGTAAACTATTACTTTTTGTTATGCGCATGTATGATTAGTTTTGTTATAATGTATCAGAGATATGTAAGCTTACGTAAACACAACATAAATTGATGCACACTTAAAAGGAAAACGTTCTACACACATACTCTTGGCCTTTACATAGCAATGGTATTATACTATATGCCAAAGGCCAAGACTATGAGAAACACAATGTATTGTCGTTTAATTTCTCATTGTATGTTATACAACTTAGTCGAATCTGACCAGCCAGTATACCCGTTCGAAAAAGCAATCATCTGTAAACTATTACTTTTTGTTATGCGCATGTATGATTAGTTTTGTTATAATGTATCAGAGATATGTAAGCTTACATAAACACAACAGATATTGATGCACACTTAAAAGGAAAACGTTCTACACACATACTCTTGGCCTTTACATAGCAATGGTATTATACTATATACCAAAGGCCAAGACAATGAGAAACACAATGTATTGTCGTTTTATTTCTCATTGTATGTTATACAACTTAGTCGAATCTGACCAGCCAGTATACCCGTTCGAAAAAGCAATCATCTGTAAACTATTACTTTTTGTTATGCGCATGTATGATTAGTTTTGTTATAATGTATCAGAGATATGTAAGCTTACATAAACACAACAGATATTGATGCACACTTAAAAG
Organism: Conchocele bisecta; assembly: GCA_029237695.1. NCBI lineage: Eukaryota > Metazoa > Mollusca > Bivalvia > Lucinida > Thyasiridae > Conchocele > Conchocele bisecta. The sequence continues at coordinate 118,057,964 of CM055265.1, read as the reverse complement.
GAAAACGTTCTACACACATACTCTTGGCCTTTACATAGCAATGGTATTATACTATATACCAAAGGCCAAGACAATGAGAAACACAATGTCTTGTCGTTTTATTTCTCATTGTATGTTATACAACTTATTCGGCTCTGACCAGCCAGTACACCCGTGCAGTCTGATCTGGGTCCGCAATGCCGGTTACTCAGCGTTATGCTCACCAGGTAATACGTTTGGATTGCTAAATTGACCAAATATACTACTAGCGCTAGACGTATATAGTATATACAATCAGAGTGAACTCAAATCAGCCTGTACATCCGTGCAGTCTGATCTGGGTCCACACTGCTTGTCATTCTATCTTTTGTTTACCAGATAATGCCGTCTGTATCGTGAAATTGCCCAAATATACACTGCTGACTATATATCATGTGTACAATCGGAATGGACACCGACCAGCATGTACATCCGTGCAGTCTGATCTTGGTCCACACTACTTGCCACTATGTCTTTTGGTCACCAGGTAATTACATCAGTATCACGAATTTGCCAAATATATACTGCTAATTATATGTCATGTATACAAGCAGAATGAACTAGGATCAGCATGTACATCCGTGTAGTCTGGTCTGCGTCCACACTGCTTGTCACTACGTTTTTTGTACACCAGGTAATACCGTCTGTATCGCGTAATTAGACAAATATATACAGCGGAATATATACAATGTATACAATCAGAGTAGACTCCGACCAGCCTGTACATCCGTGCAGTCTGATATGTGTCCACACTGCTTGTCACTCTGTCTTTTGTTCACCAGGTAATACAGTCTGTAGCGCTAAATTGACCAAATATACACTGCTGATTAAATATCATGTGTACAATCAGAATGGACTCTGACCAACATGTACATCCGTGCAGTCTGATCTGGGTCAACACTGCTTGTCACTCTGTCTTTTGTTCACCAGGTAATACCGTATGTAGCGTGAATATATATCATGTATATAATCAGAATAGACTCCGAACAGCATATACATACGTGCAGTCTGATCTGGGTCCACACTGCTTGTCACTCTGTCTTTTGTTCACCAGATAATAATGTATGTATCGTGAATATATATAATGTATGCAATCAGAATAGACTCTGACCAGCATGTACATCCGTGCAGTCTGATCTGGGTCCACACTGCTTGTCACTTTGTATTTTTTCACCAGGTAATACAGTCTGTATCACGAATTTGGCCAAATATACACTGCTGATTATATATCATGTGTACAATCGCAGTAAACGCCGACCAGCATGTACATCCGTGCAGTCTGATCTTGGTCCACACTACTTGCCACTATGTATTTTGGTCACCAGGTAATTACATCGGTATCACGAATTTTCCAAATATATACTGCTAATTATATGTCATGTATACAAGCAGAATGAACTAGGACCAGTATGTACATCCGTGCAGTCTGATCTGGGTCCACACTGCTTGTCACTCTGTATTTTTTCACCAGGTAATACAGTCTGTATCACGAATTTGGCCAAATATACACTGCTGATTATATATCATGTGTACAATCGCAGTAGACGCCGACCAGCATGTACATCCGTGCAGTCTGATCTGGGTTCACACTGCTTGCCACTATGTATTTTGGTCACCAGGTAATTACATCGGTATCACGAATTTTCCAAATATATGCTGCTAATTATATGTCATGAATACAAGCAGAATGAACTAGGACCAGCATGTACATCCGTGCAGTCTGATCTGGGTCCACACTGCTTGTCACTCTGTATTTTTCCACCAGGTAATACAGTCTGTATCGCGAAATTGTCCAAATATATATATACTGCTGGTTATATATCATGTGTACAATCAGAATAGACTCCGAGCAGCATGTACATCCGTGCCGTCTGATCTGGGTCCACACTGCTTGTCACTCTGTATTTTTTCACCAGGTAATACAGTCTGTATCACGAATTTGGCTAAATATACACTGCTGATTATATATCATGTGTACAATCGCAGTAGACGCCGACCAGCATATACCACTCAGTAGTTTATAATATAGGGAGACAGATAGTTTTGTATATTCTGTACATATGACATTTTCTGGCAAAACACACATTCATTCAGCATTACCCCACGTATTGATTGGCATTATTACACATTTTATAGCGGACGTAAATGTTCACACTGATATCAGGGGCAATAACCGTGTGTCCTTATAATGTTAACGGACATTACTATTTATTTTCTGTATTTATTTGTTGATGTGCAAATGATCATTCTTAATAATTTGTCGAAAATATTATGTTTCAGGTGACGCATTTAATTAGTATAAATAATTATGAAAATATCATGTCTCATTTGCATATGAAAATAGCCTGATACCACCGCGAGTCGCTATCAGTAAACTAAATATTACTAAATTATTATATCTGTATAGCGGGCACTCGTCCTTTTTAGAACTGGTGGAATAGTAACACACTTATACACTAATTTAATTCCTTTAAAAAACAGTTTGTGCCTACTGAGTGTGCATGCACCTTTAATAGCAAAATGACAATTCATCAATGTATTTCTTATTTCTCACTGAAAATATGTAATTACCCATCGCATGCTCCCAACCAACCACCACGTATTGACAATAAAAACAATTTTTTTTTTAGGGCCTTAATTCTCGGGATTTTCTCTTCATTTTTTGCCAATTATACAAAATCGGGGCGGGCCTTAATTCTCATAGACTTCTATTATTGACGCAGATGTATTGATTGGCATTAATATACATTTTATTATATCAGACGTACATTTCCACACTGATATCAGGGGCAATAACCGTGTTTCCTGAAAATGCTAACGGACATTGCTATTGAGTATCTGTATTTATTTTTTGATGTGTAATGATCATACATGTACTTTATAATCTGTTGAAAATATTATTTTTTTCAGGTGACGTATTTAATTAGTATAAATAATTAAAAACTTTCACGCCTCATTTGCATATGAAAATAACCTGGTACCACCGCGAGACACTATCAGTAATATAAATGTTACTAAATGATTATATCTGTATAGCGGGCACTTGTAATTTTTAGAACTGGTGGAATAGTGAGACAATTATACACTTATTTAATTCCTATAAAGAAAAGTGTGTGCCTACTGAGTGGGCATGTACCTTTAATATATCGTGTCATGTTTTACTATAATCAATCAATCAATCAAGCCAAAATGTGCTATTTTCATTTTGCTCCCTAATCTATAATATTGCATTGTTTAAATCAAACTTACATTCATCTTTTGAAATCGACGTTCATTTAGCTTTCATAAGTATAATTACACAGATCACAGTGTACATGTAACTTTTTCAGCTGACTGAACGAGGATGTGTCTACGGTCACGGGCATTCGGCGTGTTTCGGCTTGCATCAGTATAACTATATATACGCGTAGTCTTCATTATGTGGATGGGGTATCGACCTACGAACATTTCTGATGCCACAGTCGCCAGGACATAACAATAATATTTGTATATCAACTTGATAATTATTATTTTTTTGGAGGTGGGGGGGGGGGGTATTTTTATGCAGGATCTAACATAAGTGATGTTTGTTCATGGTATCTATTGTAAGAGTTTAATTACTAATATCATAAGAAACAAGGCTAAGCCGAGTTATTTTTTATGAAATCAGTAAATGATATTAATAAATATTATATTAAATCTCAGCCATCACTCACTATACCCCCTGCATATAAAGCATGTTGAGGGGTACATCATTTTTGGATTTTTTATCATCAATGATGTTTTCGTTCTATAGCTGTTTTCATGCCCAAGATCAAGCGTCAAGGCCAAATTAGTTGGAAATTATTTGTTGGTCAGACCAAGGATTGTACCGGTCTCTAAGTCAGACCAAGCAGCAACCAGGGATATTTGTGAGCCCCTGCTAACTTGCTATCTGATGGACCCGAGGTCTAATTTTATCTTGCCAGATTCCCATTCGCAAGTTCCGACCGATTTCCTGTCGGAAATGTATGCTTGAATTACAGTGACAAAACGCTGTAGTACATTATTCTTATTAAATTGTATGTATAAAGTAATGATTATATTTGTAAATAATGCTTACAGTGACAGTATTTCATCAGTAATTGCATGGTATTTGACTATCTTTTTCAGCTCATAACATTGCTTCAATATTTACCATTCTGAATATCTAGAAGTATGAAGTGCGCATGCGTATACACTACATTTGGGCGAGTCAATAGTGTAAATTGCAATATTTAAACGAAATCAATGAGAGATGCATGCCGGCGAAACCAAAATTTTATTTTTCCCCAATTGTTTACCTTTGACCTCTATGTGCGTCATTGGTCTTGGACCTACTGTCTGTTTCACGTTTTTCTGCCGACGAACTGTTGGCTATTAAACACATTAAATCTAAAAAAATATTTAAATGAAAGTAATTTTTCACTAATAACAAAAAAGTCACCCTCCCCTTCCATCAAATATTGATTTTATAGAGAAAAACGCGAAAAAACGATTTTTCTATGGGAAATTAACATGGGGAAAAAATAGGTGGAACCAGTGAGTGGGAGAGGAGACAAAAAACGAAAAAATTGACTCAGAAACCTGTCTAGATAGCTTGGAAATGATGTAAATAAGAAAACAAAAGTTAGATTTTGAAAATCGGTCCACAAATGAAAACATATTTTTTAACAAATCTGTTTTTAGCCCCCATGTTAAATTCACAGGTTGAAGTAACGGACCGAAGTCAATAAATACATTAAATATGCATAAAAGCATCAATATAAAATGAACATTAAATAAAAATTTACTCCCTATATATGGAAATATACAAACGTGCCGAAGGTTTTAATAGGCCGAACCCTGACGGCCTCGAGACAACGGACTCTCACGAAACAGTCAACCGAGTTATATCATTGTCGCCTATTGCAGAAGTTAGGAAAATGTTAGTCCTCTGCACCGATATATGCCCCGATGCGCTATGTCAACGCGTTTTCGAGCTACCGATCATTTTGTTTTAAGCAAAATAGCATTGTTGATGGGTCGTGAAAGATTGAACACATTTCCGAGGCCAATACTGCTATATAAAAGAGTAAACATCGGGTTCAAAATATACTTGTACGTCGTCCCGGCCCTTAAAGAAACATTTTGCATCGAAAAAAAACATTGTTTCCAATCGAACAGTTCATCAAACCTACATATATACGCGTCCAGTGCGTCACGACAGACAATTCAATCGCACCGACATTTCTATCAATTCTCGGGAAGCCATTTTGTATAAGCATCGTGGGACAGGTTTATTCGCCGGAACTCGTGCACTTACTATGTGGTAGAAAACCGAACTTTCATAAACGGTTATAATTCATATTTTATAATACCCATGTTGATGGTGGATTACAGGGCTTCTAAAATTGTCAGTATGTTGGTTCTGGACCGATTGAAATTTGCAAATTATCCTTAAAATTCGGTCCGAAAACAATGAAATCCGGCTGCTATTTCCTTATCAGCCTCATAAGTGTATCGATGTACCGATGTTGACACCAAGTAATGTAAATTTTATGACACATATCCGGGGCATATCCGTGTTAAAACATTGTCGGGTAGTAAATCGTTGTGTGTTTGGTCGCCTTTCTACATATTTCTTCCCGTATCGATTTTTCATAACACGCGCATGGTAATTGTGTACAGTGAAGGTCTCGATACTGTAGAGCGGTGTATAAATAGACTGGCTTTAGCGTATTTAAGACTCGCCATTTTTGATGATTTTAAAAATAAAATAAATAAAGAAACCATGCACTGTGGTTATCCGTGTTTGTAATATTTATATTACACATTTCATCCCCAAGTAACTAACACGGACTATTCCATATTAAGTGTGGAACTGTTACATTACGCTGTATTAGAGGTAATGTTTTGGTATAAATAAAGTACGTACGAATGGAATGGCGCAGATCCTGATGAATAGCCGGCTCATCGGGATCTACAGTTTGCAAACAGTTTGATAAAAGACAAAGGTACGTCTGCCATGTTAAAAGCGTTCATCTGCATTCCAAAATATAACAATCAGCATTATGATTCGTCTAGAGCTGTTGTATCGCAATTTTTCCGTCTTGCGAAAACATGCGAATCGTCTCCTAACGACATGAGAATCGTATCGCGTTTTCGCCATCTCGCCTTCCGCTTTTGGAAATATATTTTGCTGTAACCCGAATTATAAAACGCAGGTAACGCAGGGCGACCTTCCATGCGTTACAGACAGAAAATTCGGGTTAGTTTTGCTCATGCGTGTTGATGAGATCACGAGATGTATGGCGTAGTTATAAACAGTATTTGATGCACCTATTACATGCATACATACCAATTTGAGGTATGCAACTCAAATTATTTGATAACATATACATATCCAGGTATACAATGCTATAATTATGTATTAAAAATGGCCGCCAAAATTATCAGATGTTTAATAATATATGATGAAGCTACAGTGTTCAGTAATTAAACAATACTAACACTGTCATGTATAGAGTGTGGTATTCTGCTTATTTTCAAAGACAAATATTATAAGTTATTGTGATTCTACAGACTATATGGTGTGATATTGCCCGTCTAGAGGTATGTTCACCCGAGGCGATAGCCGAGGGTGAACATACCTTCAGACGGGCAATATTACACCATATAGCCTGTGTAGAATCACAATAACGTATTTGTCATACCGCAGATCCTGTATTTGGCCGTATAAACATATCTCTTCTTTTGATCTTTGCGTTTTTTCAGGAAGAAAAATAATCCGAGATTAGATTTTCTACCGTCAGTCTTAATATAAAGGCATAAATGAACATTTTGTTTTTTTATTAAACGAAAACAAACGAAATATGGAGTAAGAAATCCATCGAAAACTACTTTATGACAGTATTTTTATATCGTGTAATTTAATTTATATTCCACTGCTCTATCAAACTGCTCTCCCTTTGGCGCCTCTAGAATAATGCGACTGGTTCCCAAACATTCGCTGTCATTGCTACGCCGCGTTTCGTGCGTGGAACCCATAGTTTGTGACCTAAATATAGCCGTGTCACGAAGCCAAGCGTGTTGAGATTTGAAAAGCAATTTTCGTTATTTTGGCTAATTTTTCGCTCATATTTTGATGAGCGAAGAATATTTATGGGAAAATAAACAAATAAGACTGGTTTTGAGTGTACAATTTGTTACTTTTATTGATCAATTCGGGGTTTTATTGTGTTTAGTGAGGAATACAATTCGCAATCGCTAGACGCTTTCAAAATGTGTCTTCATTGGACGCGAGGCGCCGGAGGGGAATCGCAATTTCTCTATATCCGACGGCCTTGGCAGGTCATATAATATATATGACCAGGCAAGCTAGCCAATCAAAAGCCGAGAAACTTATCTGCGGTATGACGAAATACATTATACTACTACGGATGTATTTTCCATCAGTTGGCGTATTGAAGAACTGTTTCAAAGTGTGTCCAAAATGGATTGACTGTTGACAAGGAATACACGGTCAGTATTGTTAAAGAGCACACTTCTCGCAATTAAGCGAGCATGATGATCATTGGCCATGGCAGAATGTAGTATGGTATGATCAATGGCATGGGTATCCTTATTGCAAACATGCATGGCTTTCTTCCACATTAAGCATCCCGCATATGTTTTCACATGTGAAAATAATTTAAAGTAACCCTTGGTCGTGAGTTGCATTGGAAAATATACAATGCATGGCAACGATGTGTAATTCATGCAGCCACTGGTGTAATCAGTTCTACATTAACCACCACATGTGCTGTATTCATTCTTATAATTACACATTATTGAAACTAATTCACCAAAAATCTAATCATATACAGTGTCAGTGTCACCATGACTGTCGATCAGTTTCAAGATGACCATCAACATGGTCGCTTTTGGAATTAGGAGATGTGATATTTACGGATTTATATGTACATGTACACTTTTAATACGGCTTAAATGTAAAAAAATAGTTGATAATACCCTTAGCCCGAGGAGGTCCCGCATCTTGCGATGATACCAAACTCTGCTAGCCCATGACATATACTCGGAGACATGTCTCGGGTTGCTATTGTAATGGAATATGATTGTCCATCAGCGGTGTAATAAATTTGAAAGACAACCATAGGGATTGTTATACAGATTCAATGCCACATATGTGTATATGGAGGCAAATACGTGTCTACTACCTACAAACTACGCGTGGTATGTGTGTGCTAAACAGGTACAATGTAAATATAATTCTGCATTCAGTAAATAAATGTACACATGGTACATCATTTTAGAGTTGTTATCATTAGAATGACATTACCTGTTGTCAAATAGAGAAATATACATTTCGACGACCCCCAAAGAGCCAGCAAAATACACAACTGTTGTACAATGCGGCAAAAAACGCCTTCCACAAACCTGATCCTTACCACTTGCGTAAATAGTTAGAATGCCATGTAGACAATAGTTCAATTGCATAGTAAAATACAAAATTGAATGTGTCTGTTTAGAGGCTGTGTGATATTGTTTAGTTGAACATTTTGATGCATTGCATAATATGTCATGAAGATACGTCATCATTCATGGGGATTTAAACGTATATTGATGGTCCTATGAGTGTGCGTGTGGCTACACATGGTAGATGTGCATACTTCTTAAATTGGACTAGATTTATGGAATACCCCGGAATGCATTTTTCAGACTACATACATACTAATATTGTCTTGTGTATATAGACATATAATTATATACATGAGCTTGGAGGACATAACATGTTTTCAGAAGGCATGCTTACGTTTAGCCACATTTGTCAAATGTTAATTTTGGCACATTATGAACTGCAAATACTACATCTAAGCGATGTACTTGTATATATGAAATATGTAATGATGCTGTTATCCGAATGTTATGCAGGTGTAGAGAAACTGTCATTTCTGTATCATTTAGCAATAAGCGTCTCGGTAATACAGATTTATGCCTGGATCTAAATTGTTAGTAATGAGCGTCTGATTGACACTGATGCTGTGGAATTTCCACCCTGCTTTGACAACACTTTACAGCACACAAATAGCGATATGAGTTGTTTTTATGTACTTCGAAGATCAAATAGTTTATAAAGATTATAATGTGGTGTACATTATTCATGGCAAATTGAGAATTATGGTAATATGTCATGCCTTTCTGAAGTTTTCATTCGTAAACCTCGGCTTTTATCGTAATCGTGATCGGAAATAGCAGGTGCGCTTTTTTCTATAAATAGGAACTGGTTATTTCCGAAATTAGTGACGTCACACTACCAAGTTTTGCCAATGACGTAATTTACCAATGACGTATTCGGGTAAATCGTCAGTCCTGTTCCGATAGCCATTGAGCTTGGCAGCTTTTATTTATCTTAGACTTTGTTGAAGTTTTGGCCGCTTAATTTCCTCGTATTTAATATTATATTCATCAATCCTACAACAGCGACAACTATGTCTTCAATACTGAACGTAAATATCCTGCTTTTGTAGCTTTTATTCAGTATTATTTATAACTTTTTGACACTTCTGTGGCTAGCGAGTTCACTACTTTGGTGACTTGTCTACGCGCACAGAAACTCCCAACTTAACGAATCGCGTGTGTGTATTTATTGCTATTTTTATCTCGCGGAAAGGTCGTGTCATCTTTCCACTTGCCATAAATAATCCACTATTATGTCACACTACTTTCGATTTCTATTTATAGTAATACAATAGTCAGGCTCAGTTGTGATAGTAATTTATTTCGTGTATCATTAAGTTTATTAAACCATGTTAAGTCGTTAATTCCTCGTTTGTTCAGGTCTTTCTCTAATCTATTCTTATAGATTAAGAGGGAATTTAACATCCCAATGTCCAGTATTCAGTGCCTAGCGTTCCAGCTCAAGTGCTGGGAGCAAGCACTGATTACTTGTTATAAAATCACAGAAACTGTCCACTCCCAGTTATCTTCCCCTGACTTCACTTGTTAAACGTACGTCCACCTTAGCTCAAGCACCTTTATACAGTGCTTGAGTGGTATTATATAAGGGGGAAACGTTACAAATGGTGGCAGCTGAACGGGATCTTTGATTTGATTATATATTAATCAAAATAAAATATTGTGAATGAGTGAAGTCATGGCGGTTGAGTAAAGGATTTGATAGATAATTATATATATTAAAAAAACAAAACAGTTTTGACTGTGTGTTTGGTTTATAAAATAGAAACCAACTGTTTACTGACTATTTATTTTATAATTCTGTGGTTTTATACATTATGATTAATTTTATTAGTAATATTGAGCTAATTGTATATTTATTTCTGGAACAGGACTCACAAGGCCAAACATAATAACAAAATGGCTGATGTACACTCGCGCTCGGGTGATAGTCAAATTATTTCGGGCACACCGAGCCGTGAAGTGTTACTTAACATACCCCACATATTAGTATCCGATACTGATAATCAGAGTATAAACTCGGGTGACTGTGCAAGTTTGTGCTCAGTAAGTGACGCAACACATAACATTGACCTTGAAATGTTAAGACGACAAAATGCTGATATGAAGCAAAAATTGTCCCAAATTGAGGCCTTACATTTTACCCCGTCGCATACATATGGCCCTGAACATAATTTGCATGAAGTATTGTCACAAGGGTCTGGAGATGTTCAGAGACCACATAGACGGACTTGTATGAGTGCACATGATATAAATCAATCAAGTATTGATTGTCACAGGGTAGTACGGTCAGTAAGGGGTCGTTATGAGACAGAAAGTGATGTGGGTAGAAATTTGTTTGTCAACCCTCATACAAATCAAACATCATATGTTAGTGGTGTAGAAAATGGAAGAATGGAATTAACTCTTCCAAATAATTCTAGTGGGTCAAATAGAGGTCAAGGTCACTTTAGGGCAAATTGAACAAATAATGGAGAATATATACCAAATTCACACAATGTCACACCGAGAAAGTCTGCTTATTTTGATGGATCATGTAGTTGGTCAGACTATCTAGTGCAATTTTAGATGGTCATTGACATAAATGGGACAGTACCACTAAGGCATTAGAGTTAGCAGTATGTCTTAGAGGAATATCTCAGGGTGTGCTAAGTGACTTGAACCCCGAGAATAGGCGTAATTATGAAAGATTAACGTGTGCATTAACGGCTAGGTTCGAATCTACGCATCAAACAGAATTATACAGAGCGCGCATAAAATCTAGAATCCGGCAACGGAATGAACCATTGCCAGAACTTTCGCAAGACATCCGCAAACTTATACGGTTCGCTTACCCTACTGCAACATCTGAGATACGTGAACAACTTGCAAAAGATTGTTTTATTGACTCATTAAATGATCATGATTTGGAATGGTCAGTGTTGCAAGGAAAACCTGAAAATGTAGAGGATGCTGTTAGATTTGCGCTCGAGTATGAAGCTTTTTACAAAGGTCGGAGAGGTCGTCAATCAGACTTGAGGCCGTTACGCATGCAAACTAGTGGGTGCTCTCAAGTGAATGGTACATCAGACCAACTCACGAGTATGGGTACCCTGCATCAGCAGGTGACGAATCAAGGCAGTATACAGTGCACATACTGTGGTCGAAAAGGTCACATTGAGCAAAAATGTTTTAAAAAGCAGGGGCGAAATAAACGCGAATGTTTTTACTGTCATGAGAATGGTCATTATATCGCAGATTGTAAGAAACGAAAACATGACCTTCAAAACACAAGTTATGCTTTAGCAAAAATGGAAACAATTCAAACACAAATCAAAATGGGCATGTGAGCTTGAACTCTGGTAACCATAGAAACTAACAGGGAAACGGTTATTAGCTGATACAGAGGACTATGTTTCAGCTGGTACACCCCCTGTTAGGTTCCGACTAAGTGATGACAAAGATAAATCAAATAATGCATTGTTTTTGAGATGTCAGGTTTATGGTAATGATATACCATTTTTAATTGACACTGGTGCTACACTATCCATAATTCATCCGGAAACATATTACGCCATTCCCCAGTGTAAGCGACCACCCATACAACGCGCCACAAATACATTACGCATGGGTGATGGTGGGCTTGTATCTCCCATAGGATCAGTGATTATCCCCTTTGAAGTTAGTGGGCAGATAATTCCGCATAGAATGGTGATAGCAGATATTGAGGCTCCAGCAGTACTTGGCTACGATTTTCTTTATGAAAATGCAGGTCTAGTCAACATTCGAGAACATTATGTAACTCTTAACGGTTCAAACATTATGTGTCAGCTAACTCAGCTTGAGAGTAAATTGCCCTCTGTGTTTCGGATAATCATGCGTGAAAATGTAGTTGTACCAGCAAACACTGAAGTTGTGGTAAATGCAAAAGTTGAAGGTAGTTACTCGGAATTGAACAGTGCACTAATAGAACCATATAACAGCAACTTGGCAAACATTGGGATATTAGTGGCTAAGACATTAGTAGATCCGAGCTCAGGTATTGTGCCTTTGCGGTTAGCAAATGTGACTGACAAAACGCGCATAATATATCGTAAAACGTGTGCCGCAACATGCGAACCAGTAGAAACTACTGTAGAAGAATGCGAAACTGAAGGTTGTGACTTCGTAAATACAATTACGCATGAGGAACAAAATAGCCCAGCTAGTTGTAAAGTCATACCTCCTCATCTGATTGATTTGTTTGAAACCGCAAAAACAAATCTTTCAAATGACCAAGCCAAAACTGTTCGCGACCTACTTTTAAAACACCAGAATGTGTTTTCGAAGTCGAAAAGTGATCTTGGACGTACAAATTTAGTAAAACATAGAATATACACCGGAGATGCCGCTCCGATCAAACAAGCACCGCGACGATTGCCGTTAAGTAATCGCGCCGTTGTGGAAAAAGAATTCCAGAACACGCTAGATCAAGATATAATAGCACCTAGTCAGAGTCCATGGGCATCACCAATTGTGTTAGTGCGTAAAAAGGGTTCAGACGATTTGCGATTTTGTATTGATTATCTAAAAATCAATATGGTTACTCGTAAAGATAGCTTTCCGTTAGCAGGAATTGATGATTCACTAGACGCTCTGGGCCAATCAAAATGGTATTCCGTTATTGATATGTCCAGTGGGTTCTGGCAGGTAGAAGTTCACCCAGACGATCAAGATAGAACCGCGTTTGTTACACATGAGGGGCTGTATAATTTAAAAGTATTACCCTTTGGAATGGTGAATTCGCCTGCCGTATTTTGTCGCCTCATGGAGCACGTGCTCTCTGGTCTGCATTGGACAACATGCTTACTTTACGATGACGACATAATTTGCTTCGCAAAAACATTTGAAGAGCATATGTCGCGACTAGAGGAGATACTTAAACGAATATCACAGTCCGGACTGAAATTGTCGTCGTCAAAATGTCAGTTATTTCAAAAGAAATGTAAATGTCTGGGTCATGTCGTCTCCGAAGATGGCATATCAACTGATCCAGACAAAACTGACTCGGTAAGAAATTGGCCCACGCCAATAAATGTGGATGATGTAAGGTCATTCTTGGGTACCGTGTCATACTATAGGAAATTCATTAAACACTTTGCTGATATAGAGCGGCCGCTACATAAGATCATGGAAAAACAAAGTCATTTTAAGTGGAGTACTGAATGTGAAGATGTTTTTCAGAGGTTGAAAGCAGCTCTGAGATCATCTGACATTCTGAACTACCCGATATCCGGTGATCAAAAATTTGTGATCGACACGGATGCAAGCCAGTTCGCAGTAGGGGCAGTACTGTCCCAGGTGGTTGACGACAAGAACGCGTTATCTCCTATTTCAGTAAGGCACTGAGCAACAACGACCGGAATTATTGCGTAACTCGCAGATAACTGCTCAGTATTGTGTTTGCTGTAAAACATTACCACCATTATATTTATGGTGTCGCATTCGATAATCGGACTGATCACAGCGCTTTACAATGGCTATTAAAATTTCGAAACCCGGAATCGGATATCAGACCTCGTTGGGATGAAATTTCACAGTTAGCTACCCACCTAAAGGCATACTGGTCACAATGGGACCGTCTCATTGTTAATAATCAGATATTGTATCGCCGGTGGGTATGCGAGAACAATGGAAAAGAGAAGCTAGAGATGGTTGTACCCGATTCTTGGAAGAACGAGATACTGAAGATGATGCATGATGACCCAGGTTCAGGACATCTTTGCGTGAAATGTACTATGGCACGACTTCGTTCCAGATTTTACTGGGCTGGAAGAGACAAAAGAATTGCTACCCCACTTCATACCTTTCGCGAGTGTAGCAATTTAATCCCATCACTTTAATGTAACGCATGGAAGAGTGATTTTTGCACTCGGATATCCGGCGTCTTTGGTATGTTAGCGATATAAAACTGTCAAAGCTGTATCGATAAATTATTAATAAAGAACATACACATGTAGAAATTGGTTATGTTACCGCGCCAAGGTGTTTATCTGACATTTACATGTATATCTTGTAAATTTTAAAGTTCAATTTTGTTATGTCGAATGTTGAACAACAACTAGAGAAAACATAGCTTCCATGGGAAAATGATTTCCCTGTTCTATTATTCTTGGCAATTTACTAGTTCTACATCAAAGATTATTTATTTAAATGTATAACATGTACAGTTTATTAAATTTTGACCTACATGCAACATGTTTGGGTATGCACTTCGGTTGCTCACAATTTGTAATTGGTCAAATTGTAGCCGTAGATAACATATCGGAGGCGAATTATTGTAGCTAACAAGCAATCAACATAATATACGTATGTACCTGTATTTGTAAGTAGATCATTTAATTACCAGTCGCCTGCACAGGTCATGTGTCACCTTGTAGTGACAATGCACTGTTGTATCGTTTGACAATAACTAAACAAAAAGTCAACAATAGCATCATTATCACAATTAGCTTCGTTACGTACGATACCCGCGGTCATTCTGGTCTGATATGTTTCCCAATACAGTACCGATCCAGACGCTAATTGCCAGGAATGGAAGATACCCATCCTTAAACATAACAATGATAACATACTTAGTAACTAACGAAGCCATAATTCCAGCACAAAAATATTTACACAATTCCCTAACATTTGATTGGCCCGTAGCAAGTCTCTGTCCAAAATTTATATCCCAGTAAACTCCCACGCCGAACTACTTTCCGTAACCGTGAGGCGCAGTTAAAATAATTCTTAATAAAACGGAAAATAAACACATTTTCTTGATGAATTTATTTCAAATGCTGGAATTATAAGGAATGAATGACCTTTTTGTGGAATTTATCGGGGATATCAACTTGGAAAAGTCGCGGCAATACTGGACGAGGCCTTCCGGCCTTCGTCCAGTATTCCCGCGACTTTTCCAAGTTTATATCCCCGATAAATTCATCAAAAAGGCCATTCATTGCTTTTAATTCCATCATTTGAAATAAATTCATCAAGAAAATGTGTTTATTTTCCGTTTTCTTAAGAATTATTTTAACTGCGCCTCACGGTTGCGAAAGTAGTTCGGCTTGTGACTTTACTGGGATATAAATTGTGGACAGAGACTTGCTACGGGCCAATGTGACTTTTCCAAGTTTATACCCCGATAAATTCCACAAAAAGGCCATTCATTCCTATAATATGCTAATTCCGCTGGCGTGACACATATGTTTACCATTACAATGCTTACTTCAATTGTGTCGTCTGATGTTTATGTACTATTTTCCATTGTTATCATCAAACACATAGTTTGACAGCAATTTAGAATCATTTACAATGGAAATGATTCTAAAGTACTGCCGCACCATGTTTTAATGTGAAAGAAGACAAGATAAGAAAGAACATCTTAACGATAGTTAACTGTTAAATAAGGTGTTCCGTCTAGGCCATCGTAATATGGCTATCGGGTCGATACTACGATAGCACGATAAAATAGTACGATATCACGATACTACGATGCGATACTACTATGCCACAATGACGACAGTACGGTAGCACGATAATGATAACGCGACATCACAATAGCATGGTGACGATACTACGATATTATATCGTAGACGTAGTATTGTCGTCGTAGTATCGTACTATCATCATCGTAGCATCGTGATATCGTACTATCGTCATCGTAGTATCGTGCTACCGTTATACTAGCATCACAATATCGTCATCGTAGCATCGTACTATCGTAATTTTATTATCGCACTATCATACTTGTATTATCGTAGTATCGTGCTATCGTTATTCTAGCATCGCAATATCGTCATCGTAGCATCGTACTATCGTAATCGTAGTATCGCACTATCATACTCGTATTATCGTACTATCGTCTCAGTTTAGAAATTGACCTCCGAAACCAGGCTAGGTAGCTTGGAAATCGTGTAACTAAGAAAACGAAATTTAGATTTTGAAAATCGGTCCACAAATTCCAAAACTATTTTTCAAAATCTATTTTAGTCCCCATGTTAAATTCCCATAGGAAAATTGTTTTCTCGCAATAAAATCAATATTTAATGGAAGTTAATCAAACATTTTGTTTGGGGGGGGGGAGGGTGACTTTTTGTTATTTATTGAAATGAAAGTACTGACATTTAAATATATTTTAGATTTAATGTGTCTAATGGCAAAAAGTTCGTCGGCAGCAAAACGTGCAACAGACAGTAGATGAAAAAATAAGTCAATGACGTCATATGATAAACATACATGTAATCTCATACTCGTTTCCATTTTATATGAGATGTATATGTGGCTGGAGAAATCGGGCTTATGTATTTTGCATCTGCACAGTCTGATCAGGATATTCACTGTTCGCCATTCCATCAATGAAACGCCCTTAATGATTCTAACAAGCAGTATATATCGTTATCGGTCTACAGGAGTGTGCGATTTGGTCTACATAGTCCGTTTACGTTAGGACGACGTCCGATGGATGTTGTGCACATAGGATCTGTTTTATCATGATTTATTTGCTAAGTGAATGGACCGATTTTAAATAATTCACTAGGGTTTTGTTGGATGCATGTATTGTGCAATAGCGTGTCAATGTTATGTAAATATAAATGTAATGTATGTTTCAGAAATATTCTATTTGTGTACAGAAATAAGTATACAACCGGAGTTCGTGTCCCGTGGCATGTGCTTTCCACTACTTGCGTGACGCCAGCACCCCCTACACATGCGGTAGCCTGGAAGGAATTACCCCATACACGTGTCTTGCAACGAAACATACTAAACTTATAATTATCTCTTAGAAGGTCAGAACCGGAGATTATCGTCTGATTTTTAGCTCACCTGAGCGAAGCTCATGTGAGCTATTGTTACCGCAATGTGTCCGTCGTCCGTCGTCCGTCCGTCCGTCCGTCCGTCGTCCGTCCGTCCGTCCGTCCGTCGTCCGTCTGTCCGTCCGTCGTCAATGAACATGTTCAAACGTCTTTTCCTCGGTAACCATTGGGCCTATAGTCACAAAACTTCATGGTCATGGTCCTAAGGTAGGGTGATTACAAAATTGTTAAAATGACGTCATTACATGATCCAAGATGGCCGCCATCTAAAAATATCACAATTTCTTCGAAAATCTTCTTCTCAAGAACCGCCAACCGGATTTAGACAAAACTTGGTAGGAATGACCGATGTATAATGCTCTTTCAAAGTTGTTAAAATGGTGACCCTGGGGTCAAAAATGTGTGTGGCTCTTGGGGTCAAATTGTGGTCAAATTTTATTTTTGACCGAATAAGGTCATGTCATATATCAAATCGAAGGTATCAACGAGGCGATTACGTCTGGTGAATTTTTTGTCGAAATCGGATGGTTATGTCATCCAAGATGGCCGCCGAAGGGTCAATAGATTTCAAAATTCTTCTTCACATGAACCGCTTGGCCCATGGTAGCCAAACTTAAAAGTTATTGTCCATGGGTGAAGCCTTTTCAGATTTGTTTAAATGGAGGTCATCGCTAATCCAAGATGGCCGCCATCTAAAAGTAGCACAAATTCTTAAAAAAGTCTTCTTCTCATGAACCGCTAGCCGGATTTCGACGAAACTTGGTGGGAATGATGGATGTACAATGCTCTTTCAAAGTTGTTAAAATCGTGACCCCGGGGTCAAAAATGGGCGTGGCCCGTGGGGTCAAATTGAGGTCAAATTTTATTTTTGACCGAATATGGTCAAGTGTATATCAAATCGAAGGTATCAAAGAGGCTATCGTTCTGGTACATATTTTGTCAAAATTGGATGGTCATGTCATCGAAGATGGCCGCCAAAAGGTCGTTCTTTTATTAGAGATTTCAAAATTCTTCTTCACAAGAACCGCTTGGCCCATGGTGGCCAAACTTCAAAGTTATGGTCCATGTGTGAAGCCTTTTCAGATTTGTTAAAACGGAGGTCGTCGCTAATCCAAGATGGCCGCCGTCTAAAGATAACACAAATTCTTAAAAAATCTTCTCATGAACCGCGTGCCGGATTTCGACGAAACTTGGTAGGAATGATCGATGTTGAATACTCTTTCAAAGTTATTAAAATGGTGACTCCAGGGTCAAAAATGGGTGTGGCCCGTGAGGTCAAATTGTGGTCAAATTTTATTTTTGACCGAATATGCTCATGTCATATATCAAATTGAAGGTATCGATGAGGCGATTGCTTTGGTGCAATATTTGTCAGAATCGGATGATTATGTCATCATCCATGATGGCCGCCAAAAGGTCCACTTATTCGAGATTTTGAACGTCTTTTTCCCAGGAACCACATGGCCGATGCTGGTCAAACTTCATAGTAAGTTAAAATCCTTGGGTGAAGCATTTTCAGATTTGGTAAAATGAGAGTCATCAAAGATGACTGCCATCTAAAAATAGCATTTTAAAACACATAGCAACTCAATGCCACATTCTCCTCTGGTGTTCATGGAGTCAGGTGAGCGAATTAGGGCCATCATGTCCCTCTTGTTTATTTTGGAGATATGTTTTAACAATACACATGTTGGACAGTACATGAGAATTGTCTACGTTAGAGAAATTATCAGGTGCTTACACAACTGTTTCATTGCGAACAAGAAAACGTGGCCTGTCAGCACACGAATGTCCCCGGGCGGTAGGTTTATTTATCTGATTGGCCGACTGAACGTATGAACCCATTAATTAGATAACCGACCCTGACTGGCACTTGGGGCTGCCTTGACTGACCATGCAATACAATTTCGGCGTCATGTCTCGCTTTCCGTTTTGACTGCGGAACAATGGATTCTACTCAGGCATATATACGTCATTTAGTTTTGCTTAGGGTCAACCCTACATACAAGTACTATGATAGTCGTACATGTACAAACATGTATACATACTGTAAGGTAGGCGTCATTTGCGCGTGATAAATTTCATATGGGTTCTATATTTATGGAGCAATTCCTTAGTTATATGAGACTTTCTTACTAGTTTGCACTGTTTCAGATCATGACTTGTGACGTAATGTTTGTTATACATGTATATAGTATGGTCAACTTTCAACTCGTTTGTTTATATTTTCAGACGATAGGACACTACAGGAATACGTTAATCTATTTGATGGAACGAACATTTCTTTCTGATTCCTGATGCGTAAGGAACATAAATGATAGTTGGTAACGACACGTGTGTATACCTGTGAATTAGAGCACCATGTCAGATTGTTTAAGGTCGATTCCACTGAACTGTTTTGTTATTTGGCCACACTTGCATGTATGTCTAGACAGTCTGCTTTATTGTGCTTTCCCCACATGAAAATACAAGGTTTAGTACTTATTCATTGTTTGCATATAACAACTGTATGTGTGGATGAGACAGGAAAAACAGAGCTTATGTGTTATGCCGCCAGTGTAGTATGCACATAAATGTAGTCTGATCAGGGTCTACACCGTTCGCTATTTCATGAATGAAATGTCCGTCATGTTTCTAAAAAGCAACATACATTGTACATCGTTATTAGCCTATATAGGTGTTTTCATAGAGCCCGTTCAATTGACAGATCTTTGGAAAATTAACATTGTGAAAATTAACCTGCCAAGAGGAACAATGCCATGTAGTAAACCTCATGTGATTAACAACGTCACAACGGTATTTGCACCGGTGAATGTTGTTAATTAGTTTGGATGCACATTTTCATAACGTTTGGAGGCGAAAAAACTTGTAGAGCATTTAATTTAATGCAATTTCGTATACTGAAAGAAATTGGTCTGAGAATATCATTGACAAGTTTAGTAAGTGCGTTTTATGCTTTCATAGTTTATGAAATATTTTCATAGTTACTAATGTTTGTCAGAGAACGTAAATATTATGCAAATTGTCATAACGACTAATGTATGTCTGAGAACGGGAATGTTATGAACATTTTCATAGCGACTGCACTATGTGGGAGCGATGGTGCGTTTTATGAAAAATCTCATAATGAGATGTATATTACAAACATTAATTTTCATAGTGAGAAGGAGAGTACGGTTTATAAAACTTTTCATAGTGAGAGCGATAGTACATTTTATGATACTTGACATAGTTAGAGGGACAGTACGGTTTATGGACATTTTCATAATGACTATTGTTTGTCTGAGAACAGAACGGAATTTTATGAACATTTTCATAGTGTCTTCAATATGTGAGTAACAACGGTTGTTGTTGATCTGGTGATTACTGAGCAATTCTTATGAAATGTTTACAACGCTTGAAGACAAAGGAAATCGTAGAGAGATCAAATCTATGAAATCGTTCATAGTGACACCAATCAGTCGTCGGCTATAAAATGTGGTGAAATAACATCCTTATGCATATGGGGTCGTTATTTTGAGCAACTGAAATTGTTAAAACAAAACCGGAGCCTGTTAACGGTCGCTATACCTTCACAATGGAGATCAACTGGCGATACCAACGCAAGGAGCCAGCTCCGCTCGCCAATAAAAGGAGAAAGAAAACCAACCTGGTGTCGTACTGTAGATAACGTATCGTATAGTACGATTTCAGGTAGGTGGCGACAACAAATATTTGGCGGGAAAACAGAGGCCATCAAGAGGGAAATGGCGGTGAATACGCCGAGCCGGCCTTCACGGCGTGAGGCGGCAACAAGCCTTCCTTCTCCTGATAGTTCTACCTACTCTTCCGTGGTGATATGCTCCGCTCCGAGAACACCGCGCACTCCACGCGGTTTCAAGATTCTCCAGGATCAGTCTGCTGATTTGGATCCGATGGACGTGGGGTCCACCACGGGGTCACTAATGGCCGACCATGCTGCTACGACTCCACCACCACTGCCAGTGCCACCTACGCCACTAGCTGCGCCACCGCCACCACTATATCATCCGTCCCTCGACTACGACCATCCGCCTGATCTACAGCCCAGACTGGATAGCATCATGCCGGATCCGGACAACAGCAGCATCTACATTGCCAGCACAGAGATAACAAGAAATGAACAGTGCATCACCTGGTACACCGTCGTCGCACCAGCGCGCTGCCATGTAACCAGCGAACCGGCCACGTCGACCCACCAGGATACATATAGTGATGATGCTGATTGAAGACATGGCAACACATCAGCAGGAAGTCAAGCACGACGACGAATTCAAGAGCCTGGTCGCCGTGCTCCAGACGCCCATATTTGTGGCTGTGAGTGGAGAAATGAAGCTTATTGGTTTTGCGAAAACCTGTATGTCCAGATCAGCTTTGCATCCGCACATAAGTTGAGAGCACCACTTTGCCCTCTTATCATGATATATGCTGGTCACACAAGGCCAAGTGAATCTAGTTGCACATGGGATACCGATGCGCAGTCTGATCAGGAATTACACCGATTACAGTTTGTGTACATGCTGATCAGGGTCTACAGTATCCACAGACAGAAACACTGCTCAAATGTCACTTGAGAAAGACGGAGAAAGGGAAACAGCAGACCAAACAACAAAAATGGCGATACAAATTATAAATGAAACGATGGGCATGACCTTGAAAGACAGAGACATTGATATAGCACACCATATCGGTGTTCAGCGACGACAGGTACAGTAGCGCTTTTCTGCAGGTCAACTATACGTACTATACCAATACTATACGTATACTATACCAGTACGATATGTTTATATACGATATGCATATAATATAAACGTACGGTATGTTTGTACCGTACATACCAACCAATATCGTATAGATATACCATTTAAATCGTACGTTTATACGATTTTTATACATGTGTATAATTCTGGTACGTTTGTATCGTACAAACATACCAGATTTGTGTACGGTATAAATGTACCAGAATACCGTAAATGTATACGATATATTAACGGTATTGCCGTGTACTATTTTGTAGTAATCTTCACCATAGTTACTTGTTGACTGGGGAATAATAAATCTTCTTGAAACAAGATAACATTCATTCTTTAATTTTTATCAAAACCAAACCGGAAGAGAGTCCCCACGAGGAGGGGCGGGGGAGATAATCCACTTACTCCCAGTTTCTGAAATCAGCCGCTGACTTTCTGGTCACCTCGGCGTAATGCTGACTCCAGGAACCGGACTGAGTGTGATGAAAACTTCACACGACTCATAAACCAAAGAGACAAATATAACAATTTGCCCTAATATTTGGTCCGCCCCTAATATTAATAAAAAAGAGTTTTAGGGTGTTTAAATAGGTGTACAAATTGGGCAGGTTAACGTGAAACAGACAGTAGCTAGAGTTTAATCTCTCACCCGGTGTTGTTACATGACACTACTGTACTAGCAACAATAAACCGGTGTCAATAAATAAAACAACAGCACAAACGTATTCGTGTTCGAATCCAAAATGTTATCCATCTATTTAATTCAAAGTGACTAGAAAGTCAGCGGTATTGGTGTTCTGTTTTTATTCTTCACCCATTATGGTCCGCAAATATAAATTGGCGGGTTATTATGAGACAAACAGTGAAACCTTGACAATTTCTTGGACAAAAAATAATGTCGTCACTGCCGTTCCGAATATCAAGAACAAATTAATAGACACCACCATGCTCACAATATATTTATTTTCATATAAAATCAAATTATAATGATTGTGTGGTCTACGGTATAATATGGCAAAACTAAGCACCAATTTAGCACTTTCTTTCCTTTTTCGTCGGTATCAAATTATGTTTTCCTTTTATGTGAACATTATTTCGACGCGATCCTATAGTCGACATGACAATTTCTGAGATCAACACAACTTTTCATAATGTCTTTCAATTTCAAGCTGCTAGGAGACTGTGAAGTGCATATTAACCATAATAACATGGTGAACATATTGATAATAATTTTAAAAGAAAAGCATATTTTAATTTTCGAAACCTGATCACAAAAAAAGAAATAAAAAATGTATTTTGGAATTAGATTTCTATTACTGCAAACGTTCTGCTCTGGCTGTTGATTTCTATTGGCCCGAATCAAATTTTGTGAAGATAATATTTATACCGGTGATAGCCATTTCTTTAAAACAAAACGGTTTACTTGTGTCACCGAGTGATAAAGATGCATACCGGCCCGGAATCGAACCGGGGATCTCATGTTTACCGTACCATGCCCATGGCTCTACCGAGCTAGCTAACAAGGCACAGATCATACACACTTCATCCCCGTAGTCAGGTGCGTACTGTGACATTCTTCCCCGCCAAATTGAAATTCGTCCTCGAATTCCATGTTTAATGTTGTCTCCGAATTCCATATGTTTGGGTATCATTTTGGGAGTATTTATCAGTCACGGTCCTTCGTTGGGCAACACTTGTCACTGCGGAGAAATATGTTCACCCTGAATTCCATATTTGTGGAACATTTCTTCATCAGAAACGACTCCACGTTGGGAGTAGTTGCGGTAAGTAACTACAGAATATTCAATTATCTTCCGTACCCAGAGTTACGGTGCTCCATAGGTTTTTCCTGCAGACTACCGAATCGGATCTCATTCGCGCTTTAGCTGTTAATTGTGACATATTTGTCTGTATTTATTCCACAGAAATGAATGTAAGTATAATACTGACATTTCTTTCAATTGAAAAATACAGAAAATATGTCGCAATTAACAGTTGAAGTGCAAATCAGATGTGATTTGGTACTTTGCAGGGGAAACCTACGGAGAGCACCATAACTCTCGGTACGGACGATACGGGATTATTCTGCAGAGTTACTTCCCGCAACTACTTTGGGCGCTAAATGTCACAGGGTGAGAAAGATGCACACCAGCCCGGAATCGAACCGGGATCTCTGGTTTACCATACCATCGCTCTACCTACTGAGCAAACCAGGCACAGATACACACTTATTCACCATAGTGATCACTTCAGTAGTATATAAGAGTCATAATGATACAAGTTTATATGGAAGCCACACACTACGTGTGGTGGCTTCCACACGAAACTTGTAATCATTATGACTCTTATATACTACTACCGCGAGACCATATATTTATGACATGAGAAGATACACCCTATTAGAGATAAAAATCCCTATGTTATACTCAGTATATATATACAACAATCTGTCATACTTTTATTACGAATAAAATAACAACTGACACCATATTGAAGATAAGAAATCCATAAGTTATACTCAGTATTTTACAGCAATCTGTCACAAATATATACTGACACCCTATTAAAGACAAGTTATCCATATACTCAGTATATATATACAACAATCTGTCATATATTTATTACGAATAAATATAAACTTACACCCTATTGAAGATAAAAAATATATTGGTTATACTCAGTATAATGCCTACCATAAAGCAAATGAGAGAGCAAGCTAAGAGTTGGGGAATTTCCCTAAGAGGTTTGAGACTCAAGAAAGATATAGCAGATAGGATAAGTGACGCGCAAGCCGTCGTCTACGAGGAGAGGCTGCGGCGTGCGGTTTCGACCGGACGACTGCCCGCCGACCCCGAAAAACGCTCCGAGAAATTGGAGAACGAGAAGACGGCCAGTCTGGGCGCCACCGCTTACGCGCAGCCTGTAAAAGAAGATCCCAGCGCACGTAGAAAACCCGTATACAAGGCGTACTACAATAAGATTTATCAAGGGTTGGTGGGGGGACCTCCCAAGAAGAGGAGAGATATCGCCAGAGCTTTGGTGGAGGAGGGTCCCAGGATTCTCGCCGAAGAAGCCGAAGTTAGGGAAACTATTGATAGGGGTAGGAGGAAGATAGTATGGACTTTCGAGAGGGGGGTAGACGGGGAGATCGCTAATCGTATAATGAATAAAATTCGCCCAGAGATGACCACGGCATGTTACCTGAGGTATTCGTGCTCGTATCGTATTAGGCACATAGAGACCGACGCTACTATGATCTATCACAAACAATCAAAGGGCAGTCCGTGGATAAACGAGATCGCCAAAGCCGAGAGTTGGATATCCGATAGAGAGAAAGGTCGAATGGACATCGACAAAGTCGATAGAGCAAACACAAAATGGACCTTCGTTCGTTGGATATCGGTCGAGGTGAAGATGATCATCGACGCACAACAACTTCTCATGGGAGCGGGAAAACTCCCTGACTGGTTAAGACAGAAAAAGGGAATGTATTCCGTCGACACGTACGACGACTACTTGTGTCTGTTTAGGTGCATAGCCATCCAACGTGGAGGAGACCCGACGGGTGTTGTAGGAAGGCACGAGCTCTGGCTCGCGAATACCTCGGGCACGATAACGGACCGGGTAGTAAGGGAATCCCCCTGGACGATATTAAGAAGGTCGAAGAGCATTTCAAGATGGGCATTCGCGTGTATGAGCCCACCGCCGATGGAGTGTGGTACCTCATGAAGGTTCCGGCAAATTACGACGTGGTGGGGGGAAGACAATGACGATAGGAATGTTTGGAGGTCACTCGTTCCTCATAACGAATCTCCGCAAGATGACGAACGAGTACGGGTGCACCGGATGTCAACAACGGTTCACAAAGTCGTGTAACATGCACAGGCACGCGACCACCTGCATGGGTGGGAAGACCGTGGTGACATGTCCAGGTAAGAGGGTAGAGAGACCACAGTCGGCCTACGAGAAGGCGTTCTATCCTAAGGGGTCAGCGAGTGTGAGGTCGATTCAATGGTTGAGCAGAGAAGAGGAGAGGGTGGGAAAGCACATACATCACGCCAACTGCGGTCACGGTGGTGAGAGGTGGGTGGCCGGTGATCCGGTCGACGGTTACTGTCACGAGACCGAGACCGTGTTTCAGTTTCACGGATGCTACTGGCACGGGTGTCCGAGGCATTGCATGAGAGGTAATGCGAGATCGCTGTACAAGAGGACGAAAATTCAAGACGCCAAGATAAGGAAGGCGGGTTACGAGCTGGTGGTGATGTGGGAGTGCGAGTGGTTGAATGATAATTTTGATAAAATTAATACCTACTATCCACAATTGCCACGCGAGGAGGAGACGACTCTGTACCCCCACCAGATAGTCTACGACTTCGAGGCGTATCTCGACAAGTCAAAAAGCACGCGACCCACCAAAGACCTGACCTTCGAGGTCGAGCACGTTCCTATATCGGTGTCGTTGGGGGTACGACCTGAACCTCATCAAGCAGTACTTTGTAGAGAAGTTGGCGGCCACCGTGAATAAGGTGATGGTCGGAAAGAGAGCCAGCACGACGATGTTTCTGTTTACCCCGGAGTTTAAATTTCTCGACATCATCCAGTATCTGGGACCCGGTACCACGTACGACCGGTGGGTTAAGGCGTACGACTGTAAAACGGTAAAGTCTCACTTTCCATACGAGTGGTTGGATAGCGCGGACAAGCTCGACCATCCGGGGCTGCCAGACTATCCCGAGTGGTACTCGAAGTTGAAGGGTGAGTTCCTACTGTCGTTGTCCGAGTGGAAAGAGTGTAAGAAGGTATTCCGAGAAAAGGGGATGAAGACGTTCAAGGAATGGTTGCAACACTACAACGACTTGGATGTAGGACCGTTCCTAGAGGCTCTGACTAAAATGACGGAGTTCTACAAGGGAAGAGGCGTGGATATACTCAAGGATGCTGTGTCTCTGCCCGGTGTTTCCCTTCAGTACCTACTCCGCGGGTCGATCGATGGGAAGGCGGACACGCCCGAGCTGTGGTCACCGAAGTCTGAAACTTACGAGATGATGAAGCAGGGATTGGTCGGTGGTCCGTCCATAGTATTCTCCAGATACACCGAGGCTGGAAGGTCGACGATCAGGGGTCAGGTGGGGAATCGGGAGGAGAAGATGTGCAAGGCGGTGCTGGGGTACGATGCCAATGCTCTATACCTATCTACTCTGTCGAAGGACATGCCGTGTGGTGAGGAGCAGATATGGACGTGTGACGACCCGGAAAGACAGTCGTATATAGACCGTTTCGTGAGGGAGGTCAGGAGTGAAAAGTGGTTCGGATTTGCGGAGTTGGATATAGAGGTCCCTGAAACGTTGAGAGACAAGTTCTCGGAAATGTCACCGCTGTTCGTTAATCGAGAAGTCGATGAGAACGAGGTTCCGCAGCACATGAAGGACTACCTGGCCGGGACCGGTAGGAAAAGAGTCGAAGGACAGAGAAAGCTCGTGGGGGCAATGTCCGCCAAGAAGATGATCATATACTCCCCGCTGCTAAAGTGGTATCTGGAGCACGGTCTGATCGTCAAGGCGGTGCATAGTGTTATAGACTACACGCCCGGCAAACCGTTTCAATGGTTCGCTAAAGAGGTCACCGCTGCTAGACGGACGGGGGACGTCGACAAGAGCAAGGCGGTGTTGGCGGATATATTCAAACTGGTTGGCAACGCGTGTTGTGGCAAGCTGATAGAGGCACAAGAGAGACACCTGAACACCACATATACGAAGGATGAGAAGACTGTCGATCGGGCACTGAGGTCGGCGTGGTTCGAAGACCTGGAGGAGATTGGGGAGGCTTACGAGATATCGAGCAGGAAGACTCGAGTGGTAATCAACAGACCGTTTCAGTGTGGCATAGCGGTCTACCAGTTGGCCAAGCTCCGGATGCTGGAGTTCTACTACGATTTCTTGGACAAGTACGTGGATCGCGGAGATTTCGAACTGATACAGATGGACACTGACAGCATGTACTTCGCGCTGTCGGAGAAGACGCTGGCGGCGGTGGTGAGAAAGAATATGAAGAGAAAGTTTAATAAGGAGAAGACCGAGTGGTTGGTGGAGCAACAGAACTCCGGGACTGTTCAAGCTGGAATTCGAAGGGGATAGAGCCATCGCTCTGTGTAGCAAGTGTTACTACGTGAGCGGTGATGGAAAATTTAAGCACTCGGCCAAGGGGATGTCGAAGAGATCTAACGATCTGACTTGGGGGAGGTATAAGAGTGCTCTCGAAGGGGGTAGGGATATGGCGGAGAACAGGGGATTCCGAATGATTAATGGGGTGATGAAGATGTACTGTCAACACAAATTAGGACTCTCGGCGTACTACGACAAGAGGAGAGTGATGGAAGACGGGTTACACACCGAGCCTATAGGATAGGTAAAAAAAAGAACTCTGAGAGAGAATACTAAAGACTCTGATGATCCGGGGGTAGCTGGGTGTCAGAAGGCACCGCGAGAAGTTCTTCGCGAACAAACCCTCGAGATGGCCCATCATCCAAATAGTAGAGCACGGGCTCATCGGGCTTGGTAATAGATCGATCTAGATGATATACATTGAGAGACCACACGGGATCAGTCGCGCGGCGGCTGCCACCTTCCAGCTCTCCCGGTTGATAGAGGTACCGGACGTCAATATCCGATGGAAGCCGTTGCTCCTCTAAACCAACGGGTCGCCCGCGCGAGACGGCAGAGGGCTCGCTCGTCACCCTTTTAAACTTGATAGCATCTACGGGCTTCTTACCTATCAATCTGATCACCTCTCCGTTCAGTGCGGAGACCACGGCGGGCAGTCTGGCCACCCACTCGGTCGATCGCGAATGAGGGTCTACAAGTTCTTTAGCGTATTTTTGTCCGAACAGTCTCTCAGCCAGGGTTCGATTGAAGCGTTCCACGATCCCCTGGTCCCGGTGGATGTTGACGCGGCCGCGTCTGACAGAAAGTTCGTGCTTAGACAATAGATGATAGACCGCGCCCATGAACTCGCGGCCGGGATCGACCTGGAGAAGATTCGGCCATTTGAGAGGACTCCTCTTATATATTCGGGAGAGAGCCTCGGCCACCTCCTTAGACTCTTTAGTGGCCAACGGCTCAGCCCCCTTATAACGACTCGCTACGTCAACGACTGTCAGCGCGTACTTGTACGTCTTACGACCGACGCGATCGTGAGGGAGAAACAGGAGATCCGCTTGGTGAACTTGGTTCGGTACCGTCACGTCGAATTTCGGGCGCGGAATATTGTGAGGCGCGGGTAAATAGATCTGCCAGATGGCCTGCTTCTTGAGCCATTCCTTGACAGCGTTTTCTGAAACCTTGGTCGCCGCCGCGAGGTTCTTGATGGCAGCGAGTCCCTTCCAGTAGCCGCAGGGGCTATAGTACGTGTTCGCTAGCTTGCGCGTTAGGCGAACCGATAGTTTGGTATTAAGTTTGCGCGTGTTCATCGTATGCGATGTATTCTAATATATCTGACAATCTCCAACATGCCCTCGCCAGATCGTCCGGTAACTGCGTCGATAATAATAAACCTTTATTGGAAGTACAATCGCGATTGGGGGTTAAGTTCTGAAGGAAATTGGGAAAATATAATCCCCCAGGATTGGTGGAGGAATCTAACATCCGCTTTGCGAAAAGGGTGGCCACTTTTTCGTCCTCCCGCCACGTCTCGAGAGAATCTCGGGCCAGACGAATCATACCCTTTGCACCAACCATGCGGTGTTTAAGGGCAGTGTAGCCTACATCAATCATAGCAAAATAAAGTTCGTCAACTGACATCGTTCTATATATATATATTTATAAAAAAAGTTATTTAAAATAATTAATTTAAAATCTCGATTGAATATAGTAGCCGACGAACCCCACCACACCCATTCCCACGACGATGAACGCGATCTCGCGGTCTTTTTGGGGCTCTGACGGTACATAGAAATCTGAAAGTTGGGGCTCGCGATCCAGCGGCGCGAGACTTTTCTGCGGATATGCCAGCGCGTACTCGCGGTTGGCTTCTTCAACGTTCTGAAAAGTTTGTGCAGCGTGATTTTCGCGGCGAAGCTCTTCATTGACCCATGTCAAGATGGGCGGTTCGTTTTTTCGACCACGCTTCCTTTGCGCTATTGAGTTGTTCTACAGCTAAATTGTGACGCTTACTTTCCTCATCCGCGTTCGAGTTTTGTAGTTTAGAGAATAGAAAGTTGCTGCCGCTGAACGCCAATGCGTTTACGAGCGCACCACCTATCATTATTGCGATTGAAGCCATTTATTTCCATATATTAACTGGTAGAATTCCAGCTTTAACTAGATAATCTCGGGTCCAAACTGCGGCCGCTACATCTAAGGTCGCGAGCCCTACGTCTCTCACAGTAAAGTCCAATTTGGGAGCGGATCCTCCTAGGGCCATCTTTGATAGTCGAGCATACCCGATACTGAAACCCGATATCACCACGGCATGATAAAGCGCATTCACTAACATTTTACCATCTTGTTCAGCCATTATTGCATATAAAAGGGGTCGCGATCAATGTTTAAATGGGGCGCGTCAATCGCGATTGGTGTTTCGTAACTTTCTTCTGAACACTGGCTGGTTGTTTTTTCGATAATAGGGGGTATTTCCACACGCACAAGGCACCAACAACTGCCAGACCACCACCAACAACCCAACTCCAATTCACGAATTTGGGTTCAATCGGATTCGCCCAACCTCGATTGGGTGTTGAGTGTGCTTCCAATTCGTGAATTGGGGGTGTTGTTGTACTCAACTCTGTCTTCAGATGTTTTGCTGTCTCCGTCCCCGATTGCAACGACTGTTTAGCCTCTCGAAGCTCGGCGAGTATTTTATCTTGTTTAACTTTTCGGGTGGCAGCCGCCGCCCGCCCAGCTGCCTATCTTTTGGGATTTTTTATATGCGGTATGTCATCCAGTGGCGGAGTTGGGTTCGATTGGGTTGGAGCAATCGGGTTCAACTCCGTCACTCTCGCGGGTGTGTCTTGTGTCATCATTTTCAGGGCTTATAGTTCGTGGGCATATATGTCCAAATTGACAGTGTTTACCCGTGGTCAACGCGGTTGTCAGCGGAGCTAAGTACATTCCAAACTTGTGATAAATTGAGCAGCAGGCTGTTCTAAGAGTGTGACCTATAAAAGGGTCAGTCTCTAGATCGTCAATCAATCCCGCGGTGTTTGGTATAGGGAGAAGTATACTAACGGCGGTTGCGTACAAATGAATAACCGCCGATCCGAGAGTTTTTGTCATCTCCGCACCTAACCTAGATTCGTATCGCGCATACATTTTATCGATCTCCGCATCTGACATCTTATCCACCTGAAAAACTGAGAGACGCCTACCGAGATAATGTTCCGATTGTCCCCCAGCAACCAGCGCAGCTAGCCGCTCTCGTCGCGCCGCATTTTCATTTTCATTCGGAGTCGTTGCACTCAACCCAATACCAACCGCCGTTGGAGTTGATTCCGATTGCTCTGTCGGATCATTATCTATGTTGGCAGTCGGAGTTGAGGTTTCTTCTATTAGCTGATCGAGAAGTTCGTCGCAGTTCATTTTTCTTAAAATTAATTTAACTATTCTAACAAGTCTCATCACTTTAACATATTGCCAAGCGCACCACCCGATACTTATGATCACCATTATGCTCGCAACAAAGCTCGCAGCGGAGCACCAAATTGTTAACATTGTTAACCATTGTTCAGCATTTGTTCAACATTTGTTAAGCATTTGTTCAGCATTGTTCAGCAATTGCTAAGCATTGTTCAGCATTGTTCAGCATTTGTTCAGTAATTGCTAATTAATTATAAAATTAATTGATAACTTCGTAAGTAGTTGGTTGATCAGTCTTTAGCAAAAGCTTGGCGTGCTTAGTTTCCGAAAGCATCCGTCTAACCTCCAGGCGCTCCTCGCGCGTTGGGATAACGTCATTCTCTCGAAGACAGTCATCGAATGAGTCTCTGTCCTTGCAGTGAAAGAGGGCGACCCATTTCGTTTGCTCGCGCAGATCCTTGAGGACGGCATTGTACTTTTGAGTGGATATCCATACGCTTGGCCTAGCATTGTGGCCAGAAAATGCGAGCTCGGAGAGCATGTCCTTCTTTTTGGTCATCGCCGCCTTGGCCGAGCAATCGTCAATCACGTATAGGGTGGGCTCACCCTGGAATTTTTGGTATAAACCACGCAACCAATCGTGAAGCCTATCACCGGGGTCAATAACGTATACCTCAGGGTCGGTCCATATCCACGTTCGCCGCTGATAAGTATCGTTGTGCCGCACAGTGGGACACAGGATCACAATATGACGAAAGGCATCGCGGTAGGAGCCCTCGAGCAAGTCCAGGATGAAAACCGTTTTTCCACATCCTGTCTGCCCACATATTATGGCAGAGTGGGCATCTCCAATCGTGAATTGGTATTGGTTACTAATTTTCTTAATTAATTCTTTAGAATTATCAAATTTATTAATTAATAAATCGTTAGAATGATTGCTAATTTTCTTAAAATTAATTAATAAATCGTTAGATTTAGTAGAGTGCTGAGACGTATCGGCCATCTTCGATGTTGAGTTGTGCGTCTGTAATTATATATAAGTACACGTTCAATGGCCCGGCTCCGTCTGCCTCTTTGGTTATCTGGATCGTCACACCCTCGCTAGCGTTCTCAACTTGGCGTCCGCTGCCGTGTATTTGGTCGTCGTCGCTGGCTCGCATGTCTAGCCATAACGCGTATTTGGTATTCAGGAACTCCGCGAGGGAGACGGCCGAGAGATGCAGGTCTTTGGCAACCGCTGCAACCTCCGAAGAGCGCTTAGAGCCGGCAGCAAACTGCTTTCTTACTTCGTCCCACTGCTGGTGCGCGCGAAGACCCGCGCTGTAGAGTTGATTGGGAACTCCTCGATCGTCACCTCTACCTTCGTGATTTTGGGGTTATAGAATTTGTCGGTTTTTCTAGCACCGAACGCGAACCGAGCATCCTCGAACAACATCAGTATACCTTTCATAGAGCGGGCGGGTACGTTGACGTTAATATTCCACAATGTGTCGCCTTTGTCTTTCGTCATCTTGCGATGGCGAAGAACTCGGTCGTAAAGTATGGCAACGCGCCCGGCGTACTGGGTTCTGATCAATCGCGCGAGTTCGGGCATCGTGACCATGTCGTACTCCAGCGAAACATTATCGATCGTATACGTCGATAACATGTCGCTGGTTATGAGAACTCGACCGTAGTCGTTGAACGTTAGTTCGTATTCGAGGCGGTCAGCCAAAGCGCTCTGATAGTAGGGCATGTGACTCTCCAGCAACTCAAAGTCGAGCGGGATGTAGAAGCTGTTGCCGTAAGCGCCCGCGACCGCATTGTCGCTCGCGTTGTTATCTACCTTGTTACCAGCCCCGATTCTAAGTTTGGTTACGTTCTTATTTTTGCTGGTGTCAATACCCTGATAGACAGCGTTTTCGCGCTCTTGCGCCGTCTTCCATAGGTCCTGATAACAATGGTAGACGTCGCTGTCGTCGATCGACATCACCTCATTACCAGAAATCTTTATCATGGTCTTCTTGACGATGGCGCGACCAAGGTTCTGAACGACGGTTCGGTCCTCGTCCGTCGACGTCAGCGAAATAGTGAAAGCGATGCGAACAGTACCCGGCACAATGACGTCGTTAGCTCCGAGGTTGGGGAAGCGGACCAAGAGCTGCTGGTTCTGGTCGATCGTCGATGGGTTGTTCGTAATAACGACACTCTGTCTCACGCCTTTTACCCCGAGGGGCTCACGCAGTCTGCGGTATGGATTGAGTTTGCGACCGTATTGACTCGAAGACATAATTTAGTGAAACTATATTAAACCTTATGGTTTTGTCTTTAATACATAATTAATTTTAAGAAAGTTATAAAGATGGATGATTACGATATTAACATGGATGAAATCGGCAGAGACGATTTCCGCGATGATGATGACATCCATGACTATGACGAAACGACCTTCATAGAGACACCAGCACCCCCAATTCCACTTTTGTTTGATCCAGGCGCACCACGAAATACGCCTTTGGTTAATCCACGTGCATCTTTGTTTGGTCCAGACGCACCGGGAACTTCATCTGCTGGTGTCCCTATGTGGGAGGCCCCACCCGCAACTCCGGCGTGGGCGGGCGGTGCCGAGATTCCTGCGGGGATATCCAAGGATGAGCTGGCGCCTCTCGAGGAAACTAATTCTCGGGTGAAACGGTGGGAGAGTGAGGTGTCTAAAAACGGCATCAAGGCCATGTTGGAGTTCCGCAGCACTAAAAGAGGAGACTTGTGGGTTAAATGGGGTAATAGCTGGAAGTTGCTGACGTACAAGAACGACCCGACCCAGTTCCTCAGCCCCTCTTCCGTGAACCGATATGGAGTATCCCTCGCTCGAACTCTCGGAGTGATCGATGATCGGTCGCAGCTGCCTCTACAAATGGTAAAAACCCTACAGTCTACCGACGAAACGCTGGCGAAGACGGCCGCCGCTATAGAAATGAGCGAGCTCAGCGATGTCCCTCGTATAGCCACCGACGCTATTAACACAGTGGAAACCACGGTCAACGAAATGAACGGCACGAAATATGACCCACCATTACCTCTTCGCGAACTCCGTGGACTCGATAAGGCTCTGCTAACAACTCGGGGCGAACTGGTCAATAACCTCTCCAAACTCACGGCGCTGGACAAACATATCGCGCTAGGAAGAAAGAAAACTTGGGGAAATCCGTGACGATAGAGAATCTACCGAGCGGATCAACAAACTCCTGCGGTCGTTGCGGGACGAAAGAGAAGCTCGCTTGGAGGCTGCTTCGACTAACCGTGAGACGCTTTCCGGCCAATTAAGTCGGAGCCGCGAAACAATCTCGAGGGTTCTGCACGAGGACACGACACTCGGTGAGCGTCTTCGCACTCTATTCAGAGAGAAGGGCGTCACGATATTAACCATCATCGCAGCTTTCAGTATGATTATATCGACCCTAATTCTATCTATATCGTCTCTATTTGTAGCTGTCAATGCTGGTGCCGCACCAGCACCCGCACCAGCACCAGCACCAGCACCGGCACCCGCGCCATCCGGCGGAGCCAAGGAGTGGATAAAAAAAAAAACTAAAAGCCCTCGCCAGTCTCCTGGCTAAATTAGCAGGAAAGTTGGCTGCCGCGCTGCCTGGTTTGATAGGAGGTCTCCTCTCCTTCTTGTTATCTATATTATCAAAAACGGTCGGATGGCTCGCCGAGAATACCTGGGCTTTAATCGTGGCCATCGCCGGTCTCCTACTATTCTTCGCCAGAGAGTTCCTAAAACCAAAGCGTAAATAGTCCGATCGCCACGAGGGCGACGACGAGCGCTAATTTCTCCTCCTCGTGTGTTGTGCTTCCAATCTCGATTGGTGTTTCAACATTGTTGATGGAACTCGATGGTGCATCCAATTTACGAATTGGGGATACTGGGTTCGATTGTGTTGAGGGAGGTGTATCCATTTGTGTTTTGGGGGTTTTATGAAATCTTTTTCAAATTTATTTGAATTTACAACTCCGCGCCCGATCATTTTGGGG
The DNA here is from genome assembly GCA_029237695.1 of Conchocele bisecta. NCBI lineage: Eukaryota > Metazoa > Mollusca > Bivalvia > Lucinida > Thyasiridae > Conchocele > Conchocele bisecta. Next base: position 118,022,318 of record CM055265.1, on the reverse strand, counting down.
GTGCGCTTGATGATATCCGTGTTCACGTTACCGTTGTGACCGATTTTTTGATTGGCGGTGGCGATTACGATCTGATTATTGTAACCATCAACCGGGTCGTCTCGTAGTATCATATTGCTCGGCGCCATATAAAGACCTATTCCAAATACATAGTCCACTGGGGTGCTGGCAGTCTGCAAAACGTCTTGATAATTCTGGATCGCCTTCTCCAGGTCCACCTTAGCTGAGATGGCGTCCTCGACAAGTGCCAAGAACTGTTTTTGTGCATCAAACGCCGTTCCCGTGCCCAGTATAGAACTGCGAGTTTGCTTCTGTGCGCCGAGGATGGCCCAGACGTACGTGCGAATAGATTCGTTGACGCGAGTAACCCCGGCCTGCGTGAACCCTAGACCCTTATCTAACATAAATGTGGTCCACGCGTTCTGAACCTCAGCAGCCTGCTGTATGTAATCGACGTGAGCCAGTTTCGGAGGTAACATTTTACAAGAAAACAAGCCACAGTGCCGACCTCCAGACACTTCTGGCCCGAAAGTCATAGTCGCGGGTTCAAAATTCCCGGCGTTCCGACTGACGATGTGGTCACCGGAGTAATCGTGTCTAAAATCAGTCTGCGTCCAATTCCCGGACTGGCCCCGAATGAGAACGTCCCCGAGGCCGGTGGTGGTAGGAAATGCTTTCTGTCTCCAGTCCGCGTCTTTTGAAACGTTAAATTCGTTACACAGTCTTTCAAACGCCATACGGTCGTATGCGTTGGAAATGGGATCCCAGGCGTCGTCTTGATGTAGAGAAATACCTAGTTCTTTGAGAATCCTCCTAATAGTATAATACGTGTGAAAGTTGTAGACACTTCGGAGCATGATATTCTTGGATGTTAGATGGTATTTATGTGAAACTCCACACCCGGCTGTTGCGCACCATACAGCAAAATTTAGCTGGATCTGCCAAAACTGCATCGGTGTGGCTTTCCACCCGTTTACCGCATCCATCGTAGTAATCTTGGGCATCCTATATTTCTCAAACGTGTTAGGGAAATTGGTGGCAAATCCACTGTCCGGTCTAACCGTTACGGTTGGGTGTACAAAGTTAACAACGTCTTTTTGCGTGTATTTACCTCCGACCGCGTACTTTGCATTATAGTTAAAGCTAAATGCTTTTGTATCCATTGAAAGATATTATTATGTTTGCTACTATCACTAATTTTCAAAAAGGGAGTTGTGAACTTCAAAAATCAATCGACAACTGCTGCGGAAAACGCCGGGTGGGCCTCATGTCAATCACCTTCACGGTCGGGTGGCAGAATGTGGGGAAGAGCGAAGGGTTTTACTATGTGAAGGATGGACAACAATTAGGTGTAAAGCTGCCTCACGGACTGTGGGGAATAAGACAGCTCAAAGATTTTGTCAACTCAGAGCTTGACGGTATAATCAACCTCACAGTATCGAATGCTACCGGGCTCGCAACAATGACCATCAGCAGTGATAATGCGGTAGTGGTCTCCCCGGGGTTGGGTATTCAACTCGGTTTTAGAGAGACATACTCCTCAAACAAAGGAGTGTTTACCCCTGGTGAGTACGTCGGTGATAACCCGGTGGACTTCGCCTTCACGAAAACTCTCAGGGTGCACCTGGATCGGGTGAACACATCGTACAACACGGTAGACGGCACTCCCAGCACATTACTGAAAACCGTGCAAGCCAGCGACTGTTTCTATGGCGAGACTGTGACCTTAGACTTCCCACACCCTGAGATGAAAGTTTTGGAATCGGGACATATCCACGAATTTACGGTCTCTATTCTCGATGATCAAGCGAGAAAGTTGAAAAAACGATTACCCGATTTCGGTAGTTCTCGAAATTTCCAATTGAGTATAGGTGCCCAATATTATAATTAATTTTATTATGAGTATATACGGACCAGGTAGTTCTTCCGATTGGGTGACAAATTCAAAGAATTTGGAACCGGCAGAAGGTGGATTCATCCCGACAGAGGGAGACTTTTTAACTACTGGAAAATGGAAAAAACCAAGGCCCTGATCAATAAAACCATATCGAAGGTCACAAACGGGATTCACAGGAGTATATCAGATGTTAGAGTAGAAGTGCTGACGGCGACTGCACAAATTGAGGGAGTCCGAACGGATATTGAGAATGATCAGGCGGCTTATGAGGTGTTGCGCTCAGAGGACTCTCTCATCAGAGAAACGGAACTAAACGAACTAGGTAAAAAAATAACGAAATTTCGAAAAGAGAGCAGGTCGGATATTGATAAAGTCCGAGAAGACCACGAGGCGGCCCTTACGGAGGGTTATGATACGTTGCGCTTAGAGGACTCTCTCATTAGAGATGCGGCACTTACCGAACTAGATAAAAAAATAACCAAATTTCGAAAAGAGGCCACGTCGGGTATTGAGAAAGCCCGAGAAGACCACCAGGCGGACCTTACGGAAGCTTATGAGGTGTTGCGCTCAGAGCACTCTCTCGTCAGAGAAGCGGCGGTTGCCGAACTAGATAAAAAAATAACAAAATTTCGAAAAGAGAAGACCACCAGTCGAACCTTGCGGAGGCCCTTGCGGAGGCTTATGATGCGTTGCGCTTAGAGGACTCTCTCAGCAAAGAAGCTACACTTACTGAACTAGACGGGAAAATAGCCGAATTTCTGAAAGAGACCAGGTCGGGGGTTGAGGGTGTCCGAGAAGACCACAAGGAGGCTATTGCGGAGGCTTATGGGGCGTTGCGCTCAGAGGACTCTCTGAACAGAGAAGCGGCACTTACCGAACTAGACGAAAAAATAACCAAATTTCGAAAAGAGGCCCGGTTGGGGGTTGAGGGGGTCCGAACGGGTATTGAGAAAGCCCGAGAAGACCACCAGGCGGACCTTACGGAGGAGCTTTATAGGTGGTTAGTTGCGCTCAGAGGACTCTCTCAGAGAAGCGGCGGTTGGTGAACTAGACGGAAAAATAACCGAATTTCAAAAAGAGGCCCGGTCGGGTGTTGAGAAAGCCCGAGAAGACCACCAGGCAGCCCTTGCGAAGGCTTATGATGCGTTGCGCTCAGAGGACTCTCTCATCAGAGAAGCGCGGTTGCTGAACTAGACGGGAAAATAACCGAATTTCAAAAAGAGGCCGGTCGGGTGTTGAGAAAGCCCTAAAAGGCCACCAGGCGACCATTACGGAGGCTTATGATGCGTTGCGCTCAGAGGACTCTCTCAACAGAGAAGCGGCACTTACCGAACTAGACGAAAAAATAACCGAAGTTTCCGATAAACTGAAACATGATCGTATAGCCGCGACCAAAGCTCTTGAGGAGGCCTCTTATAATATTCGTACTGAGGCATATAACGCAAACAGTGCGCTTGCCGGAATAGTGCGAACAATGAAACGCTAAAACGTGCCATAACAGTTTGGGCTGAGAAGCGGGGCCCATTGGTTGAGGGGCACTATGAATATTCGTTCGGTGCCAAAGCGAGTAATAAATGTGGGGGATACACTATGACAGCCGCGGGTGAAGTTATCCAAATGGCGGTCTGCTCGGTTAATGGTAGTGGTAAACCTGTGGGCGCGGTCGCGATAAATATTGTAGTAGATGGGAAGAACGGGGGTTTGGAGTCACTAAAATCTCTGGAGATAGTTCGACGGTGGTTTCGTTCTCCGGTTATGATCGAATTAGACTTTCCAAAGGTAGTGTTATTAACTTTGTTACGAAAATCGGTGACCCAGAGAGTTCTTCACTATTGTCTCGTTGTTAATTGAACTATTTTGTAAATACTAATATATTGAAATAAATTTGTAAAATTTAAATATGAACGAATCAACGCTTCCAATTGTCAATACCACTCCATCAACACTGTGTACAATTAACGAAAGAAGTTCAGATTTTAGGTTGAATAATATCGTCGCTATGCAGGATATTTTAGTTAGAGAATATACAAATAGAAAAAGAAACGCTAAAAAATATAGGCGCGCGGTGAACATGGCTGAAGTATCTAGCACGGCTCTGGCGAGTGTTTCTGTGTTGTGTGGGGCGGGGACAGCTGCAACTATATCCACCATTATAACGATTCCCGTAGCGGGGGTTTTATGTGTGGTGTCGGCCGTTTCTGGGTTGTTGTGTATGGTAATTAGGGCGTCGGGTGGAAAACTCGAGAAAAAATGTAGAAAACATGATAGAATATCCGTTCTCGCCAGGTCGAAGAAAAATACCATCGACGTTATGGTGTCCAAAGCGTTGGCCGATAAGAAAATATCAAATTTAGAGTTTGAATCCATGGTGGAAGAAATGGGGAGATATGAACAATTAAAAAATGATATAAGAATCAAAGCGCGCGCCACCATGCCCAAGATTGAGTGTACTGATTGGGATAAATTTAGGGAAAAACTTGGAAATAAAGTCGGAAGAAATGTTACAGCACCATTGTGATATTTTATTAAATAATTAATTAATTATATTGGTGCAGTAAACAATTTATTAATTAATAATTTTGATAATTCTAAAAAATTAATTAAGAAAATTATTAATAATTTAAAAAAAAAAAGTTTAGGTCCTACCGAGGCTCGAACCCACGCCAGCAAAACCCTTCTGGGCCCACCCGGCTAGCCACCTTCTCTGTTCTTATCTTTGTCTTGCTCGTCTCATGTTGTGGCTAGCCGGGTGTAATAGCTGCCTGTACAGCACACCCCCATCTATCGGCTGATCTAGGAACCAGTGTCGAAAGTCTAGGCAACCTTGGAAGTGCCTGCACGGAAGCACTGAGCGCTCATTTTTCGTCAAGGGGCGTCCCCCAAGACAAATTATTGTTGTTAATTTTACATATATGAAGCTAAAACCGTGTTGTGCAATACCAAATATTTACTCGTTTATTTTTATTTGTTTTATATATAACAAGTTCGTTTTTTATTTAATAATATAGGTTATAACGTTCTAAATTATTAAAAGTAAAATTAAAAAAATGAAAAACATGCCAACCAATCACAATGTAAGAAATACTTCCGGAATATCGATAGCGGTTGTTGTGTAATCACACCCACGTGTGTGTAGTATATATTACAGTGTGTTTATGTTTCATTCCGGAATATCGATAGCGGGTTGTGTAATACACACCCACGTGTGTGTAGTATATATTACAGTGTGTTTATGTTTCATCCCGGAAGACGTAATCGTGTAATCTCTCGATAAATGGACACTTAATATACGTGTAAGGTAGGACACATAATTTGCGTGTTTATAACACGTGTAAGTGAAACATTGTCGTCTGCTTGGTGTTGTGATTACAACATAAATGTATAAGTGATATCGTAGAAATGTACGTTCGTAAACGAATCGTTGGGTTTTAATAGTTTTATATAATACGCCTTAGTTTCATATCCGATACGCATTATCTGTCTTAATGTTCGTATTTGCCTCTTGTATAGTTGACATAATTGCCGGTATAATATTGGAAATGTAACGTTTTTATCGGAGCGTAATAAATTACGCTGGTATTTCATATATTCGATATCGCCTAGTGTTCTCATTTTATAGAATTTATATACAGGATTATAACCCCCGTATTCTTCGTAAACTTCTTCAACACAGTCATTAAAAATTTGCAATTCAAATTGTATTGAATTATCCATTTTCTCTTTTATATTGGTACTCGTTTTTTCTGTTCAATTTTATAAAATTAGTTTGATAATGTTTTTTACAGTGTTTTAATGCTGTAGAAACACCGTGACTTATTAGATCGATTCTATCTTTCTAACTGACTTTCCGATTTTAATTATTACTAAACGATAATACTTGCGAGCACGTAATCCCTTGTTAACCATTCGATGAGTAGCCTGAGTGCCACCGCATGGTGGACATAGCAGTGACTCGGCTTTGGTCCCTACCCCACAATGTCGACATGGGCGAGGCGAAACGGAACCTCTTCGCATCCATGCACGGTGATGTTTGCAATATTCGTAAATACCGGTGCGAAAAACATTCTCTCGTGACTACCTGTCTTCAACCATGCACACTTAACTAGAACCATTATGTTATATATATACTGAGTATAACATAGGGATTTTTATCTCTAATAGGGTGTATCTTCTCATGTCATAAATATATGGTCTCGCGGTAGTAGTATATAAGAGTCATAATGATTACAAGTTTCGTGTGGAAGCCACCACACGTAGTGTGTGGCTTCCATATAAACTTGTATCATTATGACTCTTATATACTACTACTTCATTCAACCAAAAATTCACAAGCTATGGAAACATCATTGTATCCCCCGGACTCCGTCGGGGGATACTATGGATTTGACAGCGCGCCGCGTCCGCGTCCGCGTCCGCGTCCGCGTCCGCGTCCGCCGCAGACACTTCTCGTCCGGAGCATAACTCGAACACCCTTTGGAATATTTTCATGAAACTTCACACATGCATAGACCACGACCCGAAGGTGTGTCGCGCACAAGAATGACAACTCTTGCGAGCTAATTTTTGAGTTATCTCCCTTTTTTGTTTTGCGCACTCTACAAACTGGACAATAATGCATGAAGACCCGTTTTCTCGTCTGCTCTGTACACCTTTTCTCGTGTGCTCTGTACACCTTACCTGTAGAGAGAACAAGAGAGACTGGGAGAACCATGTGCTAGCATGGGCTAGCATGTGCAGATGTCCAGTGCTTGACCACTGTTGACCACAGGTAATTTATACAGGTAAATTACTACTTTGGATACTGTGTTGAAAATATTGTGGCATTATGTGGACCTGTGCAGATATATTTAGATAAATATAGGACTATTGAAGAAAAAAACTGGGCTCCAGTAGCAAGCATTATTATTTTTAAACTTTTTTTTTCCATTTTTTTTTTCATTTTTTTTTTTCTTTTTTTTTTTCAAATTATTTTTAAAGTTTTTGTCTAGTAGCATAAGGTCGTAAGTGCTATATACAGACTATTCACCTGTGCATGTGCTAGCATGTGCAACTGACCACTGACCACTTACAGGTAATTTATACAGGTAAATGATTATATTACATTTCCGTAAACTGTGTTGAAAATATTGTGGCAATATGTGGACCTGTATATATATGATATGTAGATAAATATAGGACTATTAAAAAACATTCTGGGCTCCAGTAGGGAGCATTATTTTATTTTTTTTTTCCATTTTTTTGTTTGCATTCTTTTTCAATTTTTTAACTGACCACTAACTTATTACAGGTAATTTATACAGGTACATTATTACATTTCCGTAAACTGTGTTGACAATATTGTGGCAGTATGTGGACCTGTGCAGATATATGTAGATAAATATAGGACTATTAACAAAAATTCTGGGCTCCAGTAGCGAGCATTATTATTTTATTTTTTTTTGTATATTACATTTCCGTAAACTGTGTTGAAAATATTGTGGCATTATGTGGACCTGTGCAGATATATGTAGATAAATATAGGACTATTAAAAATAAATTCTGTGCTCCAGTAGCAAGCATTATTATTTTTAATTTTTAAACTTTTTTTTTCCATTTTTTTTTTTAATTTTTTTTTTCAAATTCTTTTTCAATTTTTGTCTAGTAGCATAAGGTCGTAAGTGCTATATACAGACTATTATCATATAATAAAACAATTATTGACTAGTGAGCCATAGAATATAATCTGATATTCTATGGCTCACTAGTCAATAATTGTATAATATGTTCGGGCCAGTGAAAATTGCTTTCGGGCCCAGGCAAGTATTCATTCGTAGGAACGTGCGTCCCGTCCTCCCGTCCGTCCGTCCGTCCGTCCGTCACAAAACTTTAACACTCGGGTAAATGTTTCATAATTTCTTCATCCTTCGACCGATCTGCTTCATATTTCATATACACATTGCTCTGATGGTTCACTACCGCCCCCGCCAACCCCAGGGTCAAGGTCACATACTTGGTGCTTCAGAAACTTTAACGCTCGGGTTAATATCTTATAATTTCTGTTTTCTTTCACGGATCAGCTTCATATTTCATATACACATTGCTCTAATGGTCCTCTACCGCCCTGTGCCAAATCCACGTTCGTCCTGCCCCCGCCAAGCCCAGGGTCAAGGTTACATACTTGGTGCTTCAAAAACTTTAACGCTCGGGTAAATATCTTATAATTTCTGTTTCCTTTCACGGATCAGCTTCATATTTCATATACGCATTGCTCTAATGGTCCTCTACCGTCATGTGCCAAACCAACGTTCGTTCTGCCCCCGCCAAGCCCAGGGTCAAGGTCACATACTTAGTGTTTCAAAAACTTTAACGCTAGGGTAAATATCTTATACTTTCTTTTTTCTTTCATGGATCATCTTCATATTTCATATACGCATTGCTCTAATGGTCCTCTACCGCCCTGTGCCAAATCCACGTTCGTCCTGCCCCGCCAATCCCAGGGTCAAGGTCACATACTTGGTGCTTCAAAAACTTTAACGCTCAGGTAAATATCTTATAATTTTTATTTCCATTCACGGATCAACTTCATATTTCATATACGCGTTGCTCTAATGGTCCTCTACCGCCCTGTGCCAAATCCACGTTCGTCCTGCCCCCGCCAAGCCCAGGGTCAAGGTCACATACTTGGTGCTTCGAAAAACTTTAACGCTCGGGTAAATATCTTATAATTTCTGTTTTCTTTCATGGATCATCTTCATATTTCATATACGCATTGCTCTAATGGTCCTCTACCGCCCTGTGCCAAATCCACGTTCGTCCTGCCCCCGCGAACCCCAGGGTCAAGGTCACATACTTGGTGCTTCAGAAACTTTAACGCTCGGGTTAATATCTTATAATTTCTGTTTTCTTTCACGGATCAGCTTCATATTTCATATACACATTGCTCTAATGGTCCTCTACCGCCCTGTGCCAAATCCACGTTCGTCCTGCCCCCGCCAAGCCCAGGGTCAAGGTTACATACGTGGTGCTTAAAAAACTTTAACGCTCGGGTAAATATCTTATAATTTCTGTTTCCTTTCACGGATCACGCTTCATATTTCATTATACGCATTGCTCTAATGGTCCTCTACCGCCATGTGCCAAACCAACCCGGGTCAGGTCGTTTTCTGACCCCCGCCAAGCCCAGTTAGGTACAAATAATTGGTGCTTCACATAAACTTGGGTGCTTTCATTTAACGCTGGGTAAATTATCTTATATTTCTGTATCATTTTTCTTTCTTTTTCTTTATGGATCATCTTCATATTTTCATATACGCATTGCTCTAATGGTCCTTCTATCCGCCTGTGCCAAATCCACGTTCGTCTGCCCCCGCCAAGCCCAGGGTCAAGGTCACATACTTGGTGCTTCAAAAACTTTAACTGGTGCTTCAAAAACTAACGCTCGTAAATATCAATATAAATTTCTGTTTTCTTTCATGGATCATATTACATATTTCATATACGCATTGCTCTAATGGTCCTCTACCGCCCTGTGCCAAATCCACGTTCGTCCTGCCCCCGCGAACCCCAGGGTCAAGGTCACATACTTGGTGCTTCAGAAACTTTAACGCTCGGGTTAATATCTTATAATTTCTGTTTTCTTTCACGGATCAGCTTCATATTTCATATACACATTGCTCTAATGGTCCTCTAACGCCATGTGCCAAATCCACGTTCGTCCTGCCCCCGCCAAGCCCAGGGTCAAGGTTACATACTTGGTGCTTCAAAAACTTTAACGCTCGGGTAAATATCTTATAATTTCTGTTTCCTTTCACGGATCAGCTTCATATTTCATATACGCATTGCTCTAATGGTCCTCTACCGCCATGTGCCAAACCAACGTTCGTTCTGCCCCCGCCAAGCCCAGGGTCAAGGTCACATACTTAGTGCTTCAAAAACTTTAACGCTCGGGTAAATATCTTATACTTTCTTTTTTCTTTCATGGATCATCTTCATATTTCATATACGCATTGCTCTAATGGTCCTCTACCGCCCTGTGCCAAATCCACGTTCGTCCTGCCCCGCCAATCCCAGGGTCAAGGTCACATACTTGGTGCTTCAAAAACTTTAACGCTCAGGTAAATATCTTATAATTTTTATTTCCATTCACGGATCAACTTCATATTTCATATACGCTAACCCGTGCCAAATCTAACCCGTTGGTCCTGCGCCAACTCAGGGTCCAAGGTCACTACTGTGTTCAAAAACCTTTAAACGTCGGTAAATATCTTGATAATTTCGTTTTTTTCCATGGATAATTCTTTTTCATACGCCAATTGCTCATGGGTCCTCAACCGCCCTGTGCAAATCACGTTGCCTGCCCCTGCCAGCAGGGTTCAAGGTTACATATTGGTGCTAAAAACTTTAACGCTCGGGTAAATATCTTATAATTTCTGTTTTCTTTCAGGATCAGCTTCATATATTACGCATTGCTTTCTAATGGTCCTCTACCGTTCTTTCATGTCCAAATTTCACGGTTCGTTACCTAACGCATTGCTTAATGTTTCCTCTCAGCTACGTGCAATTCCTTTACCGTTGTCAACTGCCCCGCCAAGCCCAGGGTCAAGGTTACATACTTGGTGCTTAAAAAACTTTAACGCTCGGGTAAATATCTTATAATTTCTGTTTCCTTTCACGGCATCAGCTTCATATTTTCAATATACGCATGCTCTCAATGGCCTCTACGGCCATGTGCCAAAACCAACGTCGTTCTGCCCCCTGCCAAGCCCAGGGTCAAGGTTACATACTTGGTGCTTACTTTAACGCTCGGGTAAATATCTAATAATCCAGTTTCCTTTCACGGATCAGCTTCATATTTCATATACGCATGCTCATAATGGTTCTCTCTACCGCATGTGCCAAACCAACGTTCGTTCTGCCCCCGCCAAGCCCAGGGTCAAGGTCACATACTTGGTGCTTCAAAAACTTTAACGCTCGGGTACAAATATCTTATACTCTCTATTTTTTTCATTTCATGGATCATCTTCCATATAATCATATACGCTTCATTGCTCTAATCCGGTACTCTACCGCCCTGTGCCAAATCCACGTTCGTCCTGCCCCCGCCGCCAAGCCAGGGTCAAGGTCACATACTTGGTGCTTCAAAAACTTTAACGCTCGGGTAAATATCTTATAATTTCTGTTTTCTTTCATGGATCATCTTCATATTTCATATCATAGCGCTATTGCTCTAATGGTCCTCCTACCGACCCTGTGCCAAATCCACGTTCGTCATGCCCCGCGTAACCCCAGGGTCAAGGTCACAGACTTGGTGCTTCAGAAACTTTACGCTCGGGTTAATATCTTATAATTTCTGTTTTCTTTCACGGATCAGCTTCATATTTCATATACACATTGCTCTAATGGTCCTCTACCGCCTTGTGCCAAATCCATGTTCGTCCTGCCCCGCCAATCCCAGGGTCAAGGTCACATACTTGGTGCTTCAAAAACTTTAACGCTCAGGTAAATATCTTATAATTTTTATTTCCATTCACGGATCAACTTCATATTTCATATACGCGTTGCTCTAATGGTCCTCTACCGCCCTGTGCCAAATCCACGTTCGTCCTGCCCCCGCCAAGCCCAGGGTCAAGGTCACATACTTGGTGCTTCAAATACTTTAACGCTCGGGTAAATATCTTATAATTTCTGTTTTCTTTCATGGATCATCATCATATTTCATATACGCATTGCTCTAATGGTCCTCTACCGCCTTGTGCCAAATCTACGTTCGTCCCGCCCCCGCCAAGCCCAGGGTTAACATCACATACTTAGTGCTTCAAAAACTTTAACGCTCAGGTAAATATCTTATAATTTTTCTTTCCATTCACGGATCAACTTCATATTTCATATATGCGTTGCTCTAATGGTCCTCTACCGCCCTGTGCCAAATCCACGTTCGTCCCGCCCCCGCCAAGCCCAGGGTTAACATCACATACTTAGTGCTTCAAAAACTTTAACGCTCAGGTAAATATCTTATATTTTCTGTTTTCTTTCACGGATCAGCTTCATATTTCATATATGCATTGCTCTAATGGTCCTCTACCGCCCTGTGCCAAATCCACGTTTGTCCTGCCCCCGTCAAGCCCAGGGTCAAGGTCACATACTTGGTGCTTTAAAAACTTTAACTCTCAGGTAAAAGAAAATTTTGACTTGGAATTTGGCCTCATTTATTATCAAAGCGATATGTGGGACATCCGTGTTCTATGAACACATTTTCTAGTTTATTAAACTTCACACATGCATAGAAGACGACCCAAAGGTGTGTGGCACGTAAGAATGACAATTCTTGGGTCGTTAACTTCTTAGTTATCTCCCTTTGTTGTTTTGTGCACTGATTTCGTGTCTGGAGCATAACTCGAACACCATTTGGAATATTTTCATGAAGCTTCACACATGCATAGACCACAACCCTAAAGGTGTCACGCAAGAATGACAACTCTTGCATCACTAATTTTTTTGTTATCTCCCTTTGTTTTTTCCGTCACTGATTTTGTCTCCGGAGAATAACTCGAACACCCTTTTTTCAAACTACTTGTGTACTACTTGGGGGATACACATGCGCTTGTCGACAAGCGTCCATTTCTAGTTATTCTGGTACTTGGAATCAAAATGGTGGATATTAAGATCAATATGTGAGGCACTGACAGAACCTTTAACATTTATTATCACGATAGCAGCTACAGGGATTGTTGGACGCATTTATTTAGAGAAACAATTGGATAATATACTAAGTGACATTTTGTTCTAACATACACCAACATAGAGGATTAAATTTGCGATAATGTTGGATTCTGGATTTTGTGGACAGGTGACAGAAATCGGAGCTGGATAAGAACCGACAGACGTGATTCTTAATATGCGTGCTTGGTCTGTGGTTATTCTTCCAGATCATGTCATGCATGTTTTAATTTCACATCATGTCAAAGCAGCACTATTGAACATTATGAATAACTTTAATATTCTACAAATGGTGTGGTGAGAATTAAAGTTCAGTCAGCGTCTGATGTGTAACTGATGAATTAAGGTAAGTTACTTGTATATGCGGGGGCATGCCACTATTGTTTTAGTAGAGCCCGCTTGCAGATAACTCAAAACACTCACAATGACGTCGAGGTGTGCTGATGTCCGTCTATAATATTTTTAAAATTTTCAAAAAGTAGAGTCCAGCCCTTAAAGGGCTCGTCATGCGGGCCGTCGCCTAACTCGTTAACTTGTTAGAAAGAATGACAACTTTTGCCTCACTAATTGCTATGCCCCACCACGATAGTGGAGGGGGCATTTAGTGTTACTCTTATCCGTTCTTCCGTCCGTCAACAACCTAGTAACTCGTAAAACTTGTAAACCTTAATAGCTACAGACCTGAAACTTGTTACATGTACGTTTGATTCGACCCCATGGTCATGGATTATCTCCCCCTTTTCAAGTTAGAATTTTCCAACTACATGTACACACCTGAAACTTGGTATGTAGCTTCCATATGATGAGTAGATTTGCAAAGTTTATTTTGATTCGACCCCCGAGTCATGGATTATCTCCCCCATTTTGACTTAGAATTTGAAAATGTTGCCTTGTAACTCGTAAAACTTTTGTAATAGCTACATCACTGAAATTTAATATGTAGCTTCCTTATGATGAGTAGATGTGGAAAATTTATTTCGATTTTTGATTCGAACCCCGTGTCATGGATTATCTCCCCCTTTTGGACACTGGAATTTTGCCTTGTTTACTATCAAAGCGATATGTGGGGTATCCGTGTTCTATGAGCACATTTTCTAGTTTAGGTATCTCCTTTTGTTTTTTCGCACTCTGATTTGTCCGGAGCATAACGCGAACACCCTTTGCAATATTTTTATGAAACTTAAACACATGCATAGGTCTCACGGGACAGTGCGGAGCTAGCGTTAAAGGTACATGCCCACTCAGTAGGCATAACATGTTCTTTATGTCAGAGACATCATCGGAGACATTTTCTAGCAAAATAAACAATCATTTACCATTACCCACGTATAGTTTGGCATTATTATACATTTTATATCAGAAGAAAATTTCCACATTGATATCAGGGACGATGACCGTATTTATTTTTTGATGTGCAATGATCATACTTTATAATCTGTCGATTTGTTTTTCAGTTGACGCATTTAATTAGTATAAATAATTATAAAATATCATGCTCCATTTGCATATGAAAATACCCTGATACCACCGCGCGTCACTATCAGTAAAATAAATATTACCAAATGATTATATCTGTATGGCTGGCACTCGTAATGTTTATAACTAGTGGAATAGTGACAATTATACACTTATTTAATTCCCATAAAGAGCATTTTTCGCCTACTGAGTGGGCACGCACCTTTAAAAAGGGGTTGGACAATTTTTGTCGCGTCCACTTGCGGACAGTGCGATGTAGTCTGCGCATTGACGTCGATCAGTAGTTTTTTTGCCGAGCCTGCTTGCGGAAAGCGAGACATAGTGATCACAATGATGTCCGTACGTCAGTCCGTGCGTCAGTCCGTCCGAAATCGGTGTATGTTTTTAAATACCATATCCTAAGTCACATTGACTTGAAACATCAAATACTTATTAGTCATCATCCACATATTCATTCTGTGTCCCAATCATGCGGCCCCTGTGCCCCAAGGTCAAGGTTAAATAACTTTGAAATGTGTGTTAACGTTTTTGCATACCTTATATCTCCATAACACTACTCAGATTTGCTTCAAATTCTTTATTATCATCCATATTTTCATACTATAGCCCACGCATGCGACCCACATGCCCAAGATCAAGGGGAAATGACTTTCAAATTTGCGTTAAAGATTTTACGTACCTTAATTCAAACTTCAAATAAATATGCTCCGAGACCATCAAATGCCTCGGTGGGCTCGACATGCGGGCCACGGCCATCCAGTTTTTATTTACCGTAGGTTAAAGATTTAAGAACACTATATCTCAGAAACCGCTTCGCCAATTCACTCGAAGCTTCACATGTGTGTTTATCATCATCTATATTTTCATTCTATGCTCAACCCCTGCAGCCCCTGTGCCCAATATCAAGGTCAAATTACTTTAAAATTTACGTCAAAGTTTTTGACTTGCCTGCATGTGGACAGTGCGATATAGTTGTCACATTGGCCTGCATACATACGTACATGCGTCCGGTTAAAGTTTGTTTGATTTAAGGTTAAAGTTTTTAAAGGTACATGCACACTCGGTAGGCACACACTGTGATCTAAGGTTAAAGTTTTTAAAGGTACATGCACACTCGGTTGGCACAAACTGTGATTTAAGGTTAAAGTTTTTAAAGGTGCATGCCCACTCAGTAGGCACAAACAGTTCTGTATAGGAATTAAATAAGTGTATAATTGTGTTACTATTCCACCAGTTCTAAAAATTACGTGTGCCCGCTATCCATATATAATCATTTAGTAATATGTATTTTACTGATAATGACTAGCGGTGGTATCAAGCTATTTTCATATTCAAATGATGCATGATATATTTTAATTATTTATGCTAATTAGAGGTACATACCCACTCAGTAGACACAACAATTAATGTTATTTGTAGGAATTAAATAAGTGTATAAATTTGTTACTATTCCATCAGTTCTAAACATTACGAGTGCCCGTTATATGGATATAATCATTTAGTAATGTTTATTTCACTGATAGTGACATGCGGTGGTATCAGGCTATTTTCATAGGCAAATGGGGCATGATATGTTTAGCTCACCTGAGCGAAGCTCATGTGAGCTATTTACCGCAATGTGTCCGTCGTCCGTCTGTCGTCCGTCTGTCGTCCGTCGTCCGTGAACATTTTCAAACGTCTTCTCCTCGGTAACCATTCAGCCTATAGACACCAAACTTCATGAACCGCCAGCCGGATTTCAAGGAAAGTTGGTAGGAATGATCTATGTGGAATGCACTATCAAAGTTGTTAAAATGGTGACCCCGGAGTTAAATATGGGCGTGGACCGTGGGTTCAAATTGTGGTCAAATTTTATTTTTGATCGAATATGGTCATGTCTATATCATATCGAAGGTATTAAAGAGGCGATCGCTCTGGTACATTACTTGTCGAAATTGGATGTCATCCAAGATGGCCGCCGAAATGTCAAAACGTTGTTCTTTTATTAGAGATTTCAAAATTCTTCTTCACACGAACCGCTTGACCCATGGTGGCCAAACTTCACAGTTATGGTCCGTGGGTGAAGCCTTTTCATATTTGTTAAAACAGAGGTCGTCGCTAATCCAAGATGGCCGCCGTCTAAAAATAGCACAAATTCTTAAAAAATCTTCATCTCATGAACCGCTTTCCTGATTTCAACGAAACTTGGTAGGAATGATCGATGTACAATGCTCTTTCAAAGAGGTTAAAATGGTGACACCGGTGTCAAAAATGGGCGTGGCCCGTGGGGTCAAATTGGGGTCAAATTTTATTTTTTACCGAATATGGTCATGTCTATATTTAATCGAAGGTATTAAAGAGGCGATCGCTCTGGTACATTGTTTGTCGAAATTGGATGATCATGTCATCCAAGATGGCCACCGAAAGGTCAAAAGGTCGTTCTTTTAGTATATATTTCAAAATTCTTCTTCACATGAACCGCTTGGCCCATGGTGGCAAAACTTCACAGTTATGATCCATGGGTGAAGCCTTCTTTGATTTTTTTTAAAACGAAGGTCGTCGATAATCCAAGATGGCCGCCGTCTAAAAATAGCATACATTCTTAAAAATTCTTCTTCTCATGAACCGCCTGCCCGATTTCGACGAAACTTGGTAGGAATGATCGACGTAGAATGCTCTTTCAAAGGTGTTAAAATGGTGACCCCGGGGTCAAAAATGGGCGTGGCCCGTGGGATCAAATTTTATTTTGACCAAATATGCTCATGTCATATATCAAATTGAAGGTATCGATGAAGGGATTGCCATGGTCAATATTTGTCGGAATCAGATGATTATGTCATCCATGATGGCCTCCAAAAGGTCCATTTATTCGAGATTTTGGACTTCTTTTTCTCAGGAACCACATGGCCGATGCTGGCCAATCTTCATAGTAAGTTAAGATCCTTGGGTGAAGCATTTTCAGATTTGGTAAAATGAGAGTCATCGCTTAATCTAAGATGACTGCCATCTAACAATAGCACAATTTGTTTAAAACACATATGAACTCAATGTCACATTCTCCTCTGGTGTTCATGGAGTCAGGAGAGCGAATTAGGGCCATCATGGCCCTCTTGTTTAATTACTTATACTAATTAAATGTGTCCCCTGAATTTTTTTTATTTTCGACAGATTATAAAGTATGATCATTGCACATCAAAAAATAAATAGTAATGTCTGGTAACATTTTAAGGAAACACGGTTATCGAAATTTATGTCTGATATAAAATGTATAATAATGCCAATACATATGTGCATTAATGATGAATTAATGTTTATTTTGCCCGAAAATGTCTCAGATGATGTCTCTGATATAAAGAATATTTTGTGCCTACTGAGTGGGCATGTACGGTTAAGAACACTATATCTCTGAAACCGTTTCACCAATTCACTCGAAACTTCACATACTGTGTATTTGTCACCCACATTTTCATTATGATTTGTATGTGCCCAATGTCACGGTCAAATTACTTTGAAATTTCCTTTAAAGTCTTTCTTGGGCCCGCTTGCAGACAGAGCGATATAGTCGGCACATTGGTGTGCATTCAGGATAAAGTTTTTGGTTAAAGTGTTTTTTTAGTTAAAGTTTTTGGGTATACTATCAAAGCCTCGGCGGGTGCGGCATGTTTTTACGTCAACGGGCTAAAGCTTTGTTGCAATAAAAAAATGTGTAGTACTATCAAATGCCTCGGCGGGCACGACATGCAGGCCATGGCCATCTAGTTATTATGGCATGCGATTTGATCAATCGGCCATCGCACCATGACTAGTTTAGCACTTGATCAGTCGGCCATCGCACCAGGACTAGTTTAGCACTTGATCAGTAGGCCATCGCACCAGGACTAGTTAGAATTTGATCAGTCGGCCATGGCACCAGGACTAGTTTAGCACTTGATCAGTTGGCCATCGCACCAGGACTAGTTTAGAACTTGATCAGTCGACCATCTCACCAGGTCTAGTATAGCACTTGATCAGCCGGCTATGGCACCAGGACTAGTTTAGAACTTGATCAGTCGGCCATCGCACCAGGACTATTATAGCACTTGATCAGTCGGTCATCGCACCGGGACTAGTTTAGCCCTTGATCAGTCTGCCATCACACCAGGACAAGTATGGCACTCGATCAGTCGGCCATCACACCAGGACTAGTTTAGAACTTGATCAGTCGGCCATCGCTCCAGGACTAGTTTAGAACTTGATCAGTCGGCCATTGCTCCAGGACTACTTTATAACTTGATCAGTCGGCCATCGCACCAGGAACAGTTTAGCACTTGATCAGTCGGCCATCTCACCATGACTAGTTTAGAACTTGATCAGTCGGCCATCGCTCCATGACTAGTTTAGCCCTTGATCAGTCGGCCATCGCACCAGGAATAGTTTAGCCCTTGATCAGTCGGCCATCACGCCAGGACTAGTGTAGCCCTTGATCAGTCGGCCATCGCACCAGGACTAGTATAGAACTTGATCAGTCGGCCATCGCACCAGGACTAGTTTAGCCCTTGATCATTCGGTCATCGCACCAGGACTAGTAGAGCACTTGATCAGTCTGCCATCGCACCATAACTAGCATAGCGCTTGATTAGTCGCCCATTGCACCATGCCCAGTATAGCACTTGATCAGTTGGCTATCTCACCATGCCCAGTATAGCACGTGATCAGTCGGCGATGCCGAGTATAGCACTTGATCAGTCAGCCATCGAACCAGGACTAGTAGAGCACTTGATCAGTCTGCCATCGCACCATACCTAGTATAGCGCTTGATCAGTCGCCCATTGCACCATGCCCAGTATATCACTTGATCAGTTGGCCATCTCACCATGCCCAGTATAGCACGTGATCAGTCGGCCATGCCGAGTATAGCACTTGATCAGTCGGCCATCACACCAGAACTACTTCAGCACTTGATCAGTCGGCCATCGCACCAGGACTATTATAGCACTCAATCAGTCGGCCATCGCACCAGGACTAGTTTAGAATTTGATCAGTCGGCCATCACACCAGGACTACTTTAGCACTTGATCAGTCGGCCATCGCACCCGGACTAGTTTAGCCCTTGATCAGTCGGCCATTGCACCAGGACTAGCATAGCACTCGATCAGTCGGCCATCGCACCAGGACTAGTTTAGAACTTGATCAGTCGGCCATCGCACCAGGAATAGTTTATAACTTGATAAGTCGACCATCGCACCAGGAATAGTTTAGCGCTTGATCAGTCGGCCATCGCACCGGGACTAGTTTAGCCCTTGATCAGTCGGCCATCGTACCAGGACTAGTATAGCACTCGATCAGTCGGCCATCGCACCAGGACTAGTTTAGAACTTGATCAGTCGGCCATCGCACCAGGACTAGTTTAGAACTTGATCAGTCGACCATCGCACCAGGAATAGTTTATGCCCTTGATCAGTCGGCCATCGCACCGAGACTAGTTTAGCCCTTGATCAGTCGGCCATCGCACCAGGACTAGTATAGCACTCGATCAGTCGGTCATCGCACCGTGACTAGTTTAGAACTTGATCAATCGGCCATCGCACCACGAATAGTTTAGAACTTGATCAGTCGGCCATTGCACCAAGACTAGTATAGCACTTGATCAGTCGGCCATCGCACCAGGACTAGTTTAGCACTTGGTCAGTCGGCCACGTCATCCTGCGTTACAGACAGAAGTGGTGGTCGGGGGGGGGGGTGTAGTGTAGTCATAGACAAAAACTGGTTTTGGTGGTGATACACATTGTTCCCACTGTGGGATATAGACCGGAACTTTTAGGACGCCAAATGTAGATGGCTGGTGTGTGGGGGGGATCATTGTTTTGTGTCGCCGGCGGTGGTGCGGGGTACAATGATGAATTACTGATGAATTACTGTATTGAACACACATGTATATGCACTGTGATACCGTACTTCTCAATCCTCAGTTTTAAATTGTTTCTGTATCGTAAAACTGAAAATGTATTCATTTTGAAAAACTTAAAATTGTGGCAGATGATCGAAATGGAAACCGGATGTTTACATGCGAAATGAACCGGTGCATCGGCGCACGATGACCCCACTGTATATTCATACCATATCCGTACGGATATATCGTATATACGAACGGATATCGTATGTTTGTATAATATTCGTATAGTACGTTTGTATAATGTAAACAAACTGTACTATACGATGATACGGTACAAACATACCAATATTATATGATCATACGATATGCTCATTAAATATACCAATACTATACGATTACGATATGTATACGATATTAGTATATACAAATAGGTAAGGAGCAGAACAGCGCTACTGTAGGTGTATATATACGCGTAACGCTAAGTTTTTACAGCAAATAGCGAAAAAATGACCGCACAAACGGTATCGCTAAAGAATGACCTCACAAACTGGACCGCGAAAGAATGACCGCACAAATGGTATCGCGAAAGAATGACCGCAAAAACGGGACCGCGATTGGACCGCAATTATATTGCAATTTCAGACGGGACGAATTGCAATTCAAGGATCGCTGGATTGCAATTCTTGGTAAGAGAAATGCAGGTGGGAGTGTAGGTATTGACTGATAAAATATTGTTATATGTGGTATTGACCTGATACAAACATCCTGGTTACTACGAAGTGGAAATTGACGTTTCATTGGTCGGATGACGTCACGTGACGTTACAGTCAGCTGTGGTCATTTTTTTTAGCATAAAAAGTTACCTGATAAATAGAATACCAGGTTACTGTCTTTTGATACCAAGTTAATCAGGCTCGGCTCGGAAACGGTAGGAATTCCTCGGCGAGCCTCGGAATTCCTACGCGTTTCCTAGCCTTGCCTGATAAACTCGATACCAAAATACACTAAACTGGTATTCTCTATTTATTATATCCTCGTTTCTTATGAAACCAGTCAACGAGTTTAATAAATGTCATATTGAATAAAATTAAATGTTGGATTATATTTATTGCATATTACATAACATGTTTTCGGTGGCGGGTTCATTGTCACATTTATTAAACTAGTGTATTATGTTGTACATGTACATGTATTAATGTTTAAATACACTGCGTTATTAAACTGTGAAAGCCCGTGCTATGCAATAAATGTACATGATCATCAGCCAGTGCTGTTGTCTGTTCCACGTCAACATGCCGGAGATCTATAGCATATTTCACCAAACTTACAAAGTATATTTATCTTGCTAAGTACATTTTGAGGGACACATTTTCAATCTAAGGATACTTTATTTAATTTTGTATTTTCTGAATTAATTACATTATCACAGCCATTATGACTGTGATAATGTAATAAATTCAGTATAATAATTCGTCCAGTATTCCCGCGACTTTTCAAAGTTTATATCCCCGATAAATTCCACAAAAAGGCCATTCATTCCTTATAATTCCAGCATTTGAAATAAATTCATCAAGAAAATGTGTTTATTTTGACTGACGGCAGCCATTTGTTAACATTTACAGCACACCTGTAGAAAGTAGTTCGGCGTGGGAGTTTACTAGGATATAAATTTTGGACAGAATCATTTTCACGGTTTGACATACCGGCATAGTGCGATAGGAGAATGAACTAGCTAGGTTAAATTAACAGCCCCATTACATCCTTCATTTAATGCACGTATTTCGATTGTATCGCATAATATATTGGTAAATTCGGAAACAAACGGACCAACGGCCATTGGCCTGGATAATTTTTCGCTCAAATACCCGGGTATAGAAGGTCTTCGAGCCAATAATATAATGGTCTCACCCAGATGATGATACGACTGACGGTTTGAACTGCCATTGCACTGGTAATGCCACGGGACCATGATCTGATCAGGATGATATACTGGATTGATGGCATGTTTGGCAGCCGTTCCCTTGAGATCAGTACACACTGGCCGTTAGTTATTCGGCGAAATTGTTACACGGAAGGGAATCGACGTGAACAACAGAAGCAGCTGATTTCAGATGAACTCTTACTATTTTTATCACTATGTATTATTATTCCACCGAATTTGATGAAATAAAGCAAACGGGCCGCGCAAAAGTATCTTCTACTGCTGGCCTCTTCCGGATCATTCTATCCAGTTTCCCGAACACTTCGGAACAGTTTTCTATCATATTTATCAATCTGACACTGCTGGTGTAAACAGTTAGAATTATAGCAGTTAGTCCGAATAAACATGATAAATATTATTATACCTCGTTGCAATTTCTAGGCGTTGCATTGATCAATTTCATATCACGTGGTAAAAATATGCTACCGTGTCGCCCGCAACGCAGCGGGCAATTCATAACGCAGCGGGCAATATTAGAGGGGAATATTACAATATTACCCTCACGTGCCGAAACTACATGAAGCATACTTACGGAAACAACTGAAGTCCGGTTGGACTGCCTCGGCGTTTATCCAAAATATGAGCTGAAAGTGAGAAGGCATACACATGACATGACGATTGGCTGGTACGCAGTGCTTGTCATTCCTGTGGGTAGTTTTACTATAACATTGGGTACCAGCCAAGCATTTGTAAACAATATAGGTGGTTCTCCTGCCAGCAAGCGTCTTAAACGTATTTTGACTAAACATGAGAATCGTCTCCTAAAAGCGATAATCATGTGATGCCAAATCATGTTTTATTAAGAAATCGAAAAACTATGGACAAACACACCACAGATTATTAACAAAAACATAGATAATTGTCTTAGGATATGATTCTTATGTGCTCACAAAACATGTTTATTAAAAACAAAACATATTTATCATAAAGAACAAAACATGACAATTGTCTCCTAAAACATGAGAATCGTCTCTCGTTTTCGCGATCTTGACTTCCGCTTTTGGAAATACGTTTTTCTCTAAACCGAATGTTCTGTCTGTAACGCAGGCCGACTTGCCCTCCGTTAGACAGAACATACGGGTTAGTTTTGTCCATGCTTGTGTCGCAATCATGCGTGTTGCAATTGCGCATGCGTGTGTATACAACGCCAACGCGCTTGCGAGATCGCGAAGTAAAAACACAAGATCAAGCAGGAGATTTCGAAAACGCAATATTGAATAATTTATGATAGAATCTGGCGCTTACGTTTCGCAATGTCTTGCTCTTCGTTTCGCGCTCTCGTGATCACGCTTCGCGTTTTCGCGTTCTCAACCTGTGCGCGAGATCACGAAACCGCGAAATTGTAACATGTCCCTAACAGGACACGTACACATCGTCTTACGAAACGATTTCCATATGCTACCAAACATATTGTTATTAAAGGTGCATGCCCACTCAGCAGGCACAACATGTTCTATATGTTTCCACACAAATAGCCTGATACCACCGCGAGTCACTATCAGTAAAATAAATATGACTAAATCATTATATCTGTACAGCGAGCACTCCTAATTTTTAGAACTTGTGGAATAGTGACACAATTATACACTTATTTAATTCATAAAAAGAACAGTTTGTGCCTACTGAGTGGGCATGTACCTTTAAGAAATAAAACACATGTGGACAACACCAATATTTCTTGAGAAAAAAACAGGGTTTGCCAAAACATGATAATCGTCTTAGGAGACGATTCTAATGTGCTGCAAATACATATTTATTGAGAATAAAAACATATTTCGATACATAATGAATCCGGTACGTTTTGTTTTCGGAGATTCTTTAAACTTTCGACGCCACAAATTTATGGAAGATTTATCTTATCAAACTCTGCGAAAACCGCTATGCGATAAGAGAGATAATTGCACAGCCAAGTCTTACTTAATAAAGTTTCATTCCATTCCATGGATAAAACATATGCATTTAGTAATTGATTGTAAATGTGCTTCTCTGTTGATACAGAGTGGCCTGTGGTTCTCTTACCAGGCGAATTGCAATTCCTGGAGCGCAGGATTGCAATTCGCGTTCCCATTAATTGAAATTGGACCGCAATCGGACTGCAATCATGTGACTGCGGTCCAAAGAGTTGGTTGCGGAATTGCAATACTTATAGCGCAGTTAGCGCTGCGCTCCGCTTTTAATTGCAGTTTACGCTCCTTTTTTTCTTTAAACTGCGAAAGAATTCAGTACCGCTTTACGTTGCGCTCTGCGGTCAGACTAATGCGGCAATAAAATCGAAATAGTTGACAAACGTATCCGTGTTCCAATCCAAAAGTTTATCCCATCTATCTAATTCAAAGTCAGCGGTATTGGTGATCTGTTTTTTTTTGGTGCGCAAATATAAATCGGCGGGTTATTGCGAGACAAACAGTGAAACATTGACCTTGACAATTTCTTGGACAAAACAAAATGTCGTCACTGCCGTTCCGAATACACCAAGTTACAGTTTGGCCGCCATCTTGCCTCGTTTTCGAACTTCGGGTAAACAAACCCACGTGGTATAGGCGCTGGCAGTACATCGCAGCATCCCCCGATCTAATGTGTACATGTACGTGTTGTGGAGAGGGGGTTGTAGAAATCAAATGCCCATGGAACTGCAGGGACTGTATACCAACCCATGAGAACTGTCCATGTCTAGTGAAAGGTGAAGGAATCAAAACTTTCTCGTGACTCGCCCTATATGTTCCAAGTACAGGGACAGATGGCATGCATGGAAGTGACATATATGTGGACTTCTTTGTTTACACATCACTAGGGTATCACCTGGAGCGGGTAACATTTGATCGCTATGAGTATTTCTGGATGAGATATGTAGCCCCAGAAATTATTACTGGTTCACTATCAGAAAGGTCTGTAATTGAAATGCAGTCTGATCATTCATATGCTACATGTACAGACATCACTCCTACTCAATCAACCAGTAGTACTGCAAGCACCCGCAAAACTGTCCTCACTGCACCGCTGCTGCCTGAGATATATTTATGTGCTGTTTGTGAATTGGACTGCGAAGACGGGTCTACATCGTTTCCAAAGCAAAGCATCGAATGTACAAAATGTAAGATGTGGCTGAATTTTGAATGTGCAGGCCTGGAACTATCAGATGTTCCACATGAAGGTGCTAGTTGGTTTTGTCTACACTGCTGTAATATATAAGATTATACAATTGCTACCCAGATGTGAACCATGTGTTCTATACTATGCTATTTTCATTTCAGGTACGCGTTGTGTACGAAGAATGTATGTACGGGAAGAATTATGGCGACGATATTATTGTATAATTTCTGAATTATTTCTTCATGTGTAAATTTGTGTTAATATTTTTCTGTAACTATTGTGCTAAAACTAGAACTATATCATGTGTGCGGGTGCGTGTGTGTGTTGGCGCTTGGTGGGCCGTGTCGGCATAATACCACTGTGAGGTGGAAATACATGTAGGTACCATTGGTAAGACGGTTAATTGATTACTTTTTTTGCAATTGTATTCAAATGCAAAAATTAATCTCTCAATTTATATGGTACCGATTTCCACCACACACTGGCCTGCACTGCATTAAAGTGGCACAGAGCTATGTGTTTTTGCTGGTGTGGTAGAGTAGCTGATACCAGAGAATGATTATGAATTCCGATCTGCATTTATGATTTTTTCCCAGCATAGGTGCTGGTTCTACTCAATGGCCTGTCTGTATGACCCTGTCATGTTGAAAGATACTTTAAACATAATCCAATCCAATTCTCACATATTGCATGTTTTTGTTGAGAAAAAATAAAAAATAATACACATGGCTATAAATACAATATATCTGTTCTATTGATGCCACACAAATCATGGTACATGTAATACATGTATAGAACAATACCGGGTTCACGGAATTCAGAGACGACTAAATGTGGCATGTGATTTTGGTATGGTACCAGGCAGAGATATTGTAAAGTCAGAGTAATGTACTATACGATCAATATTAGATACTTGTCAAACATGGACACAGTTTCTTGTTTCCCACTTTCATGTACACACATTATTGTGTTACAGCACAATGCATATGCAAATTATACAAATTATTTTTCTGAATATTCAAGAGAAAACTAATCATTATAGATTGGCTCTTTGAAATTACAAAGTGATGCACAGACAAACAATTTTGTCATCATAGGGCAACAATGTTATTCAGTCCTGAAATTAGAACAACCTGATCTGGTGCCAGGTATGGCATCCGGAAAGTATTATCACGATCGTTAAGCCATTTTAGTAGCATTTTACGACAAGCAATGACTGCTGCAGCACTATTATGTGGGATCAGAGACAGCGGTGTAGTTGATCCCGCCCCGGTGAAAGTGTTAATTAATATATGAAAGAAAATACATGCATCATATGTAATTTGTTTTTTATTTTCCACCCAATTCAACAAAGTATTTGTGGAGCTGATCAGAGCATACACAATTAGAAATTTAATCCTTATATTTAAAGTTTTATATTTCTTTAAAGTTGCAGACAGCTGCACATACATTTTGTTGGCGCATGGTAACAGAGTAATTGGAAGGCCCCCCCCCCCCCCTCAATAAATCACTTATATACCCCATCGGCCTATATACCCCCTCCAAATGAACCCCCCCTCAATTTTGTATCCGGAAATACCCCCTCCCCCCTCAATGTTTTATCCAGATGACCCCCCCCTCAATAAATTCCACACCACCATCGGCCTATATACCCCCTCAACACACCGAATAGCAGTGCACAATTTCTTCTATTTTCACTATCGCGTGGGTTTGTTTACTCGAAGTCTCGTTCTGGCGAAACTAGGACAAGATGGCGGATCTCCATATTTGGCAGACCGTGGCTTGGTGTATATCAAGAACAAATTAATAGACACCACCATACTCACAATATATTTATTTTCATATAAAATCAAATTATAATGTGTGGTCTACGGTATAATATGGCAAAGCTAAGCATCAATTTTGCGTTTTGTTTACTTTTTCGTCGGTATCAAATTATGTTTTCCTATTCTGTTAACATTATTTCGACGCGATCGTATAGTCGACATGACAATTTCTGAGATCAACACAACTTTTCATAATGTCTTTCAATTTCAAGCTGCAAGGAGACTGTGAATATGGTGAACATATTGATAATAATTTTAAAAGAAAAGCATATTTTAATTTTCGAAACCTGATCATAAAAAAAAAAAATTATTTTGGAATTAGATTTCTATTACTGCAAACGTTCTGTTCTGGCTGTTGATTTATATTGGCCCGAATCAAATTTCGGCATACACACTTCATCCCCATAGTCAGTTGCGTACTGTGACATTCTTCTCCGAATTCCATACGTTTGGGTACAATTTTGGGAGTATTTATCAGTCGCGGTCCTTCGTTGGGCAACAATTGTCACTGGGAAGAAATATGTCCGCCCAGAATTCCATATTTGTGGAACATTTCTTCATGAGTCCCGACTCCACGTTGGGAGTAGTTGCGGCAAGTAACTGCAGAATACTGAATTATCGTCCGTACCCAGAGTTACGGTGCTCCATAGGTTTTTCCTGCAGAGTACCGAATCGGATCTCATTCGCGCTTTAGCTGTTAATTATGACATATTTTTCTGTACTTATTACACAGAAATGAAGAAGTATAATACTGACACTTCTTTCAATTGATAAATACAGAAAACATGTCGCAATTAACAGTTGAAGTGCAAATCAGATGTGATTTGGTACTTTGCAGGGGAAACCTACGGAGAGCACCATAACTCTCGGTACGGACGATGCGGGAGTATTCTGCAGAGTTACTTCCCGCAACTTCGTTGGGCGCTAAATGTCACAGGGTGATAAAGATGCGCACCAGCCCGGAATCGAACGGGGGATCTCTGGTTTACCACACCATCGCTCTACCTACTGAGCAAACCAGGCACAAATACACACTTATTCACCAAAGTGATCACTTCATTCAACCAAAAATTCACAAGCTAGAAGTTATGCCAAATTATTACAGTCAACGTGACAGATTATGCGACATTAGCGGACACAAATTTGTCCATCAATTTGATCAAATAAACAACGGAATCTGACAGATAACACTACGACGGCGCATGGAAACATCATTATTCTGGTACTTGGAATCAAAATGGTGGATATTAAGGTCAATATGTAAGGCGCTGACAGAACCTTTAACATTTTGTATCACGATAGCAGCTACAGGGATTGTTGGACGCATTTATTTAGAGAAAAAAGAGATTACAACCGGCATTGGATAATATACTAAGTGACATTTTGTTCTAACGTACACCAACATAGAGGATTAAATTTGCGACAATGTTGGATTCTGGATTTTGTGGACAGGTGACAGAAATCGGAGCTGGATAAGAACCGACAGACGTGATTCTGAATATGCGTGCTTGGTCTGTGGGTATTCTTCTTCCAGATCATGTCATGCATGTTTTAATTTCACGTCATGTCAAAGCAGCACTATTGAACATAATGAATAACTTTATAATATTCTACACCAGAATTAAAGTTCATTCATCGTCTGATGTGTAACTGATGAATTAAGGTAAGTTACTTGTATATGACAACTTTCGACTCACTAATTTTTATGCCCCACCACGATAGTGGAGGGGGCATTTAGTGTTACCCTTGTCTGTTCTTCCGTCCGTCACCAACCTAGTAACTCGTAAAACTTTTAAACCGTAATAGCTACAGACCTGAAACTTGGTACATGTATGTTTGATTCGACCCCATGGTCATGGATTATCTCCCCCTTTTCAAGTTAGAATTTTCCAATTTTGGCTTGTAGCTCGTAAAACTTTTAAACCCTAATAGCTACACACCTGAAACTTGGTATGTAGCTTCCTTATGACGAGCAGATTTGCAAAGTTTATTTTGATTCGATCCCCGAGTCATGGATTATCTCCCCCTTTTTTAATTAGAATTTAAAAAATTTGCATTGTTACTCGTAAAACTTTTGTAATAGCTACAGCACTGACATTTGATATGTAGCTTCCTTATGATGAGTAGATGCGGAAAGAGTATTTCGATTTTTGATTCGAACCCCGTGTCATGAATTATCTCTCCCTTTTGGACACTGGAATTTTGCCTTGTTTACTATCAAAGCGATATGTGGGGTATCCGTGTTCTATGAACACATTTTCTAGTTTAGTTATCTCCCTTTGTTTTTTCGCGCACTGATTTGTCCGGAGCATAACGCGAACACCCTTTGCACTATTTTTTATGAAACTTAACACATGCATAGGTCTCACGGGACAGTGCGGAGCTAGCGTTAAAGGTACATGCCCACTCAGTAGGCACAAAATGTTTTTTATGTCAGAGACATCATCGGAGACATTTTCTGGCCAGATAAACAATCATTTACCATTACCCACGTATTGTTTGGCATTATTATACATTTTATATCAGAAGAAAATTTCCACATTGATATCAGGGATGATAACCGTGTTTCCTTAAAATGTTAACTGACATTACTATTTATTCTCTGTATTTATTTTTTGATGTGCAATGATCATACTTTATTTTTT
Organism: Conchocele bisecta; assembly: GCA_029237695.1. Lineage (NCBI taxonomy): Eukaryota > Metazoa > Mollusca > Bivalvia > Lucinida > Thyasiridae > Conchocele > Conchocele bisecta. The sequence goes on along the minus strand of CM055265.1, from coordinate 117,992,857 downwards.
TTTTCAGTTGATGCATTTAATTAGTATAAATTAGTATAAATAATTATAAAATATCATGCCCCATTTGCACAAGAAAATACCGATACCACCGCGTGTCACAATCAGTAAAATAAATATTACCAAATGATTATATCTGTATAGTGGGCACTCGTAATGTTTATAACTAGTGGAATAGTGACAATTATACACTTATTTAATTCCCATAAAGAGCATTTTTAGCCTACTGAGTGGGCATGCACCTTTAAAAAGGGGTTGGACAATTTTTGTCGTGACCGCCAGCGGACAGTGCGATATAGTCTGCGCATTCACATCCATCCGTAGTTTTTTTGCCGAACCTGCTTGAGGAAAGCGAGACTTAGTGATCACAATGACGTCCGTGCATCAGTCCGTGCGTCAGTTCGTCCGAAATCGGTGTATGCTTTTAAATACCATATCCTAAGTCACATTGACTTGAAACATCAAATACTTATTAGTCATCATCCATATATTCATTCTGTGTCCCACTCATGCGGCCCGGGTGCCCAAAGGTCAAGGTCAAATGACTTTGAAATTTGTGTTAACATTTGTGCATACCTTATATCTCCAAGTAGTATATAGGGAGTTAAAATGATACCACCAACCTACACACCACCCCTACGCTCCATCTACAGTCCCACACCCCTCGAATTTGTGTATAAACTGAATAGACAAAAAGTGCGGACCACCTATAGAATACAGAGCCAAGTTAGACAACTGTGTACTTCTAAAACGGGTCGTCCTTGTCAGAGTTGTCTCTCTTATACCATACATTTCCATTTGGTCAGATTAATTAATTAATTAATTATTTAATTATTATATTTGCTAACATATAGGAAGTATTACAGGAGCGCAAAAAAAGCTTCAGCAACTACGTTTTCGGCAACCGGCATACGAAAGTTTGGGCAACTTCCTTGGTAGAGCTCTATAGTGGTGTACACCTCTACAGACAGAAGTACAGAAGAAAACGAGGAAAATATGGTTGCCGAAAGATGCCAAGGTGGAACACATTTTTGCACCGACTAGTTTGGGTACATCTCGCCTCCCACATGGAAAACACAACAGCAAGAAAAAGAGGTAGAAAACTCGAGCCCCCCGCTAACTGCTAGGCAAAACCGCTACCAAAACGTTGCCGAAAAAATAGCAAAAATATTGTGCGCCCAATTAGACAAATGTAGATGTATGGATATACGGCAACAAAATTTGCAAAATGGCAATTCGAGCAACCTTCCAAGCGATGGGAATCCGCGCGACAAAGAGCGTTTCTAGACATCTGCTTCTGGAAAACGCGTACTAGAACAATCTCGTATCTAGCATAGGGGAAGTAGACTATCTGGAAAACCACGATGGCCAGACAAAATTGCAACCTCTCGAAGGGCTGCCCGCATTGGTAGACGATCTGTACGTTTTCGGGTATCTGGACAGGGAAGAGTGTGTGGTAGTGGAAACAAAACAACTTGCACAACCGGGGAAGAGGGGTTTGCAAAATGCTGCGTGGCAAAGATCGCAATAGCAGCTCGGGAAACTATTGGAAAGGGACAGAAACCACTACACACCGCAATACTGCACACAATTCGGCAAGACTGGAGTCGGGGAACAGTTCCATTCGAAACACAATATATCGCATAGAACAAGGCACTGGGTACGAGGCAGGAAGCGCGTGGCGAGAAGTGCACGACCACGCGACACCGTTCGCGGTATTCGTGGCAAAGATCGCGGTGTCCGAAATTCCGATAGAAATATTGGAAGAGCGGCTGTCCGCACTGCAGAAGAGACTGCAAGCCACCGGTATGGACATATACTGTGTGGACTACACGCAAGACTTCTCCGGCGTACTTGACAGACCAACGCTAGTGGAGCATCTCGAGGTGGAGAAAGAGTTTGTACCGCAGGGGAAAACCGGAGGTTGGGGAGACAGACAAGCTGCCAGGCACAATTCTAGACAATACAGATACCGTAGGAAACCACGTTTGCACTTGGGTTCAAGCCAAGGACGGGAAAACGACCAGAACAAAACTGTACAACAAGGTGATATCCAACTTCGAGGCGGGGGAGATACGGGAAAACATAGGGGGGCATCTAGCGGACTACGCGGATTACACCAACGAACATCTTCGAAAAACCTTCGGGCACCCGGACGTGCAGAAGAGAGGCTGCACGAGAATCGAGGTGTCGATATACGCCTGCTCCGACCTTCCAAAGAAAAGGCAGAGGAGGTTCTCGCGGAGGCCAGAGAAACTGTTTCCTGTGGGAAAGACATATTCGTGGTACAACCTCCGCACATACAGTGGGAAAACCTAGCCAAGCACCTGGACAGGTGTTTCGTGCTCGGAGACAAACCCTGTGGGCAGATATTTGTAGCTTGGTACGCGCACACCGGAACCGGTCGCATATCTGGAGTTCGCATACAACCGAGTGCCGCAACGGTTGCAGATCCTGCAAAATGGGGGAGAGCCATGGAGTGGGCCGCTGCAGACTTCGGGTTTCGCGCGTGTCCAATCTTTGTGGCGGAGATCCTATCCGCAGACGACGGCGAAATCGAAATGTCTCCGCTGCGTTGCTACACAAAAGCAAAAGATTATTCGACAATACTGTGTGGCAGCAAGCATCCGTGCGAAGTTCGTGCTAGAGGTGCGGAAGTAGATATTGTAGAGATACTGCCACCTACGGACAACGTCTGTTGGAAGTGGAGAACCACAAAATGCCACGCGATAGGAGTGGAGAAATCCATGTACGAGTTGGTAGAAGTTCCGGAGATAGCAGCTGCGAGATCTGTATCCACACTATCCCCACTCAATCGTGCACAGATGATGGTGCAGCTACAAGACGCGGAACAGGCAGAAATCTGGCGGCGAACAACTCTCGCAAAAGAGCTAGACAGCTACTCCAACAACGAATACAACAGAAGGTCCGACGAGCTGGACAGACTCGCGGCAGCCGCGCTGGAACACACGGAGTACCGCAACAAGAAGGAGGGTCTCCGGCTAGCCGTTCGAGACATGCTAGGAGACAAAGCAACGCAGAAAATCGCGACAATCGCCGACAACAAGGCAGTGTAGTCTGTCCAGAGGTAGGTACGAGGAGACCAGCACCAGAGTAGTCTTGCGCAAAGAGGAAGAGAAACCTATTTGCGTTTGGCCAACCAGAGGTCTCTCCAAAATTCTGTCCAGCTGCGAAGATACGTTCGAGATGGAGGATGGTGGCAAGAAGGAAACGTTCTGGCTACCGCCTCGCCTATCGCTTCGCATTCGCGTGCGCAGCGGCAGGGTGTTCGAGAAAGAATGGAGTACCATCAAGTGGAACCCCATAGACGTCGTGGAGACACCAGATCCCGAAGAGTTGGAAAGAATACAGGAGCTGGCGGAAGCGACGGAGGAGTACGGGCGTGGCGAATTAGTAACAATAAATACACAAACCGCCGCTGAACACTTAACCCAGCAAACACAAGACGTCGGTACGACGTCGGATGTAAGTCGGATCTAGGTCGCGACGTCGGCGACTTAAATCCAACGTCCTTGTGACGTCTGACGTCTGAACACCGACGTCTACGCGATGTCTGATTACGACGTCGATTCGACGTTGTATAGTCGTCGTAGTTCGTTGTGACATAAACACAACGTCGGTACGATGTCCGAAACCCGACGTCTCCCAGATGTCTAGTTACGACGTCGGTTCGACGGTGTATCATCGTCGTAGTTCGTCGTAACATAAACACAACGTCGGTACGATGTCCGCAAGCCAACGTCTACCCGATGTCTGGTTGACGTTGTACATGTAGGACGTCTACTCTATGCCAGTAGCCTATTTCACCAACATTGCAAAGTTTTAGGTTAAATTTATTAATTTTTATTATACTGAATGCATTACATTATCACAGCCAAAATGGCTGTGATAATGTAATAAATTCAGTATAATAACTATGCATACTTTTAATCATCAAATATATGCAGTGGTTAGTTCTATATGAAATAATGCATTTCAGGAAAAATAAATGATTACTCCCTCAAAGTATACATTCCTAGAAAAGTATACTTTGCAATGTTGGTGAAATCGGCTACTGGTAACGACGTCGTACCGACGTTTTAAGATTGTCGAAGTCCGTCGTGACATAATCATAACGTCGGTACGATGTTCGGAACCTAATGTCTACGCGATGTCTGGCTAGCACGTCGTACCAACGTGGTATCGTCGTCATAGTTTGCCGTGACATATATATCATGTATATAAACACAATGATGTCCGAACCCCGACGTCTACACGATGTCTGCTTACGACGTTGTACCGACGTTGTATGATTGCTTTAGTTCGTCGTGACATCAACAAAATGTCGGTACGATGCCCGAAGCCCGACTGCCAGCCGTCAACCGCATAACTAGTTGAATAATCTACATGTACATGTATTTTAATTAAAGTGACAATGAGGAATATGCGAGCTGATCATCTAGCGCACTCACGGAGTATGATACGGCTCACATTGTTCGTTAGAAACATCATGAATGTGCCAATAACCAATAAAGAACTTTGGGGACGCGTGGCTGTTCTGGGTCTGCACTGGTTGTGAACACATTTGGACGGTTTTCTCATGGCGCGTCACAATTATTTGATGTGCATTCCCTCAAATCAGAGTGTGCTCGCATTTGTTCACATTGACAGTGCATAACGTCACAATTGCCATTGGCAATGAATGTATTTAGCAAACAATCTACTCCATGGTCGACATGCACATCATTGCGTACTGACGCTGTAGCCTATTTCACCAACATTGCAAAGTATACTTATCTAGCAAAGTATACTTTGAGGTAGAAATTTTCAATTTTATGATATTTTTGTTTGTTTTTTATACTGAATTTATTATATTATCACAGCCAACTGAATTTATTACATTATAACAGCCATTTTGGCTGTGATAATGTAATAAATTCAGTATAATAATTCTGCCTACTTTTAATTTTCAAATATATGCAGTCGTTAGTTCTACAATGTATATGAAAAAAATGCATTTCGGGAAAAATAAATGATTACTCACTCAAAGTATACTTTGCTAGAAAAGTATACTTTGCAATGTTGGTGAAATAGGCTACTAGTCTACATTGGCTGGCACATGTCGCTAAAGACTGTCAATGTAAGCATGCAACAAGCAATGGTCAACTCGCGCATCAATATAAAGTAGATGTCATGAGCATGGCACATGCAATATAGCGGCGAACTTGGTTAAATGTAGTGTGCTTCCTATAATGACGAATAATTTGGACTTCTAAGCCTGATATGTCCATTTCATCAAACAACTGAAGTCAACATAAATGAAGGGACAGGCAATACATATAATGTGATGCGACTTATGACACTTAGTCAGGGTTCAATACCAGTCGTGTACACATTCGTCCGTTGTCGAGATTTGCACCTGGTAAACAATGCAATTCATGGCCTGCCAGCACAACCGTACGGACATACCTGGGTCTACATTGATTTCCACTGTAATCAACTATCAATGTGTGCACCATCCAAACAATGCATTCCGTGGCCGGCCAGCACAGCTAACAGGCATAGTGATGTACATTTATCGCCACTGTATTCGCTATCTGTCAATGTGTGCACCTGGAAAAGTATCCATTCGTGTCCGGCTAGCATAACCGGGCGGGAAAACTTGGATCTTCATTGATTGCCACGGCAACTGCCAGCTGACAAGGTTTGCACCTGGCAAACAATGCTTTCCGTGGCATACACTGGACTGCACTTATTTGCAATGACATTTAATAACGTATTTATATAAAAATACCGAAAAACCCAATTCGAGATAATCGACATACGTCTCAATCGATATTTGTCATACCGCAGATAAGTTTCTCGGCTTTTGGTTGGCTATCTTGCCTGGTCATATATTATATGACCTGCCAAGGCCGTCGAACATAGAGAAATTGCGATTCCCCTCCGGCGCCTCGCGTCCAATGAAGACACATTTTGAAAGCGTCTATCGATTGCGAATTGTATTCCTCACTAAACACAATAAAATCCCGAATTGATCAATACAAGTAACAAATTGTACACTCAAAACCAGTCTTTATTGTTTATTTTTCCATAAATATTCTTCGCTCATCAAAATATGAGCGAAAAATTAGCCAACATAACGAAAATTACTTTTCAAATCTCAACACGCTTGGCTTCGTGACACGGCTATATTTAGGTCACAAACTATGGGTTCCACGCACGAAACCGGGGCGTAGCAATGACAGCGAATGTTTGGGAACCAGTCGCATTATTCTAGAGGCGCCAAAGGGAGAGCAGATCGATAGAGCAGTTGAATATAAATTAAATTACACGATATAAAAAAACTGTCATGAAGTCGTTTTCGATGGATTTCTTATTCCATATTTAGTTTGTTTTCGTTTAATAAAAAAACAAAATGTTCATTTACGCCTTTATATTAAGACTGACGGTAGAAAATCTAATCTCGGATTATTTTTCTTCCTGAAAAAACGCAAAGATCAAAAGAAGAGATATGTTTATACGGCCAAATACAGGATCTGCGGTATGACAAATACGCTATCGCCTCGGGTGAACATACCTCCAGGCGGGCAATATTACACCATATAGCCTGTGTAGAATCACCATATAGCCTGTGTAGAATCACCATATAGCCTGTAGAATCACCATATAGCCTGTGTAGAATCACCATATAGCTGTGTAGAATCACCATATAGCCTGTGTAGAATCACCATATAGCCTGTAGAATCACCATATAGCCTGTGTAGAATCACCATATAGCCTGTGTAGAATCACCATATAGCTGTGTAGAATCACCATATAGCCTGTGTAGAATCACCATATAGCCTGTAGAATCACCATATAGCCTGTGTAGAATCACAATAACTTATAATACATATGGGGCGTGCTCTGTGAAAACCAGCCTTAAGTTAATGACAACGTCATGAAAGCCTGAAAATTACGTCGCAAAGTTACGCTTAAATTTACCAACGTCAGGTCGGATTTTGACACTTGAAATCGTTGCGTCATTGCAATAAGTTATCCTATTTATAGCCGTACGCTTTACTAAGTGTGACTCACAAATAAAATGTAAACAGTTGGCTCATTAACTGGGAAACGTATTCTGGATAAAAATGGTCACGAATAGAACTGGGCATAGGGCTTAATTCGTTTAATTTACGGTTTCGCCTGTCGAATGTTTCAAAAATCAACATAATACAATTTGGAAATTTCAGAAAAATGAGCGTATCATAGATCTAAAATTATGGTAGTGCCAAATATACACGGCTCCTGGCATATCGCATCATGGTGACACTGTGCCAAAAATGTTTTAGTATTTAGTGTGTTGGTATTGTGTCAAATGCATACTTACTGCGAACATATGTATATGTATTTGCTACCACTTACATGTACCTTAAACAAATATCACATTGAATCAGCCGTACGATTGACCATTATCAAAAATTTAAACCCACACGAATATAAAAATACACAGTAATTGATAATTTTGCTCTGAATGTTCTGACGACCACATTCGACTTTAACAACTATGCATTCCATTTTCTAAATAAATACGTATGCTGTCGCGCGGATATCAGTCATGAAAATAACATATGTATGAAGGAATCTGCATAGTACGGTTGATAAATGCGAACATAAAATTTGAAGAAAACTTACAAAAATAAATTAGTACCGGCAGTAAATTCATAGACAGGGTCGAGACGGGTATCCTGGCATAATAACTGTTTAAAGGTTGGAGGGGGGGGGGTGGGGGGGGGCAGTGGCGTCGATGGGCATCCGAGGGAGTGAGGGTCAGCATTTCCCCATAGACCTGCTACCTGCTAGTACGGGGTACATGTACATTAGCCCGTCCGTCAGTCATATTGGCTACACAGGAAAACTTTCCTCCCGCTTTCTGAGATATAAATTAGGAGATAACTGTATTGAAATTTGTAATTTGGGGAGATACTCGGTGGATTTACGGTTGGAAACTTCGATTTACGGCGAGTATCTCCCCAAATTACAAATTTCAATACGGTTATCTCTATTCTAATGTACGACCATCATTTCTGACTCATTTTCCCGATTTCTGAATCAAATACCAACCAATATGGGTATACCAATTACCACCCTAACAATATTGGCCGATTTACACCTTGTATGCAACCGTGACAACTGCCATAAACATAATACACAAAAACAAATAGTGCAAAACAAATACGTAAACTAATGAAGAATTGTGTTACCATTTAAAAACTTTTATTTCATCTATATATTCTGTATCATCCACCAATGATTATGTTATATATGGTTCAACACTACCTTGAATATTAGAATAATTGTCCAATGACCTACATTGCTGGGAATTCCCATTCAAAGTTAGAAAAAAATGGCCGACATCGCTGATGCTTGCTTGTCGAGCTCGACATTTTACAGTTTTATAAGTGGATCACTTAATGATTGTCATAGTTGTGGTTGTGTATATTCACAGTGAATTTTGGAAATTATATGGCGATGGATGTTGGTAGAGGCTGGGGTCGTAAGCGGTACAAGGACGTGATTTTCCACCCTTTGCTGGTGATTGTGGAAGTCCACTTCAGTAGCCAGTGTTGTCACAGGGCACCACATCAGGGGCGTATCTAGCATTTGAGGAACGGCAGGCTGTCCTTTTTTCGAGCTCCACAGAGTGTAGCGAGTATGCTATCCGTACATGCACTTTCCTGTGTTTTACGGCATTTAAATTCAGACTCCAACTAGTGGTAAACTGTGATCTATGTAAACTCCGTGGTTGACCGGGGGTGTTGCAACCCCGAACCACCCCCCTCCCCACCTCTAGATCCGCCCCTGCACATGACCTTGATGCTGGACAGGTAACAGCTGTTGAGTGGATTCAGAGTTGGGAGGGCTCTCGTCTTCTGGATTAGCTCCAGCATTTTTGGAGAATAGCCGAATACTCCCGTTTTTGGTTGTCCAAACAATCTCTATTGCATGACATCACGGAATTTTCAGGGTGAAACGGCGTGTAGGAATACATCTCATTATGTAAATGTGATCACATGACATGTTACCTACGTGTAAATCGTGGATTTACTTGCAGGTAATTGATCGATCAGCCAATCAGATTTCATCAATTTCATTAAGGTGCATTAGAATATAATTCCGAGAGTCAGGAATGGACAGTCGATTTTTAATTTGTTTAAAAATCCCCTGGGGTGTCCGACTACCCTATAGACCCGATCGGGCGGTGTTCAAAGTTATTGATATGTGCAGCCATAGGCCTATCCAAATTATATCCAAAGTCTGGTCATTCATTTCCACAGAAAGAAATGAATTTGTTTCAATCACCGATACGATGTGCATATAATTTACAATTTCAAGCACCAGGAATGCCGTTTAGGTTTTTGGTCTTTGGTGACGTAATGTCTACATCAATAAATGACGTCACAATTAACTTTTGTAAATGACGTCAATTATATTCTGGCCTAAATTCTGAAATAAGTGAAATGTATCTTTCCGACGACACATGTATATATGAATCTATTATGACTATGGTGGCAAATTACGAAGCCACAGGTCGGCTAATAATAGATTTAAAATCGATAGTGGTGCTTTTGTTTTGTTCACGACATGTGCATATCATAGTTTTATTCTGTTCAATGTTTGATAGTATACATAGATCTACTATCACTTGTAGATACATTTAGTGTAACTCATCAGCAAATACCATAGGCGTAACAACGGACGTCAAAATCCGACGTCGAGTGGACGTCTGGATCCGACGTCGAATGACGTCATGATCCGACTCTGTATAGACGTCTAATTCTGACGTCATTTCAACGTCGGATTCCGATGTCTAAAAAACTTTCATTTTCAACTATAATCCAACGTCTATCCGACGTCAGAAAACGACATTTTTCCAACGTCTGGTTCTGACATCAATTCAATGTCGGGTTTTATCGTCTAGAAAACTTTATTTTGCATTGATTACTTGATCTGCAAATTCACTCTGTATCAACTAATCAATAGCCTGATTTGGTACCTGGTCAGTAATAAACACATATTTTGTCTGGCAAATGTACTTTTATTATACTTTCACATATATTTTTGCCATAAATTTATGGTGCGATTCGTTATTCGATGGAATCATATAGCAGGGACTTAGTTCACAACCCTTATCCTGATGCAGACGACATTCATGCGGATGGAAATTACTGAATATTCGATCATTTCGCGATAAAAACATACCTAGGCATTTCATTAGAATTGTCTCACGAGACAATTCTAATGAAATGTCAAGTAATCTTTTCATGGAAAACTGGAACTGTGTCCACGGATACGAATGCCACCACTGGTGCATCGATGGTCAACCATAAACGTATCGTCCACTTCCACCTCGGGTTCCGAGTCCGCGTCGGATCTACGAATGCGTGAATTGTACGTATCCTGAAGCGTCGCCGGCGATGTCTTGGGCGAGCTCGTTTCTGATTCTTTTTCATCTTAGCATCGTGCTTCATTCGTCGCTTCAGCAGTTCTTCGAAAGGATCCTTATTAGAATCCGGTTTACTTTTCACAATTTCTCTCTGCCTGTCTCTGTATCGTCTCAATCGTTTCAATCGTTTCTTCATCTCGTTCTGCGCTTTACGTATTTCCATGGCCGTACTGTGTTTCAGTGTATCCAAGGATGCCAGCGTGATTTCAAACATTCATTGTTCGATTAGATTGGCTCGTTGGGAAGATCGATCGGCTTCAATCTCTTCCATTTCTGTGTTGCTCTCGTATTTGTATATCTTAGCGTTGTCTGCAATATACATAAAACAACACAATTATGAAAACATACAAATGTTTGCATATCTTTAAGTATTAGCCCTTACATGATGTATACCTCCAGACGTAGAATTTGTTTATATTAATTCGTTCCCACGAAATAACAATGCGTTCCCTCAATTTAACAATTCGTTCCCACGAAATAACAATTCGTTCCCACGAAATAACAATTTGTTCCCACGAGAACGAATTGTTAATTCGTGGGAACGAATTGTTATATCGTGGGAACGAATTGTTAATTCGAGGGAACGAATTGTTAATTTGAGAGAATGAACAATTCGTTCCCACGAATTAACAATTCGTTCCCGTGGCTCCGTACATACACAGTTTGATGTGCAATTCGAATAAACTTTGAGTATATGCGCCATTATCTAAGGCGAATAGTTTCACAAAGACAGTATGTAACGATGACAAAATCTATAATTACTATAGCTGTCCTACAAGTTAGACCTCCATTAAAGGCACAATTATATGATAATGCATGCAGTTTGTAAATGGTGAATAGCGACAATATATTAACAACACATGAATAGGAAAGTGCGAAGTGAGACGGGGCGAAATAATTTCACGAATTGAAACGTGAATCAACTGATCACGGCGTTGTCATGTATGTTTTGTTTTAAAAATGTTATTGAAAACATGTTAGCTGACACGCATGCATCAATATACTTACATAAGAAAGTTAATGTCTTCAAATTACGTCGATCTTTCCCCAATTTCAAATTAAAATCACAAAGAGAAAACGGAAATGGCGGGATAACCTAAACACAATTGGAGCATCTCGGGGATTATAGATTAACCAGATCGCCTCTTTGGCGAAAAGATCCGAGATAGTTCCGAATGAGTCAGGTCGGCTGTTTACCAGCATTTTACTGTATATGTGGCTATCGCTATGCAGTAACGCGGGAACCAGGTCCAGTGGCATTTGACACGGACGCTAATAAAGCATGTCAGTTGTCAACACTCCGAGTACGCACGAGAATCTTGACCTAGAAGTCTGTGACGTTAATGAAATTGCACGTACGCCCAGCCCAACCTAAATACATACGCAAAATTAATCGTCTAGGATATAAAATGATTAATTACATAGGCCTAAACATGTCGTAAATAAAGGTTAAACTGAATTAAGTTGGTGTGGAAATCAGATCAGCTGCTCTTCCATTGGCGTATCTATAGGCTAACGTAGAGATAGATCTGCTGACAGTGAGTCACCTTTTAGTGTATACCAATCACGACCTGGACCAGACGTCTATTTGACATCGGAAACGGACGTTGATCCGACGTCGTGATTCCGACGTCAACCCGACGTTGTGTTTGTGTCGCGATGAACTACGACTAGCAAACAACGTCAGTACGACGTCGTAATCGACGTCGTTACGACGTCGGGGTTTCGACGTCGGGCTGACGTTGGATTTGAGTCGCCGACCTAGCGACCTGGATCCGACCTAGATCCGACGTCGTACCGACGTCGTGTGTTTGCTGGGAAGTACTGAAAGTACTGAAATATGTTATCTCCACAAAAATGATCGGTTTGTGGGGTAAGTTAACTTTGTAAATCACACTGGTGTAACTTGCAGGGTCAGTACAGAAATATGTAGAAAATCGTTCACCACCCCCTTTTTTTACTACTAGCTCCGTACTAAAAACAAAATTGCTACCCCGCTCCATACCTCTCGCGAGCGTAGCAATTTAACCCCATCTCTTTAATGTAACGCATGGAAGAGTGAGTTTTCCAATGGGTTATCTGGCGTGTTTGATATGTTATTGATATAAAACTGTCAAAGCTGTATCAATACAGTATTAATAAAGAACATACACATGCAGAAATTGGTTATTTTACCGTCTCAAGGTGTTTATTTGACATTTACATATATATGTTATAAATTTGAAAGCTTCATTTCGTTATGTTGAATGTTGAACAACAACTGGAGAAAATATGGATTTCATGGGGAAATTATTTCCCTGTTCTATCATTTTTGGCAATTTACTAGTTCTACATCAAAGATTATTTGTTTAAAAGTATAAATATATACAGCTAACTAAATATTGACATTTTTGAATGGGTCAAATTGTAGCCGTAGATTACATATCGAAGGCGATTTCTTTTAGCTAGCTCCGTACGTACTGTCCCGTGAGACCTAAAGATAATAGCTGCTGTATTAATACGCACGAAATGTCTTGATTCGTATATTCCAAAATTTAACTGATAAACTGGGCCTAAAACTGTGAAAACTAGAATAGTATATGTAGAATTTTAGATACAAAGCAAGACGGACCAAAACGCCATCGGATAAGTTGGTACAGGGCACCATTTTCTTGGTGGTACTCGCCGTTTAGGCGCAGCACGACAATGGCTGCCCCAATATAAATTTGCATAACATAATATGCTATCTCCAAGGACTTTACCACATGTGGAAGACTTGGACCTAGGACCCAATAAATGGCTCATTTGTAAACCGTTACCCCACCAAACAATTTCCGTACAATAGACACCGGAAACGGGTGGGTGGAGTAACGTTTTTCAAATAAGCCATTTATTGGGTCCTAGGTCCGAGTCTTCCACCTGTGGACTTGACATGACGTCGGAAATATCATTTACCGGCGACGTGTGCCGTTGTAACGAATCGTCATTGTTTCTTATACTATTTATAAATTAAATATAAATGTTTTGAAATATCGCTGTTTCTGTGTGAGTACAATTGTAGCACGAAAACGTCACGACTCGTGCGGTCCGCTGTCCGCAAATATTGATAACGACGACGTAACGTACGTATTGTCAAAACAACGTCGATGCGACAAAGTGACGTCAGATGTGTATCTTTGTTGGTCTAGAAAGATGGTTTATCAGTTGAATACAAGATTGGTTTATACATGTATATCATATTGTTCGAAGGATATCAAATTTTCTAAGTCTGTTGAAAACTCAATTTCGCATTTTTTACCCATAAAGGAGGTTTTCGCTTGGCGCGTCACATATTATGTTCACAGTTTTGATGAGTCACGGTGGTTATCACATTGTGTGTAATACAATTCCTTCGTTACTGATACATGCAAGAGTTTATCAAATACGAAATTGTATTCACTAAATGCAATCTAATGCACATAAATGAAATTAAATAAAAAACAGATACGCGTATAAAGCAAGAGAGACGCTATGTAAAGTGTACTGTAGCGTTTACGACTACATGTACGTTTTTGAACTTGCACACTTGCATTAAATAACATTTTATCCATATAATATCGCATATCTACTGTACATACATGTATGTAAAATCTCCGTAAACGATATACTAACACAGAAAGAAAAACATTTATCGGCTTTAGGCATAGCAGTTACGACCTTATGTTACTAGACCATCGATTTGTATCAGGCTACATGAGTGCACTATTTGATCAGGACCTACACTGGTCACACGCCCCACAAGCCCCATTTCTCCAGTCACAGCCACATATGAGATACGCCATGTGATTTTGTACCTTCAGACATCTGCATAATGTCATTAAATACAGTATTTGTCGTAAATAAAGTCAAAAGTTGACAACATTTTCAGAGTACATGAGGAATATAATTTTTCATGTACTCTTGAAAATGTTGTCAACTTTTGAGGCCTTTTACGGAAAAAATGTTGTAAAGTTTGCAATCGTATTTCATGAATTATGAAGATGTACGAAGGTACAATATCACATGGCGTGTCTTATATGGACCCCGCTCTAAAGTAACATCCCTTGTCGAATCGTCGTATATCGCCAATATTGATGTCGAAAATAACACGTATTTTTTGGTAAATCACATCGAACGTTGACAAAACGAAACAGCGCTCACGTGGAATTCAATCCCGCACATGTTTCCGCTGGTTTCGTCGACTTTAGACGTCATGTACGGAAAAATGTTCATATTTTAGAAATCAATATCGGCGAAAATACGACTATATGATAAGGGTGGTGATTCGAGGTCGGGTCCATGGTATGCCCATATATCCGTTTTCGAATTGCGAACAACGTATGTACGGATCAGACAGCATATTTCACCAAAATTGCAGAGTACATGTACACGTATGCTTATCTTGCTAAGTAAACTTTGAGGGAGAAATTTTCAATTTAAGGATAAATTTAATAAGTTTTTATTCATCAAATAAAATGCAGTCGTTAGTTATATATGAAATAATGCATTTCGGGAGAAATACATGAGTTCTCCCTCAAAGTATACTTGGCTAGATAAGTATGCTTAGAAATTTTTGTGAAATCTACTACTGGGGTTTTGCTGGCCGCAGACGTCTTAAAGACACTTGGTCGTGGATGCGATGAAACGGGATACATGTAGATAAAAAATAATATTGTTAATCCGCCGCCACCGAATGGTGAGGGGGGTATATAGTGTTATCGGAGTCAGTACGTCCTGTCCGTACGTCCGTCTGTACGTCTGTATGTCCGTCCGTACGTTCCGAAACCTTACACGGATCTTGATATTTCACACACGCATTGCTATAATGGTCCTCTACCGCCCTGCGACAAATCCACGATCGTCCCGCCCTAGCTAAGCCCAGGGTGGTCACATACTGGGTACAGTTGAAACCTTAACGCTCGGGTAAATATCTTATGATCGTCCCGACACCGCTAAGCACAGGGTCAAGGTCACATATTTGGTGCGTTCGAAACCTTAACGCTCGGGTAATTGTCTTATAATGTATGTTTCCGTTCTTTGATCTACTTGATATTTCACACACGCATTGTTTGAATGGTCCTCTACCGACCCGTGGCAAATCCAAGCTCACATAATTGATACATTCGAAACCTTAACGCTCGGGTAAATGTCCTATAGTTTCCTTGCATGTATCTGCTTGATATTTCAGACACCCATTGCTCTGATGGTCTGCTTTCATGCTGTGACAAATCCATGCTTCTCTGGCCCTATGTGTATTTAAATGGGCCGACACTCGTGTGCCGACAGGCCACGTTTCTCGTTTTATGATCTGTTTCATCACATTCTGCACATATCGGAGACCCGGTGCATTTAACACGTTCACCCCTAAATAACTGGAATTGGTTTTGATAAGTTTAATTCCCGACCAATCCAATCGTCACAAAATGATTTTCAAAGTAGTCCATGTATGAAGAGGGAGTGTTTGTTTCTAAGCAACAAATATGCAAAAAGTGCAGATCGTGACGAGCCGTCTCATCAGGATCTACACCGCTATATGGGGCTGTATAGTTGAAAGGGTTAAATGCACTGGGTCACAGATAGGCATAGAAAGTGTTGAATCAGATTTAATTTAGCAAAAACCATAATACAGTGGGTGGGGTCAGCGTGTAAGTGCACACACGAACGAACACGACAGGTTGGAATCAACCTGTCGTGTTCGTTCGTGTGTGCACTTACACGCTGACCCCACTGTATACTTTTTTATTTGTATTTCTGTTGTCGGTTGAAGAAAGATCAGGTGTGGTAAAAAATGTTCATAATATTGAAAAATGACTAGCATTTGCAACGAGTTATTTTTCAGTATTATAAACATGCATTGTACATGTTGTAAGCGAAGGCTTCTAATGTATTGCATGTAAATAAATTACACTAGAGTCTATAATTGAAGCTTCTTTCGAAAGACCGTATTGCATGATCATTTGACAACACAAAATAAAGAAATTCCCTTTATTTCCTTACTGGTACATTCATATCGCAAATGCCAAAGTATGCCAAACCTGTAGCCGATTTCACAAACATTGCAAATTATACTTATCTAGCAAAGTATACTTTGGGGGAGAAATTTTCAAGATAAATATATTAATTTTCATTATACTGAATTTATTACATTATCACAGCCAAAATGGCTGTGATAATGTAATAAATTCAGTATAATAATTCTGCATAATTGTAATCATCAAATATATGTAGTCGTTAGTTCTATATGACATAATGCATTTCGAGGGAAATAAATGATGACTCCCTCAAAGATACTTTGCTATAAAAATATACTTTGCAATGTTGGTGAAATGGTCTACAGATTATCTCCCTTGTTACTTGGTTCTTTTGTCGCTTTGTGGCGCAACTCTCAGGTTTTTGTCGCGCCCTGCTTTAGCATAAGGCGCGACTATAGTCGCCGCTTTTTTAGTCGTCAAAAATGTCAACACGGTTGTACAAGTTTCTTCATCATGATATAACTTTAAGTATTTATATACGGATTGCTTCAATATTTTGACACTCGATACATGTGAGCATATGGAACACACTCACGTCGTCATTAACATGACCTGTACCTTTTTTACCTGCACATTTTTGCGTGAAAATAAAGTTTGTATAAGTTTCTTCATCATCATATAACTTTATTATTACTTGATTGATTGCTTCAATATTTGCACACATGATACATGTGAGCATTTGGAACACACATATGCTGCCATTAACATGACCTTGGTATGTTTCGTGCCCATGATTATATATTACTTGATACATGTGAGCATTGGGAACAGTCTAATGTCCCCATTTACATGATCTTGAACTGTTTGACTTTCACATGGTTGTGGAAACACTTAACCATTTGTTTTACGTCAAACAGTTTGTACAAGTTTCTTCATCATCATATAACTTTAACATTACATGATGGATTGCTTCAATATTTGGACACTTGATACATGTAAGCATTTGGAACACACTCATGCTGCTATTTACATGACCTTGGCATATTTTGTGCCCATGATCATGTCACAGTCAAATGCCTCGGCAGGCACGACGCAGCTTTCGTGGCGGAATTCTTATTCTTGTTCTTGAAAGTCTCTCCTCTGGATGCAGAATATATGTCTTTCATCACAGTTTCTGAGCCCAGGGCTCCAGATAATGAATTAGTAAATGAGTATTTTTACTCCATCATTTCTGAAGCAATTGGGTATTTCGAAATTTTTAATTGGGTACAATAAAATCACACTACTGTGTTCACATCAACAGACAGCAATTATTGAATAATATGCTTCGAAATGAAATATGTCTTGGCATTTCATTAGAATTGTCTCCTTGGAGACAATTCTAATGAAATACCAATATGTGTTTTCATGGAAAATAAGAAACATATGCTATATTTGTGGTCTGTGTATGTTTTCTGTAGCATGATAAACGTACCATAAAATTGTTATTGCTTTTTGATACTCCGTACTTCTGGCAATTTTAGTTGGGTATTTAATTAAATACGCAGCTTATCTGGAGCCCTGATAGTATGTACTTGAATATTGCACATGTTTTTTTTTAAATTTCAAGAAATAAAATGGTGCAATCGATTGATATATGTCATTTATTGCATAAAATGGGTTTTCATAGTGTAATAACACAGTGTAATAAAATCATAATACTCTAGTGTAATTAATATGCTAATCAGGCCGTTGTAGAAAACATGATAGATGACCAGTACAGCTTAAATATATACATGTAATATTGTGCTTATGCAATAAATAAAACTTAACAGTTGTGTTGGTTTAATATGATATTTATTAAACTCGTTTACTGATTCATATGAAACTTGGCATAGCCTCGTTTCTTATGAAATCAGTAAACTCGTTTAATAAATATCATACTATATCATCACTCATCCTCTATGTATGTATATGAATTCAAGGAGGACAATGTGGATACTATTTACTATCAAATAAAACGACATAGCCTCGTTTCTTATGAAACTCGTTTAAAAAAAGTCATATTAAATCATCACTTAGATGCGTTTCGCTGTTATGTATCTCTGATTACAATGATTGTTCATGATTGCAAAACACTAGAATGTGTCATGAAGAGCTCACATGTCTGATTTACAGTGGATCATCTCCAAACCGGATACACTGAGAGGTTAAACCGGACACCCTGGGAACCTCCCAGGGTGTCCGGTTTTGAGAGGTTCCACTGTATACATATATCCCATCACATGTAGGAACCTAATATAGGAATGAATGGCCTTTTTGTGGAATTTATCGGGGTATAAACTTGGAAAAGTCGCGGGAATACTGGACGAAGGCCGGAAGACCTCGTCCAGTATTCCCGCGACTTTTCCAAGTTTATATCCCCGATAAATTCAACAAAAAGGCCATTCATTCCTTATAATTCCAGCATTTGAAATAAATTCATCAAGAAAATGTGTCTATTTTCCGTTTTCCTAAGAATTATTTTAACTGCGCCTCACGGTTACGGAAAGTAGGTCGGCGTGGGAGTTTTACTGGGATATTATAATTGTTGAACAGAGACTTGCTACGGGCCAATCAAATGTTAGGGAATTGTGTAAATATTTTTGTGCTGGAATTATTTTTGTTTAATCGATAGATGATCAGCAATCCCACGGATCCTTAATGGGTCACTTGAAACAGAGACATGTCGCATTTTCCTTTCCAACAAAGAACCTGTGAAGGAGTCATTGGAAACAGGGGGATAACTCTGTTATGTTATTTCACTGTCAGCAACAATTATTTTGCTACACCTTTCTTTTGCATCCAGAATGTTGGTTGAATGTTGGTTGAACAGTGTAGAACCTGATCACACTCTCCGGATGCACATACTGATCTGGAGCTACATTAGATGCAAATGACGTACGCATTCTTTTGTCAGCTCAAATGCCCCCCAAATTTCAACTGTAAAATACCCCCCAGTACAGTGTCACATGTAAAATACCCCCAAATACAGTGTCACATGTAAAATACCCCCACAATATTCCCCAGGTATATTTCCCATCAAATGTAAAATATTCCGAAACATAGTGTCAAATGTAAAATATCCCCACACACCCACCACCCAAATGCACTTGTCAAATGTGGCTCTGAGTGGAGAATTAGGGCTTATGGGCTTTGCGACCAGTGTAGAACCTGAGCAACATGTCAATTGCAGTCTAATCACGATCTGCATTGTTCATCGTTCCATCAATGAAACATCCCGTCATGTTTCTAACAATCAATATAGATCGTTGTCAGGCTACATGAGTGTGGTATTTGATCAAGAGCTACTCTGGTCACAAATCCGATAAGCCCAATGTATCCAGTCACAGCCACAAATACAAGAGAAACGTGACTTATGCGACGAGTATCCAGCCAGAGACGTCCGCGCAGTCTGAATAGTGTTTGGACTGTTGATCAGTGAAACTCCCGTCATGCTTAACATAGCAAACAGTTTAAATCGTTAGCAAGCTACATGCAACATGATAGGGATCGGGAGTTGGAGTCTATGCAATACCGTAAATCCACATTCATCCCGTCAACGCAGTGCGTATGTGCCGTGAAACACGGTGCCGTGAAACATTTTTGATATCCTGTCAATACGACCTAGTCACTGCGTATGAATATGTGCAGTGACTGGGGTTATTCTTTTGCATGTTAAAGCCATTTGTAGGTGTTGACGGGATAAATAGAATAGTAGGCTAGTACCGTGAATGGGAAAAATATCTGGCGCTGCACGGAAAGGGGATGTGCTCGGCAGAGCCTCGCCCATCACGTTTCCTAAGCCTTGCCAGATATTTTTCCCATCCACTACACTAACCTACTATTATCTATTTCTTCAATCAGGCGCAAAAGATATATAAGTTTAGACACATGAAAATATGCGTCTAAGGCGAATTTAACATGATTTAGGAGAACATTAAATTCATATGGAGCTGTGCGCTTCTCGATTATGTTTCTACACACCATATACATGTAAGAAACTGTACATTCCTATAATATAGCTTATCGAATACGTGCAACATGTTATGACCTACATGCCATAGAAAGATGACAGAGATCATAGAATAAAACCAGAATGCTACATGTACTATACATTTTCTCTATGACACTTTTCAATTGCTAACTTCATATACAAAACTATCTAGCTGCGAACGGTAACTGTTGCAATATACTGTCATACTATAGAATAAGGAGATATTTTTTAGTTTCGAACAGTAACTCTTGCTATCTACTCCCGTACCGCTACTACAGCGGTACGGGAGTAGATAGCAAGAGTTACTGTTCGGAACTAAAAAATATCTCCTTATTCCATGCTTCCGTATTGCAGGAATATACAGTTTATTTTGCCGATGAGTACACACGAGTTGTTCTAATGTTCACAATATGTACTAATTATGTCCGATGCGATCTTTATGTAACGTCTGCATCAATGTCGTGGCGTAGGAACGAATTCCGGGCTACTTTTGGCGTTCGGATGAATTCGTCACGGTGTTCGGCTCACTTCGTCCCGGCGTTCGGCTCACTTCGTCAACATAGATCACCGTATGTACCCAAAGTATTCCACAGCATCGGTGTATTGCAGACGCTTTATTTGCTGCGGCATGGACGCCATGTGTAAGTAACTGAAATAAGACAATAAATATATATAAAATAATGACAGAATGCATGGTGACAGGTCTATGTATAAGTTAGATAATGTATTCGAGTTGAATATGGGGGAAATAGGGGGCTGAAAATAGTCCACCCCGCTAGGTGAGACATATTTCAGTCCACTAAAATTCCCCATTCGTTGTTAACTAACCATATTCAACTACTGTCTGTTTCACGAAACCTGCCCAAATGTTACGGCCATATAAACAATGCAAAAACAATTTTTGTTTTCGATAATATTTAAATTTATCACAATTTAAGAATAGCCTTCTTTTTATTTCGTGAAATTTGGTCAAATATTGATTTTATATAAGAAATATTGATTTTTCTATGTGAATTTAACATGGGGGAAAAGGAGGCGGAGGAGCTGTGGAAGGAGTTTTGAATTTTGAAAATAGGTCCAGCATTTCTGAAATTCTAATTATGTCAAGATGTCCATGTGGATTTAACATGGGATAATTGTTTTGTCGCCATAAAAATAATATTTGACCAAATAAAATAAGGCTAATTCTTACATTTTGCTTTGATTTAATTTTATCGAAACAAATATTATGTTTGGATATAAGTCGTAAAAAATGGACAACTTTCGTGAAACAGACAGTAATTTATTGCACGGATATGACAGAAACCTGCAACTGACCTGTATCTACGCTGGTCGTGCCTGTTCGCTATGACCCCAGGCCGACATGATGTGCATGTACGATGAAATTCGATCATGTTTTACATTTGTATCCGGTATTACCTACCTTAACGATATCAATTTAGAGAAAGTACAATATCTTCCGTAAATTACTTCGAAAATTGACAAAATAATCAGAGCTCATGCGGAATTTAATTCCGCATGAGCTCTGATCTTTTTCTCCAATTTCCTACCTCATTTGTGTAAAATATGACTGATTTTCGAAATAAATATCGGCGAAATACGACGTTGCGATAAGCGAGGTAATACCAAAGCCTGGCTCATATGTATAATGACATCGTCGATCATGATTAGTTTGACAAACGGAAGAATGTTTGGCATTGTTTTTGTTATTTAGTGTTCCGTCATTCACTACATGTCAACACATACATAACAAAAAATAAACGTGGCCGCATATCAGTCACTCTCATATGGGAGAATAAAACTACAATTAAGCTGAAATAATTATAGCTAGCATCAATTTTTTAGAGCTAGCTCCGCATCATTTGAAGAGCTCTCTAAATCAGTTGGAGCTATTTGGAGCTATCTCTAAATATTTAATGCTGGCTCTTCTTTAGAGCTAGCAATAAGTATTTGAGTTTATGCAGATTCGGCGTTCCAGGAACGCCGAATCTACATAAACTCAAATAATTAATGCTAGCTCTAAATAATTAGAGATAGCATTAATGATCTGAGTTTATGTAGATTTGGCGTTCCATACTCCCTGCCTGTATAAATGGGACACGATCATACAATAAGAAAGTTGCCGGCTTAACCCTTCCTACGCTGTTGACGGAAATTTCCGTCTGCTGTTTTTCATTTTTCCTTTAATTCTTAACAAAAAACTGGTGTTGACAGCACATGAGAATCGTCTCCACTGGAGACGATTCTCATGTGCTGTCAAAACCAGGTTTTTGTCGAGAAATATTGAAAATAAAACATTTCCAGCAGACAACATATAATTCAGCGTAGTAAGGCTTAAAGGAACTGGGTTTTGGATATGCGTAGACATAATGAAACAAACAAGTACACATAAATTTTGCTAACCTCCTATGTACCGATGCATTCCAGGAAAAGGGTCTGGATTTGTTCAAATAAATGTTTGTGTTATCGAAAAAATAACTTGCGTGTTATGAAGTTGTGGCACTGGTACAGAAATATGGAAAATGAGTTATCTCCTCTGTCTATTATTTAGCCATGTTTGTGATTGTGATATCTCACATATAGCACAGAATCATTGAATTCTGGTCGACTGGAGTGGAGAAAGCAGTTTATACGATATATATGTCATTAGCATTACGATATATATTACGATATATATGTCATTTGAATATCTTATCCTTATTTTCATAAAATAAAATAAAACCGTTTAATATGTATTTATTAAAAACTCGTTAACTGATTTCATAAGAAACTCGTCATAGCCTCATTTCTTATGAAATCAATAATCTCGTTTAATAAATATCATATTAAATCATCAATAATTTAAGATCCTTTATATATGAGACGCAGTACCTTTAATAACATTAACGAAAATAGAGAATAGTAGGTTAGTGCCGGGAAAAAATATCAAGAATTTCTTTATTTCTCATCAGAAGTATATGTTGTGACCACTCATTTGAACCGTCTCGGCGACTCATTTGAACCGTCTCGCCGAGACGGTTCAAATGAGTGGTCACAACATGTACTTTGGTTCAGAAATAAGGAAAATAGATAGACAATAGTAGGTTAGTGCCGTGAATGGGAAAAAATATCTGGCAAGGCTTAGGAAACGGGATGGGCGAGGCTCTGCCGAGCACATCCCTTTTCCGTGCCGCGCTAGATATTTTTCCCCATTCACGGCACTAACCTACTATTCTATTTATCCCGTCAACACCTACAAATGGCTGTAAAATGCAAAAATAGTATTGACTGGATATCGAAAATGTTTCACGGCACCGTGTTTCACGGCACATATGCACTGTGTTGACGGGATAAATAGAGAATAGTAGGTTAGTGCCGTGAATGGGTAAATATATCTGGCAAGGCTCAGGAAACGGGATGGGCGAGGCTCTCCATGTACTGTAGGTACAGTGGAACGTCTCTAAACCTGACACCCTAGTAGGTCCCCAGTGTGTCCGGTTTAGAGAGACTCCACTGTAAATCAGGCATATGGGCACCGTAAAACGGGTTTATCTGGTTTGCAATCATGAACATACGTTAACGACGGTGAGAGATGACAATAAACACACACAATTAAGATATATATATTGCATGGGTGTCCGGTTTAGAGAGGTTCTACTGTAATATGAAAGCGACTGGTGGAATTGGACTTATGTCATGTGTATCAGCATTAGCTACATGATCTACTAATGCACATCTGCGATATATATTGTTTATCACATCTTTGACACATTTCCGGGTGTTGTTTCTGTATTAACACAGCACGTGTGCAAAGTACATGCATGAGGATGTGATAAATAAGTTAGATCACATTTGTCCGCATGTACGAGCGATAATGCGCTCGCTAAATCTCGCGGATTATCTCCTCGAACATGCGGACGAACCGTGATATAACGTATACTTGTTGCTTGGTGGGTATTTCACCGACAAAGGGAAATCGTTGCAGGCCCGTACGTAGAATTCTTTTTTATTAATTCGCTCCCACGAAATAACAATTCGTTAATTCGAGGGAACGAATTGTTAAATTGAGGGAACGAACTGTTATTTCGTGGGAACGAATTGTCAATTCGAGGGAAAGAATTGTTATGTCGTGGGAACGAATTGTTAATTCGTGGGAACGAATTGTTAATTCGAGGGAACGAATTGTTAATTCGTGGGAACGAATTGTTATATCGTGGGAACGAATTGTTAATTCGAGGGAACGAATTGTTAAATTGAGGGAACGAATTGTTATTTCGTGGGAACGAATTGTCAATTCGAGGGAACGAATTGTTATTTCGTGGGAACGAATGGTTAATTCGAGGGAACAAATTGTTATATCGTGGGAACGATTTGTTATTTCGTGGGAACGAATTGTTAATTCGAGGGAAATAATTGTTATACCGTGAACGAATTGTTAAATTGAGGGAACGAATTGTTATTTCGTGGGAACGAATTAATGAAAAAATCCATGTCCCGTGCGGGGCTCCGTACTCGTCAGAATGTCTGGTTCGAAAACGGTATATCCAGCCATTTTATTTTAGAAGACCAAATATTTTAAAATTCGCACAGCTATTTGAGAAAAAATCTGGAAAGCAATTAAGAAATTTAGCTATTTTTATAAGAAATGCTTTATGGTTATAATGACTAGTGAGCTTATACATATGCATTTTGTATTTTTACCCATCGTTGTATTATGTAATCTATTGTATACCTCGTGTGTCACGTATGTGGCTTAGAGTGAATACAATGTATTGTATTGATATCACAGACAAATATGTGGCTGTGACTGGAGAAATTGGGCGCATGTGATTTATGATAAGTGCAGCTCCTGTAGCCGATTTCATCAAAATTGCAAAGTATACTTTGAGGGAGTAATCATTTATTTTCCCCAAAATGCATTATTTCATATAGAACTAACCAAAATGGCTATGATAATGTAATAAATTCAGTATAATAAAAATTAATAAATTTATCCTTAAATTTAAAATTTCTCCCTCACAGTATACTTTGCTAGATAAATATACTTTGCAATTTTGATGAAATAGGCTACTGAACAAATGTCACTCTCATGTAGCTTGATAATGTTCCATATTGCATGTTAGAAGCATGGCTGGTGTTTCATGGGTGGAATGGCGAACATCGCAGCTTCTGATCAGACTGATCAGAATTTTAACCGGTCGCAAAAAAAATCATAAGCCCCATTCTCCAGTCACAGCTACGCATGTATGATACATGTTGTCGGCATAATCAATATCTACAAGGTGCATGATCACGTGGTTACAACAGCAACAACGACGGATGAACGTGTTGAAAGCTCGCCCACTCGAAAGTAAGTATTATTTGATATTTTCCTTAATATGCAACTTAATTTGATGAAATATGGCGCAGCAAACGCGTCTTCGTGAGCTGCATTTGGTGGTCCAGGAAGTTCGGCACAGACTTATGTTGTTTTTGCGAAGAATCGATTTCCGTGTTGGTAGACACGGAAATCGATTCTTCGCAAAAACGACATAATTTGGGCCAAAATACAGTGACCACCAAATGTAGCTGAACAAGACGCGTTTGATGCGCCATATGTCATCAAAATTTGTTACGTAATAAGGACACTATAAAAGAATACGTACTTTGAATCTGATGAATTCTGGAAGTTTTAATACTTGTTGTTGTTGTTCATACACCTGATCATACACCTTGAGCTAACCCGTGGTAATATTTCTGAAATAATTGAATTGGTCAGTGGAAGAATGGGGCTAACGTCATAAGGCATTGACCTGAGACGAATATCCGGGTAACAGCCATTTGAAAACTAACGTGTCATTGGGCGAACGGCAACACATGACGTTACCGGATGTGAGCGTAACGACGCAACGTAAAAAGTTCTCATTCTATCAATGAAAACCGCTTCATAAGTGCTCATCTGTAGGTAAAAAAACTTTGCCTGATAAATACCTAACGCCATGCCATTATTTTCCCCGTCTGTTAAGCGTCCACCCAGATGACCAAAACCTACCTAAGTGTCACATAAATTTATGTTTAGCATAAATTTAAATTTCCGCCAGCAAAGTTTAGAAAGAAATATGAAGAAAATACAGACTCTAATTATAATTATTAAGTGTAAATTCATGAACGGATATAAACGTGCACACGTCCCCAATCAAATTCCATATTACTTCACCAGTAAATAGTGTCAAATAGCATACATAGTTTTTGTTTTTTTCACAGAACCACTCTCAAAAACCTGCCCGCCCGCGGACGCTTAACAGAGAACGAACTTTGTACAACCTAATAAAATACATTAACCTGTAGCCTATTTCATCAAACTTACAAAGTATACTTATCTAGGAAAGTATACCTTGAGGGAGAAATTTTCAATTTTAATTATACTGAATTTATTACATTATCACAGCCATTTTGGCTGTGATAATGTAATAAATTCAGTATAATAAGTCTGCATACTTTTAATCATCGAATATATGCAGTCGTTATCTGAATATGAAAAAATGTATTTCGGGAAAAATCAATGATTTCTCCCTCAAAGTGTACTTTGCTTGAAAAGTATACTTTGTAATTTTGATGAAATAGGCTACTGGTATTCTCTATTTACTGTACTAGGTTATTATGACACAGGGTTAGCTCGCACTGCTATGCGCATGTTATGCAATAAACCCCGTTTTGGTCGCCAAAACTCATCATACAGCAAGATAATCACATTAATCTTTGTCAGACATTTTAACCTTAAGATATTTAATTGTCCCTCTCAGAAAAGAAGATCGACTGATGAAATTCCAGATGAGGTATAGTTCATTGTATTGTCGACATTAATTATATTTGCAGACTGAAATTTTAGAATATTTAATAAGAAAAATATGTGTTTATAAAACACGGATATCACCGAAGGGCGCGTGAATCGCGAAGCTTTGTTCACGTGACATATTCAATCACATCACAGTGCATGTCACATCAGTAGCCGATTTTACCAACATTGCAAAGTATACTTTTCTAGCAAAGTATACTTTGAGGGAGAAATTTTCAATTTTAGTATAAATTTATTAATTTTTATTACACTAATTTATTACATTTTCACATCAATTTTGGCTGTGATAATGTAATAAATTCAGTATAATATTTCTGCATACTTTTAATCATCAAATATATGCAATCGTTAGTTCTATATGAAATAATGCATTTCGGGGAAAATAATGATGACTCCCTCAAAGTATACTTCGCTAGAAAAGTATACTTTGCATTTTTTATGAAATCGGCTACAGAGCTCCAGATAAGGTGTATATTGGCGTATTTTACGCAGCCACTTATTTGAGCAGAATACGCATTGATTATCAAAGGTGGGAGTACAAAATACTCACAGCTATATGAAAATACGCATTGGTTTCAAATTGAGTATTGAGAATACTGTAATAAAGTATAATACTCTTTAGATACAAAACTTATCTGGAATTCTGTCACATGGTACTTTGTCAACTGGAAATATAGTGTTACGTCAACAATTTCAGTAATACTGTTTTTTTTATTGTCTTAGTTTTCAATAGTTGCAGCAACAAGTATACGACCCTGGATCAGGTATTCCAAATGGTTCTCCATGGTGCCGTAAAATGTTTCACAACGGATTAGGTGCCGGATTCCAGGGGCCCGTTTAACTAAACTTGTTCGTAAGTGCAAATTTAAGATCGTCTGACAATTTCAATCGATTAATTGCTTACAGGAAAACATTGTTACTGTGCAATTTATAGACTATCATAATTTTGCAATTACGAACATTTTAGTCGTACGAAGTTTAGTGAAACTGCCCCTAGACGAATTTTCATTTATTACAAATTTCGTCTAGTAGCCGGTGCAAGAAATTTGCCCCGGTTACTAGATGAAAAATGCAGCCTCAATAAATGTAAATCCATCAATTTAAATTTTCAGACGATCCTAATTGTGCACTTACGAACATTTTAGTCGTACGAAATTTTAATGAAACGGCCCTCTGTTCCGGAACATTGCGTGTATGGTTTGGTCATTTGAACATATGGGTACATTACCATACGTGTGATATTGTGGTACGTGTATATACGTAGTCATATTACCGTGTGATTTCGAACCATCTAACGTAACTCCCAAGTACTACACTGCAGTGAAGTCACAACAATGTATTCACAACTAGAGCAAGTGTGCGGACATCGACCGAAAAACAAAAGCATTTACGCAAATATTACGGATGGACGGACAAACGGACATATGGATATGCCGGGTATGCGGGGGTATAATAAACACACGACAGAGACATGGAATGAGATTGATGGAGTAACAGGCAAATGAGACAAGCAATTGAAACAGGTGGTCGTTACCTTTGTTCTGCAACAATGCCACGTCTACCGCTTCGATGGTTCGTGTCACCCGTACACCCACAGTGGAAACCCAATCCGGTAGGTCATCCATCAGATCCACCCTCCATGATAACATCGGAGATTTAGCTTCCCCATTAACGTCGTGTGTGTACAACGCTGGTGTAAACGTTATAGACGAGTTTCTCTCGACATCGAAGAGATAGCTTCCCCCCTTCGTATGTGTAGAAGACTGGATCACACGTTTTATTTATCTTATATTTAAGGTTAGGAATTGGCTCGAGGGCCTTCCAAACCCGGTGGTCACACGTTGTAGACGAGCTCCTTTTAAACACCGACGAGATATCTTCTCCATCAGCGTTGTATGTGCACAGCACCAGCAGCCGATTTCACCAAAATTGCTAAGTATACTTATCTAGCTAAGTATACTTTGAGGGAGTAATCATTTATTTTTCCAAAAATGCATTATTTCATATAGAACTAACGACTGCATATATTTGATGATTAAAAGTATGCAGAATTATTACACTGAAAGTATTACATCACCACAGCCACAATGGCTGTGATAATGTAATAAATTCAGTATAATAAAAAATAATAAATGTATTCTTAAATTGAAACTTTCTCCCTCAAAATGTATTTAGCAAGATAAGTATTTTTGTGTTGTTGTGAAATATGCTACTGAGCACACACTGTATACGGGTTCCTCTTGAGATAACTTCCCCATCAACGGTGGATATGTACAACGCTGGCATACACATTGTAGACGTGTTCCTCTTGACATCGACTAGATAGTCCCCCCCCCCGTACCGGCGTATGTGTACAACTCTGATGTACACGCTATAGACGAGTCCCTCATAGCATCGAAGACATAGGTTCCTACAAAGTGTATCTTGTAATATTGCATCCTAAATCCAACGTATGCATTGACATTGATTTTCAGTCAGAGTCAGGTTAGCCAGACATCTGTCTTGATATTGCAACACAATGATGCACTTTTCCTGTAAGTTTTATGCGTGTTGTGTAGCATGTTTGATAGCACATTATGGTATGATGGCATATGCGGCTCTACTGTATATGTTGCCGTTTGTACAGGCCGACACATTTGTAGACACGATACGACACGGAGCGACGCGAATGTGGTTGTCTTCCAATGGGGGTTGATAGACAGTGATATCCTGAATGTCAATAATGCGTGAGGCGTCATGACGTCGAGTACAAATGCTTACAAAGTTGGATATGTTTAAAGACATCCTCTATCCGCTGCTGGAGAATGGTCGTGGTTTTATGTGACATTCGTGGCAGGTAGCCATGTAGCTGCTCATTGTTCTGGTACAGAGCCTGCAACTTGTCACCGGCGTCACCTGCTTTATACAGCTTCTCGACGGCGTCTATTGTCGACTGTCTAAATATACACACCTTGTCCAACAATGATTTATGGTACGGTCCGTATGTGTCTAATAAACGGTACCCGTGAAACAATCCCGATTCATTGTCGAGAAAGACGAACCTGTCCGAACTTGCGTCAGTCTCTAAATTGTGTATAGGCCTCTCCATCATCCGCTTGTTCCATTTCAGATTAAACATGTTATTAACTACCCTGTCTAGATTGGCGGATATATAATCAAACACAATTAAGTCTGTCCATTGAACTAGGCCACAGAGGTCGCGGGTAGTTTTCCTAAACAATCCATTGTGTGGGTGTAACAGTCTATCCGGACCCTTTAATTCAGTTGGAATATATACGGGGTTTAAACCATGAATCCATTTTGTTATAATTACGGTCTTGTGTGCAGGCCATTTAACGCTTGTGATATCTTCAGACACATCGAGCCATTGTTGTGTCGGGTCCGGCTTGTGTAGTGATGTGGGAGGAATGTGGTGTATGCCTAACAGTCGTGCCAGGTAGTAGGAATAAATATCGCCCTGCATCAGGTCCGAGTTTAGTCTGTACCGCACGCACGCCTTTGTCGAGTCACTGAATGTTACCATGCGGTTCTGCATATTGCCACACCCTTCCTCCATTTTAACAATTTGAGCACGTTCTAGTTGTGTTTTCCATGCAAAATGCTCATCGTTTGAAAACCCAGTTGCGCACATGTTGGTTAGTTGGCTTGACCACACGATCCCGTTTGATTTATTGGCTGTTTTTAATTGTTTTTCGTCGAAAATTGGACTGTGTTGTGCCTGTTTGTCGCGATCGTCAGTTGTGACATCCCCACCGTGAGTTGTTGTTAATGCATTTGCGTAACGAAGGGCTGTATCTCCGCCGTGGTCAGTAGTTGTCTGGTCAGTTGACAACACATGTAACTGTTTGGCAGGATTAGCTGATATATTTGCAGTTTTATTGTTTGTCCGTTGAGACT
The DNA here is from genome assembly GCA_029237695.1 of Conchocele bisecta. Classification (NCBI taxonomy): domain Eukaryota; kingdom Metazoa; phylum Mollusca; class Bivalvia; order Lucinida; family Thyasiridae; genus Conchocele; species Conchocele bisecta. The sequence continues at coordinate 117,961,676 of CM055265.1, read as the reverse complement.
TGATATTCATTAACTTCTGGGTGATCCGATTTATATCCGATTGCAACGATTTAATATGATTTGTACTTAAAGCTGGATCTATTCCACTTAAATCCTTTATATTATCAAACTCTGCGTGGCCGGGACTTTCTGCCCGATTGGTTCGTCCATTCACATGTGGTCGTTCATCCAGGCCTGATCCGATTATCCGTTTACCTTGATCTCCTATATGTGTATTAATTCTCGAACGTGCATCTAAATCTTCACTGTTTGAATAAAATCTACCAATCGAGTTGTTAGTGTCCCACCCAGCCGTCCATCCCCTATGTGTATAGCCCGCCAGCTCCGGGCCCCCGCGTGGGTGTGGGCTCACGCCCCCGACTGTGGCGGGAAACATGGTGACGGGCAGGCGGATGTGGAAGCCCAGCAACAGACACGTGGTCAGCAGGCACGTGTACAGCATCGTCATTGTGACCGGCTCCGATACTCAGATGTGAAATATTATTTTTTTAGATGTTTTTTGTTTTATTGTTTGTTTTCTACACTAATCCATCAGTGGATGTAAAGTACGAATAGCACAGCATGCATGAACTACACGCGTATTAATTATATAATTTTAGATATGTCACTTATTTACCCAACGATATGAATGTTAAACTTGATGAAATACTAGCATAAATTTCAGTATCACAGTACTTCTAAATTTGAGTATTTCACTTTTTAACGCATTATTGTATTATTTTAATGTGTAAACTCTTACTTGATTCCACACCTCCTATAGCAGCTATTCCTCAATAACCGATGTTTGAAAGTTGAAATAAATATATACACCGACGTACAAAGACACCGTACTATTGCACTATATAGTTACATGAGAGTTTTAATTAAAATCCTCTGACACCGCTTAATCCGTTTATACCGAAACCGTCCTTTCAATTTCTGCTCCCATTCAACCCGTCCCTATCACTTGAACTGCCGTATCAATTAGCGCCGATACGAAACATCGATCCAAGTTTCTTTAATCAAATATTCCCTCTCCCCTTCAGTGTTCGGTCGATTGTCGTATTTTGTCTTCCTCCATTCAGCCGTTCCTATTCAGCGCCGAGAGCAGAGATGAATAATGATAGTTATATTGAATTATTTGACGTTTTCTATATTAAGGTCAGGTCTCAAGTCCGAAGTGGCTTTATTGAGTCATGAATCTCTTGGTGTTAAGTCCTGCCCACACGAAATATTGTAAAACTGTGTTGTTTGTATGTGTCGATATACATGTACATGTATGAATACTTCTATATGACTGTCTGTATTTGCCAGGGTATTGTCGTCTTCCCTCCAGCACAATACTTAAGTAATAATCTTAGATTTTTATCACAGTGTCTCGTTAGCCGAACAATTCACAATACAATATATTGTACATGTATCCTAAAGCTAGACGATCCGAATATTAATTAATTCGTGACTCTGAATAACGGTCGATCACAAAGCACTACACGAAAGAAATATATTACAGTTCCTGTGAATTACAATGTACATCCTCTGTAGAGCATATAATGATGTCTTCGCGAATGTGCGATTCGCTCTATTGTTTGGAATGAACACGTTCTCAAGGGCTCTCCAGTACCTAAGCGTTTAGCATTGCAGTTAACACTCTATGCTCTCAAAAACATGTGTTGTTGATTACATATACTTGCATTGTTATGCAGATAGTGTAATATATCCAACTTTTCCCGTCAAGCGGCGCTTTACGAACATAATAATGATCAAGTAATTGATCAACACTATACTTTTCCACATAACAACGCTTCCAGCTTCTGTTAACAAACATTCAAAACTCTCAAAATGTCTTATTACACACAAACACACATGTAAATAATAGGTGTTTCACTGCATACTTGTAAATGTATGTCCTGTATGTGGTTAAACTGCAAACGCACACTCGTCGGATTTACGGCTTAACGGGTGTATCTATTGAGTCCAATCGAAGATGTGCGACACACACCCTTTACAACTGCCCAATGAATACTTAAACAGCCCTGTACTGACCAGTCGATACTAACAAATTGCGAATTTAAGCAGGAATGTTTGAAGTGGCAGGTCAAACTGTCATCTATTGTCAGCTATGACAGGCGGAAAATTGATAGGACACGGATATCGAGGATTCAGGTGCTCTGACCTCCGTCCCACAGTGTCACCATCGTCCGTGTGGATATCCTGAAATTATATAGTAATTATACATATAGATGAGTGATTATTTAGTATTCCTTGTATTAAACTCGTTTACTGTTTTCATAAGAAACGAGGCATAGCCTCGTTTCTTATGAAATCAGTCAACGACGAGTATAACAACTAATACTTATCAGTTTTCATTAACACAATTGCGTACGCTGTCTGTAATGGCATGTAGTGTAGCAGTGGATATTGCAAATTATCGCCTAAAGCTTTAATGTAAATCATAAATAAAGTTTACACTTTTCATTGTTTTTTTAATATAAAATACTCATAGTGTCTGTGCTTTTATGTAAATTATATTCAGTATGTTCTTTATTGCATTCAAAAAATAATATTTATAAGATACACATTATATCTGTCCTTTAATGTAAAACGTAAATTAAGTTTATGATATTTATTACAGAAACAATCAAATTTATTTATAAAATACATATAGTTTCTGCCAGTTGTTCATTGACACAGCTAATTATTATTTTTAAATGTTCCAGCACGTATTTAGTTTGATTAAACTCACCGCAAGTTTCATTCGACATCAGTTACAAAAGAAATGCATATGTAATATTGCTAATTTAATGTTTTCATTCATTCGTTAAAACGTCTTACGGTTGACCCGCATGCGTTATGCCATGATTTGAAAAGTGTAGACTTTTACGACAACCTGATTGATTCTGTATCGTGTATAGTTTACATTGCTTGGTGCAGCGCAGTGAAGCTTGACATGTAATAGCGATAGTGTAAATTATTCTCTTACATCTTATATGTGGTTGTGACTTGAGAAATGGGGCTTGTGGGATTTGTGACCAGTGTAGCTCCGGATCATATAGAACGCTCCCGTAGCCGGATGACGATCTATATTGCTTGTTAAAAGCATGAGGGTTGTTTCGTTGGTGCAATTCACAGTGTGATCAGGAGCTACATTTGTAGCAAAACCACATAAGCCACATGTCTCCAGGCACAGGCACATATGGGACCGACACAAAGAAAATCTCCCAGTAATAACAATTGTACAATTGCCAATTACAGATATAAAGGTTGAGTTTAAAGGTTGTGTGAGTAATTCCTTTATGTCATATTGGAATACAAACATTTCAGTTGAACCTCTCTGAACTGGACATCCTGGGAGGTTCCCAGGGTGTCCGGTTTAGAGAGATTCCACTTTAATTAAGAACTCCATGAACATTTTTCAATCATAAACATACATGAGACTGAAATAAATTACAATGGAACACATCTAGATTAAACGCAATGGCGTCCCCAGGGTGTCCGGTTGAGAGAAGTTCCACTGTAATTAAGCACTCCTTGAAGATTTGTTTTCATTTTCAATCATTTTCAGCCCATCTATATTAAATACAGTGGGATCTCTGTAGTCTATTTCACCAACATGTTAAAGTATACTTGTGTAGCTAAGTATACATTGAGGGAGAAATCTTCAATTTAAGGATAAATTTATTAATTTTCATTATACTGAATTTATATCGTAAGTTTGTACTTACGAACATTTTAGTCTTACATGAACTCTCACTTCTCACGAGCCATGACTGAATATGCGTATTTACCATATGAAACCCAATACTAGAAACACGAATTTTCGTGTTTCTAGTACCGGGTTTAATATGGTAAACACTGATAGCCGATGACATTGGTTGTTTAACCGCAATAATAAAGTATACAAGCTAACCTTATGTCGCCAGATACTAGTATAACACACAAATATGTAATATAATCATGAGAAAATAAAACATCGAGATCAGGCCCCTTTTCACTAAACTTCATACGACTAAAAGGTTCGTAAGTGCTATTGAATTTACATTTATGGAACATATGCAGCCTATGATCAATAAATGTAAATCCATCAATTGCAATTTACATACGAACATCTTAGTCGTACGAAGTTTAGTGAAACGAGCCCCAGGATACTGGCTGCTGACGAGAAGCCATATATAATTGTGGTCATGTAGTAACTTGTTAGAATTACTGTCTGTTTCACGAAAGCTGCCCAAATTTTACGGCCATATAAACAATTCAAAAACCATATTTTTTTCGATAATATTAAATTAAAGGAAAATTTAAGAATGAGCCTTCTTTTTATTTCGTGAAATTCGGTCAAATATTGATTTTATTACGAAAAATTGATTTGTCTATGTGAATTTAACATGGGAGAAAAAGTGGTAAGGAAGTGTGGGAGGAGTCAAAAAACGAAACAATTTGGAAATTGACCCCGAAACCTAGCTAGATAGCTTGGATATGATCTAACTAAGAAAACAAAAGTTAAATTTTAAAAATCGGTCCAGTATTTCTGAAATTCTAAAAAATGTCCCCATGTTAAATCCCCATAGACATCTTCACTCCGTGAATATGCATATGGGGATTTAACATGGGGACATTTTTTTTTCGCAATAAAATCAATATTTGACCAAATTTCACGAAATAAAAAGAAGGCTCGTTCTCAAATTTTTATTTAATTTAATATTATCGAAAAAAAATATGGTTTTTGAATTGTTTATATGGCCGAAAAATTTGGGCAGCTTTCGTGAAACAGACAGTAATGTTATTCTGGCAGTGTTCATTTATATTTGGTTCAATGTTATTCTCGTATGGTCATCATTAATGGCTTAAAATGTAATGTTTTTCTCGTAATATTCATTAATATTTGTTTCTCGTAATATTCAATAATATTTATTTCAATGCTATTCTCGTAACGTTTATTTATATTTGTTTCAACGGTTATTCTCAATTCACAATCTGGGTCAGATAGCCTTATCACCGTCAACAACAAAACTATAACTTAATTGTGGCTGTGACTGGAGAAATAGGGCTTATGGGTTCGGTGACCAGTGTAGATAGGCATCGGCAATCTGACAAGGATCTGCACTGTTCGCTATTCCATCAATAAATCACCCGTCATACTTGTACAAAGCAATATAGCTCATCATCAGACTACAATATCTATATATGATATGGATCTACACTGGTCCCAAATATTATAAGCCCCATTTATCCAGTTTCCAATAAAAGCCATAAGGTCCCTTGTGTCGACCGATGGCCCAACTATTGCACCATACGCGGGGTGGACCACTTCCAAAATATTCAAATGCCAAAATATGCAGTGATCCATACAGCTCTTGGCTGTGCTGTACGTTATGCACGTGTAACAAAGTACAGCAGAACCTCGCTAAACCGGACACACAGGCAGTCTTTGTATCCTTAGTTATATGCGTTTCATTGTCATCTATCTCTGATGATAAATTATGTTCAAGTTCGCAAAGCGCATCCGCCTGCCGTGGTATACTACCCTCCCAAGTCAAACTGCAGTATCTGTTTAGCTGCAGTATCTGCACTATGATGCTATGCTGACCCTGTGCAATCATCCCAAGTCAAACTGCAGTATACCTGGGGATGATTGCACAGGGTCAGCATAGCATCATAGTGCAGATACTGCAGTTTAACAGATACTGCAGTTTGACTTGGGAGGGCAGTATAGTCATATGTCTGATTTACAGTGGAGCCTCTCTAAACCAGACACCCTGGGGATATCCCAGGGTGTCCGGTTTAGAGAGGTTTCACTGTATGTGGTAACAAGAAATGAACAACACCTTTAGTCTGTTTAAATGCGTGGAGTCCGAAGGACTCCTCGCAAACTTTAAACAGATCGAATGTATTGTCACCCCAGTAAACGCAACAGCCCATGATTTTATTCCTTAAACATATACAACTACATGTACATATCTTATGATCAGGAGTCGCAAAACTTTGTTTTGTAAGACAGTTCATTTGCTATGTATTTAAGTTTAGAATTTACTAGTTTTACAATAATAAACGTAAATATACAGACCATAGTTTTATTACTTATATTTACACTGCATTTTAAAAACTGTAAATAACCAAATATTGCGTTAAAATTAACCATAGCCTTGTTTTACGTCATTTTGTCGCAATTCCTGGAACAGCGACGTTGCGAACTTTCAACAATCAACAACATCGGGCGACGTCACGTGTGTCTAATGTATTGTATTGGGATTTAAACTCAATACGTCGAATGGGCGTTTGCAATATGAATGTATAGAAGGTGTAAATATATATCCATACGTGTAGCATACATGTAGCATGCATTTTCGAAAAGAAAACTGTCATAAAATCAAACTAATATATGTTCTGTAAAACTATGATGTCGCTGAAAGTTAAGATGTTACATTGAATACTAATGAATTGATATACAATTTTGCAATATACACAACAGAATTGTACTCAAAACCTGTATAACATATACAAAAGATTATCTGTTTTAACTTTAATTTAAAATCCGCAAATTTACTTTAATCCGTACAACTCTTCAGACCATACGGCCAACATTGGCAAATAATGTAGATCCAGTTGACACGGCTCGTTACGAGCCGTGTCAACTGGATCAACAGTAATTGCCAATGTTGGCCGTATGGTCTGGATCCGCAGCATTTGCCAGTCATTGTTTAACCTTAAAACAAATTCCGCATTTGTTTCTGGTTATTGGAATAGTCCGAGAATTAATATGGACAAGCCAATGTTGCATAGTTTAACCCTTTCAACCCTAAGGAACTGGAATGGACTGTGATATGCTAATGTTCCGACCAATCCAATGGTCACAAAATGATTTTCAGATTCGTCCATTTATGAAAAGGGGGTGTTTTTGTTCTCAAAAATATTAAAATTACTTTCAAAAAGTGCAGATCCTGATGAGACGGCTCGTTACGAGCCGGCTCATCTGGATCTGCACTTTTTGCATAAACCGATATAGCAGGATTTCGGGCTCAAAGGGTTAATGAGTGAAAGGGTAAACAAGTATGCGTGCGGTCTGCAGAAACGAGACATAATGAGATTTCGATTCAATTGATTCCTTCCTTAACAATAAAGCAGTTGTATATTTTGTTTCCTCGAAATTACGAAATATAGCTTTATTAATAACAACATACCTTACTCAATGATTAATCCAAAGTATGCTATATCACGAACGCAACAGTGTTTATTGGTGTATATACACTAATCCCCGCCACATGTGTATTGTAACGGAGGTAGATAAGCGAAATGACTGATGAATGCGAACTGTTTAGCTTAACTGATAACTTTAACATGCACAATTACGCTATATATGCACATTTATTCACATCAACGGAGCAAACATTCAATACAGCTGCGTGGATAATGTATCCGGTGTGGTGAATATAGAACACTATATTAAATTGCCTAATAATTATTCTGTTGGCCAAACACCGTTTTAGTAAAATATGACACTAATATGTTATAATAAGATTGTTTCCGATTATCGTCGCAGAATGCACGTTAAATTGTCAAATTAAATTTACAAAATGTGTTTCACACATCTGTACGTGTCAAAACCTCTAAAGACGTGCAAGGAAAGCTGAATCACAATAGAATATGCTGGAACATGATATTTTATAATTAGATAAAATGCGATTTAATGTTGCTTCTTATTTCTAACTTGTTACAAATTGATGCATTTTGCGAAATAATAAAATTATTATAATATATTTATAGAGGAACTTCAACGAGTGACGATTTAATATATTTGTTATATGAATATTTGCTGATTCCATAATTCAGTCAAATATTGTTTTTATTTTGAAATTTGTTTTTCTTCTGAGGTTTGCAGATTTTTAATAATAGATATACTTTTTTTTGGAATGATTTTCAAACATCGGCGGCTGTTTTCTTATATCATTTCCGAGCTGTTCAACCAGGTTCCGATGTCAGATTTTCACATTAAAATCAGAATCTAACGGAATTTCGTCAAATAAATTGAAATATGTACCATTTTTATTAAATATCAGACTGTAGCATGATAATGATCTGTATTGCTTGCCAGAAAGCATGACGGGTGTGTTATTGATGGAACGGCGAGCTGTGTAGATCCTGATCAGACTGTGCGGATGCACAATCTGATCTGGATCTACACTGGTCGCGAAACCAATAAACCTCATTCATCCAGTCACAGCCACATATGGACACAATACCTGCTCACAGTCGCATGAAACTTACAATGTATTCCTTCTATATTCATACACTTAAACAACGAAATATCCCACCAAGTTGTATACTCTATGTATCCGGTATTTAAGAACAATACAACCTATTAATACAGCGCAGGTAGCAATGTTTGAACAGCCAAATGAACTTAGGATTTAGACGAAGATCGACATTACTACCACCTTACAGTATGACACGTCTACGGTGAATTAATGTCAACCGATAGATTAACGAATTTGAAATCGCCAACTTGGATAATCGGAGATTATAGTTACTGGTTTCGTCGTAATCCAATTAAGTTTGGGCCGTGTTTGATCAATCTTTGACAGTATTCGGTGTACATTGCATTATTAGTAAGGTACGTTGTTACATGAACCGGCCAACGAACGTTTATTTTGTCACAGTCTTTGCCAAACACGTAATAGCATTTCAAGAGATACAACTTGGGATATATGCGGCTGTGGCTGGAGACATGGGGCGTATGGGATGTATGACCAGTGTAGCTCCTGATTAAATAGCACACTTATATAGCCTGATAACGAAGTACAGTGAAACCTCTCTAATCCGGACACCATGGGACGTCCTATGATGCCAGGTTTAGAGCGGTTCCACGGTAAATCAGACATATGACTACTCCAAGTCATGAGTTAACGGTGTGCGACTACAAACAGACGTTACCATCGTAGATAAATATCACAGAAACCCAAACAATTACAAATAACGCAATTTACAGGGTGTCCGGTTAAGAGAGGGTTTACTGTATATTGTTTGTTAGAAGCATCACGAGTCTTTCATCGATGGAACTGCGACGAGTGTAGATCCAGATCAGCCTGTGCAGATGCACAGGCTGATCTGGATCTACACTCGTCGCAACACCAAGAAGCCCCATTTCTCCAGTCACATCCACATATGCAAACATCGCACGATTATATGTAACTGCCTGGGACCAGTTGCTAAACACCTCTATTAGCTTAACGGACTGTTAAATCCTTAACAGTGTTAAGGATTTAACAGTCTGTTAAGCTAATAGAGGTTTTGAGCAACCGGGCCCAGGTATTGTACCAATGCGTACTATTAAATGCTCGTGCATCTTTTGAGATTTGTAAAAAACATTTTTCTGTGTGATTAATACACCGTTAACTGCATACACACGCCATATAAATTGTGCATACAAGTTTTTGTGACATAAATAATTAAAAAGCCCGATACCCTATCATCTTAGTAGATTATTTTCCCTAAAACATGTAATTCCTTGATAATTTTGGAGACAAAAATTCCTATATGTTTGAAAAATAAAATCATGACAATCTTCGTTCAGAGCAAAAAGAGTGATATGTTCAAATCGCGAAAAAATCGGCCAAAATACATCGTAATGAAGAAGACACCTTTGACTCTGTCATCGAGATCAATTATGAACCATAGATATGTAGTTATCAAGCGGAATTAACCAGCCAGTCTAAGGAATGCGACGATTTGAAGCCTCGTTAACAATTAAAATACTGACAGGAACGGGTAAAATATGTTCACGATTTTCGTACGATTGTGACTGTGTAAGTATAGTACATTGGTGTTAAAATGGTGAAGCAATCAACACAGACTATTACGAAACATTTTTATTCCAAGATGTAAAGTTTATGTCTCCAGAAATGGACTAAAAGAACTGGACGTAGGATCCATAATTTTACAAAATGCCATGCTGTGCCACCACGCGCGACTCGTGACGTCGTTCCGGCGCGTGCGAGATTATGATGTTCTACGATATCCTGCCTATTCGTCGGACAAAATCTACACCGACATGATAGTTATATTATATATTTTTAAAAATACACTACAAAGTATCCGTTACAATAACTTATATGACATTCTGTCACACGTGACCGTAAGTGTCGAATGTATCAACGCCGGTTGCTTAGCAACGAATATCGCGGCACAGAGACAATGGGTATAGTCGATCATAGACCCCGTGAGAGACTACCCTGACGGAGTTTAGAACGATAATTGTAGTTTTAATCATAGTTTTAAAGTTATATAATTCCAGCACAAAACTATTTACACAATTCCCTAACATTTGATTGGTCCGGATTGGTCCGGCCTTCGTCCAGTATTCCCGCGACTTTTCCAAGTTTATACCCCGATAAATTCCACAAAAAGGCCATTCATTCCTATAGTATCCGGTGACATTACTTATTGACCAATGCTCGTAATAGCCAAAAGGTCAAGTTCAAGCAACAAGTGGAATAGACAGTAATCAAAACTAAGCAACGTGACGTCATACGGATAACCTCCGCCATTTCGAACGTCGATAATGCCACAGAATACCAGGCTAGTGTATTTTGATATCAAATTTATCAGGCGAGGCTAGGAAGCAACGCGTAGGAATTCCTAGACTTGCCGAGTCTGATAAACATGATATCCAAAGACACTATCCTGGCATTCTATTTATCAGGTAACGTTTTATGGTCGAAAATGACCACATATTACGTCGTTATCTATGGACAGAATGCGGACTTGTTTACGTTGCGTCATTAAACTGACGTCATTCGGTGACGTCACCCGACCAATTGAACGTCAGTTTTCACTTCATTGTAACCCGGATGCTTGTATCAGGCCAATGCATGATACAACAATATGTTATCCGTCAGTACGTATTCGGTCAATACAGGGCAGGTTACCTGATACATAACAAAGCTGGTTTTGACGAACATAAAGCAGCCTTAGTCTAGTATACGTACGTATATCCTCGAAAACAAAACAATATATTTGGGACATGGTTAGTGTCGTCGAAAGGTGCATTTGCCTTGTTCAACATCAATACAGATACCATTTCCCAAGTATATTGTCAAACTTTCGTATGTTATTTGGGCAAATACTGTATTAGGAAATATTTACACCTTCTATAAATTCATAATGCAAACGCCCATTCGACGTATTGCGTTTACATCCCAATACAATGCACTAGACAACATGTGACGTCGCGCGATGTTGTTGAATGGTTAAGGTTCGCAACGTCGCTGTTCAGGAACAGCGACAAAATGACGTAAAACAAGATTATTATTAATATTAACGCCACACTTTGTTATTTACAGTTTTCAAACTATCAGGGGTGAACAACATAGTTGATCTGTTTAAAGTTTGCGAGGAGTCCTTTGGACTCCACGCACTTTAAACAGACCAAATGTATTGCGCCCCCAGTAAACGCAACAGCCAATGGCTTTATTCCTTAAATGGTAATGTATAACGATTAGTTTCAGTAGAGCACACATCAAGCTGTTTCCTTTTGAGTTCACAGTTTGATTAGTAATACCTTATCTGTCTCTTTCATAGTATATGTAAATCGCCGACCCTCGACAGTATACTACCCAGTTAGTACTGTATACGAGTGTATTAGTATGTATTATTATGTGTGGGTTTGGACTATAAAAAAATGTCATATCGTCACTTGACACAGTCTGATTAAAGCACGTGCGCAACGATTTCGATTCGTGTATATGCTCACAAGATTTAATATCGCAGAGTCTGGTCCAACCTTCCGAGTATGAAATCATTTTATGTTCCTGCTCAAAATCGGGAAGTCTGATATGGCGAGGCTGAGCTGTGCTCAGTCTCAGCCAATCAAACTGCCGGATTTCGAGTACGAATATGAAGACCGTGCTCGGAATGGTTTATAACCACGCACACTGGTCCTACGCAAGGTGAAACGATATGAGGGGCGTTTTATCATATCTTAGCCGAATTGTGTACCGTGTTTGTTTTGTTGGGTGACTGGATTAGCAATATTGGGTGGGAAGGGAGATAACGATACGCTCAAGTGATACAAATATGTCTCGGGATCACGTGCTATTCAGCTACCGTGGAGTGGAACCCGTCCAAACCGAAACCGACATATCTAATTGGTTGGTTTTATTTGAATTTCGTCCATACGAATAATGGATATTGCTATTTGTAATGCAATATATTTACTCCTTCTATAAATTCATAATGCAAACGCCCATTCGATTATTCCGTTTATATCCCAATACAATACATTAGACATACGTGACGTTGCGCGATGTTGTTGATTGGATTAAAGTTCTCAACGTTGCTGTTCCAGGAATTGCGACAAAATTACGTACAACAAGAATATTGTTAATTCTAACGCCATATTTGGTTATTTAAAGAGACCAAATGTATTGTACACCCCATTAAACGCAACAGCCCATGGTATTATTCCTTAAATAAGACTTTCCACATACTAATCATATACCCGAATTACAGAATAATCTCTCCAAACCAGATACCCTAGAGACAAACGGTATCAGATTTGTGAGGTTTGACTGTATTTCCACATACATGTATATCCCTGATACTATAGTCAGTTGAATACACGTTTGTCATCGCTAGTAAATCCATGTACTAGTGTAACATTTACATGTGATACTGCTGATATCTATAGAAGAGTCCTGGTGCCGATGCTGAACTAGTGTTATATCCTAATTAGGAGATACTAAGTCCTAATTAGGAGATACTAAAATGATTTAGAAACGCAACAAGGTGGTAAACATGTTATTTATTAGATAATTTGGCAAAAACGTTCTATTATAAGGTTAAATAGCAGTTCATTATCTATCCAAATAACCCAGAATTGATACATTAAAGTCACGTGGTGTATTGCGATCATGAATAGTCACATATAGGTGTTAAATATTAAAAATCGTACCTCCTGGTGGCGTACATTAACCCTTACACCGCTATCTTATTTTTGTCGTCTGCATGCTTTGACAGCACTTTAGAATAATTTACAACATGCTTTGACATCACTTCAGAATCAGACAACACGTGTTGTGTGCAGCGGTCTAAGGGTTAAGGAAAATCGCTAGTCTAATGCCCGCATAATATCCAAATAAATGATTACTCCCTCAAAGTATACTTTTCTAGATAAGTATACTTTGCTATATAAGTATACTTAACTTTGCAATTTTGATGAAGTCGGCTGCTGGACGGCTCTCGTACTCGTCTGATAATGACAGTACCATACTGATATATGTATGTCTGAGTATGATAAATAATTCACTGAATGAATAGCAAACAGTGCAGGCACTGGTCCGACTGCGCGGATGTGCAGGCTAATCTGGGACTACACACTGATAGAACTAAATTTTTCCCGACACAGGCACATATATAAATTACTTATTGAGAATACAATGTAGTATATTATGACGAGTGTTGATAGCCAAATATTCACGCCGTCTGATCACTCAGTGTGTAAAATACTCGATATTGTATTGTGAAAACGTTCACTATGCTTTTAATGTTGATGTACCCCTCGTGTGGCTCCATGTAAGGTCAATGGAAATCTAATAAAAAACCCTACTCATAAACCGACAGCTTCATACACCAGTAAACCATATATGCGTATGTGTTCAATAAGTCGTTATGCTGATGATACCAGCAAGGAAATCACAGCTGTCGTTAGAACATAATACTCACACGTTGGTGTTTTACATGTATAATTTGGTTTCTACACACATGTGTATAGACATAAATACAGTTGGGTCAGCGTGTAAGTGCACACACGAACGAACACGACAGGTTGGTTCGCTACCCACCCAAAATGTATGTTATTACCACTCAGTTGAACCGTCTCGCCGAGACGGTTCAACTGAGTGGTAACAACATACACTTTTGATGCGAAATGAAAATAAATGCAGAAAAATATTTACATTTTGTTTTTATACATGAAATACAGTGGGGTCAGCGTTCCAACCTGTCGTGTTCGTTCGTGTGTGCACTTACACGCTGACATGTGCTACATCAAAATTGGTCTATTATTTGCATATTACAGATGTGTGTGTGCATTTTTATTGGTAGGAGTATCTGTATAAATACTTATATATCACGTTCATGTGGTTACGTAAGCTGCTATATATCAGTTTTTTAGTAGATTTCCATAGACTTTACATGTGGCCACAAGAAGGGTACAGCTACATTAACCGAAGTAATCTGGTATAATATATAAGGAATCACCCGCTTGCTGGTAGATCGAGAGATACACAGGTCAATATCTCATGACACGTCATATACAACAAACCAGTTTTCGATGCCCTCTAGAAATTTAGATTTTATCCGAATTCGTACGCAATCTGTAAATGTAATACTTCTGTTGTCATGGTAATTATTTACTTTCAATTTTCTGATTGTTATCATATCTAATAGGATCGGGCGTAATCGTGTCACTGGAAATTACTGAACCTCGATAAAATCTACCATACGGTGCGCATAGCTGACCAGTGACGCTAAACTCAAACAGCTTGATTAGCTGAGCATGAGCTGTGTTACAGCTCAGACTCAGTCAATCAAGCTGTTTGATTGCGAGTTGAGACTGCCAATCGATGTTCAGAAACGATGCTATCTGGGCAAGATGAACGTAGGCTGTTGTGTATGTATGGCCAATAAAACGCAATGTATATGACCTATAAAACAGTAACACATCACTAAACATGATACCAATACCGTGGAACCTCTCTAAACCGGACACCCTGGGAGGTCCCCAGGGTGTCCGGTTTAGAGACGTTCCACTGTAAAACATACAGATGACAACCTCAAGACACGCGTGGGTTCATTGAGACATTATCATCAGAGATAAATGGCAATGAATCCGATCAGAATGGAGTAAAACTAACATTTCCCTGTGTCCGGCTTCGAAAGGTTCGACTGTACAGTCGAACCTCCCCGAACGGCCACCTCTCTACAACAGCCACATCTCTATAACAGCCGCTATTTTATATCCAAAATGGATGATTTCCTCTATATCTAACCCTTACACTGCTGAACATGAACATTGTCGTTTGATGTTGATTTTGCATTCTTTCTCAATAAAAACATGTTTTGACAGCATTTTAGAATCATTTCCTTTGGAAATGATTCTAAAATGCTGTCAAAATATGTTTTTATTGAGAATTATTGAAGAAAATAAATAAACATCAGACGATAAAATTGTATTCAGCATTAACCTCCCTACAACAGCCACCTCTCTATAACAGCCAATGTTGCCTCTTCCCATGGGTGGCTGTTGTAGAGAGGTTGCACTGTACATGCAAAACCCCAGTATGGTCCAATCTGATGAGTTTCCCTGTAATGTGTCTGTAAAATCTGGATTTGATTGAACAATTTACACAAGTATCTAGGATTGCTCGTATAGTTAAGTGGAAATTAGGTGGATTTCCTCTTAACCGGACACCCTGGGGACCTGCCAGGGTGTCATTATAAATGTATATATGGGTGTCCCTGTATTTTGAATTTACGGTATAGTTATATATATATACAGTACACCTCTCTAGACAAGACACAGAAAATCCAGGTGTTTGTAATTTGATGTAATTTTCCTCCGATGATAATGTATGTTGATGATCGCAATGTTCGAAGACACGTATATTTAAAAGTATTACACGTATTCGGTTAACTGTGATTGTATGTACATGTGCAATAATGCATATTCCTATTCAGTAAAAACCCAAATTTGCAATATTTAATAAATAGGCTAGTCCTTATACTTCGAGTTCATGTTGTTTTCTGTTATTTTTTTTAAAATAATGATTATTCGTCGAAGAGAGGGAGAGACGTTTCTTGTTTCGCAGAACGTGACCTTTTATGTTCAATATCGTCACCGTTTTATAATTAATGATATAATCTCACCCGGTTACAAAACAACGTAACTTATTACCACACATGGACGCTCGCGTATCTCTGAAATTATAGCAACCAAGCTCTGTACTGATATGACAGAATTAATATGACCACATGCATGCAGAATTGTATCGCTTGGCTAATCCCAACCAGCATAGACCAGATCAGACTGCTCGGATCGAGCAGTCTGATCTGGTCTATTCTGGTTGGCATGGTCAATAAGAATGGCAACTTTATATAAACACCATGCGCAAATATTCCTGTTAAATTCTGATATACACTGGATGAAAATGACACGTGGTATAAAACTATCCAATCATCTAACAGGAAACGACGGAAGTTCATAAGCATAACAGTCTCGCAGAAATAGAGGATGGTATCTATGCAACACCTGAGTGGAGTAACAAATGTATCACAAACAGTGACGGTACAGTGACAATCATAACAAAATGGCACGTGTTTCTAGTATTGACGTCGTTTTGGCGATTATTTAAAGGTAGATGCCCACGTGCCAGGTTATAATATAGGAAGGAATATTTGTTTCGTCCATTCGTGAGATTTGACAGTTTTCGTGCAAAATATATAAAGTCATAATTGACATTATTATACTTCGTATATCAAACATGAATTTCCATATTGATATCAGGGGCGATAACCGTGTTTCCTTAAAATGTTAACTGATATTACTATTTATTCTCTGTATTTATTTTTTGATGTGCAATTACATACTTTATAACCTGTCGAAAATAATATTTTTTTTCAGTTGGCGCATTTAATTAGTATAAATAATTAAAAAATATCATGCCCCATTTGCATATGAAAATAGCCTGATACCACCGCGCGTCACTATCAGTAAAATGAATATTACTAAATGAGTATATCTGTATAGCGGGCACTCGTAATATTTAGAACTGGTGGAATAGTGACACAATTATACACTTATTTAATTCCTATAAAGAACAGTGTGCCTACTGAGTGGGCGTGTACCTTTCATACCATAGTTCGTGTAGACATAGACAATGGATCGTATGCTTTTCCCGCAAACTATTAATTTGATTAGACATAACATCGCCAACGATCGTAAATAAATAAGTCAAAGCTGATTTTTCAATATAGGTCCAGAATATCATGAAGAGAAACACATCAAAACTCCCCATGAATCCCACTGGAGCTTAATCGAGAACTCAAGATGGCGAATGGGAAAAAATATCCGGCAAGGCTCAAGAATTTCTTTATTTCTCATCAGAAGTATATGTTGTGACCACTCATTTGAACCGTCTCGCCGAGACGGTTCAAATGAGTGGTCACAACATATACGTTGGTTCAGAAATAAGGAAAATAGATAGAGAATAGTAGGTTAGTGCCGTGAATGGAAAAACATATCTGGCAAGGCTCAGGAAACGGGATGGGCGAGGCTCTGCCGAGCACATCCCGTTTCCGTGCCGCGCCAGATATTGTTTCCCATTCACGGCACTAACCTACTATTCTATTTATCCCGTCAACACCTACAAATGGCTGTAAAATGCAAACATTGTATTGACTGGATATCAAAAATGTTTCACGGCACCGTGTTTCACGGCACATACGCACTGTGTTGACGGGATAAAATGTATTATATGAATATTTCCAATAATTATGAGTCGCTTAACTTTTCAAAAATTCCAGATGACTGTTCTGTTGAAGTATGGTGGTTGTGAATGTTTCTTGATCACGCACAGAGTACAGTGAATCCTCTCTAAACCGGACACCCTTGTAGGTCCCCAGGGTGTCCGATTTATATAGGTTTCACTGTACATCAGACAATTGATAATTCTGAGCCATAGTTGTGTGCTGTGCGAACACGAACAGACATTATCACCTGAGATAAATGATCAAGAAACTCATCAAAAATAAGATCACATGTGTTTTCTTGGTGTACGGTTTAGCGAGGTTCCACTGTACCTTGCGTTGTTGCACATTTTGTTTGTCTTTGGCATTACCCTTAACCCTTTCAACCCTAAGTAACTGAATGGGCTGCGATAATTTAATTTTGCAACCAATCCAATCATCGCAAAATGATTTTCAGACTATTCCATTTATAAAAAGGGGTATTTGTTGTCCTCAAAAAATGAAAATTACTTTCAAACAGTGCAGATGCTGATGAGACGGCTCGTTACGAGCCGGCTCATCCGGATCTGCACTGTTTGCATAAACCGATATAGCGGGCTTTCGGGTTCAAAGGGTGAAATTACCACGACCATCTGCGTTGCGTTATTTATTTAATAATTCTCAAAGTTGCTGGTCTTAGTGTTTAGTCGATCGACCAATATTTAATATATCAATCAAACTGTTCGAAGTACACCATGACATTTGAATACACAGCAAAATGTGCCACATATTCAATTCATATGAAAATAAATCATATGATGTGTAAAACATATGAAAAATATATCAATTGCATATGAAATTCATATGATAATTTTAAATTTAAAAGCATTGTACATGGTCCTTCAGATGAAATTATTGTGATTTGCATATGAAATTCATATGATTTGCATATGAAATGCAAACGAAGATTTTGCGTATGAATTGCATATCGGCTCACTTTATATCATTTGCATATGAATTTTTCATATGAAATTCATATGAAAAACATATGAAATTCATATACCTCACATTTTGTAGTGTCTCTTGGCTTTCTGACCTATAGGGTTGAAATTGGTTAATTAGAAGACACTGTCGTGGGAATCTTTTCAGTACACCTGGAATTTGCTTGAAATGACAATAACAAATAAACGCCAGCTATACACCCGTATTGTGACAAATATGTGTTTTTCCAATTGTTCATGTGTAATCGGCATACACATCAAATGTCGAAGCACCTGTGTTTTAGCCACACAAAGAAGGAAACATGCCACACAGTATCAACTATTTTTTAAATTCGAATACTGGAACGAAAGATAACATTTAACGCGACTGAACCATCTTTTTTCTGAGGATAACAAGACCCTTTGTTCGCGAAAATAGACGTCGGTTTGCAGAAAGGACGTTGTAACGTTGGCGACCAACGTAGCCGCTGATCAGCCTGCGCCTGCGCAGTCTGATCAGCGGCTACGTTGTTCGCGGGTAAATTAATCAGAAATCCTTACAATATTTGCGCATGTCGATACCATGTTAAAAATAGCAGTGATAAAAATACTCTGGTCTAAAATTGCATTATCTTAGCAGTTGTCTTTTTTTGCATTAATTGGACCACTCGAAGTTGTGAAACATGGTAAAACATTGTCTATACTTGTCTTTGTGTTCGTGGTTTTAAAAAATAGCATGGGAATAAACTAAAATCTTGCACACCAACCTCTGTATGTGACTTTATATTATAGCCGTTATATCAAGTACAACCGAGTACATACTAATATTATGGCACGTCTCCTAAATGTTGACTGGTATAAAACAGATTTCACTGGTAAATTACGATGAGTTTGATATTTATCCCGTCAACACAGTGCGTATGTGCCGTGAAATACGGTGCCGTGAAACATTTTTGATATCCAGTCAATACAATTTTTGCATTTTACAACCATTTGAAGGTGTTGACGGGATAAATAGAATAGTAGGTTAGTGCCGTGAATAGGAAAAAATATCTGGCGCGGCACGGAAACGGGATGTGCTCGGCAGAGCCTCGCCCATCCCGTTTCCTGAGCCTTGCCATATATGTTTTCCCATTCAAGGAAATAACCTAACTATTTCTCTTTATATAGGGTGTCAGATTTAGAGAGGTTCCTTTGTTAGTTAATCGTATGGGTACTCCAATTACATGTATGTTTCTTTTATTATCTTATATAGGATGTTCGATTTAGAGAGGTTGGCCATTGTTAGTTAATCGTATGAGTACTCCAATACCATGTTTTTCTTTATCTATTTCTCATATAATAGGGTGTCAGATCTAGATGAGGTTCCATCGTTAGTTAATCGTAATGAGTACTCCCAATACATGTCTATGTTCTTTACTATTCTCTATATTATTGGGTGTCAGATTTAGGAGGTTCCTTTGTTGTTATCGTCTGGGTAATCCAATACATTGGTCTATGTTCTTTACTATTCTTATATATAGGGTGTAGATTTAGAGAGGGTTCCATTGTTAGTTATCGTATGAGTACTCCAATACATGTCTATGTTCTTTACTATTCTCTATATATAGGATGTCAGATTTAGAGAGGTTCCATTGTTAGTTAATCGTATGAGTACTCCAATACATGTCTATGTTTACTAATTCTCTTTATAGGGTGTCAGATTTAGAGAGGTTCCATTGTTAGTTAATCGTATGAGTATTTTTCATCATACCATGGCTATGATCTCTACTTCTCTATATAGGGTGTCAGATTTAGAGAGGTTCCATTGTTGTTAATATAGTATGAGTACTCCAATACATGTCGATGTTCCTATTAATCTATATATATAGGTGGTACAGATTTAGAGAGGTTCCATTGTTAGTTATTCGTATGAGTACTCCAATACATGTCTGTTCTTTACTATTCTCTATATAGGTGTCAGATTTAGAGAGGTTCCATTGTTAGTTAATCGTATGAGTACTCCAATACATGTCTATGTTCTTTACTATTCTCTATATAGGTGTCAGATTTAGAGAGGTTCCATTGTTAGTTAATCGTATGAGTACTCCAATACATGTCTATGTTCTTTATATTTATATATTTGGGTCAGATTTAGAGGTTCCTTGTTAGTCGTATATGGTACTCATACCATTGTTGTATCGTTTTATACCTATCTTCTTTATATATAGGTGTCAGATTTAGAGAGGTTCCATTGTTAGTTAATCGTATGAGTACTCCAATACATGTCTATGTTCTTTACTATTTTTCTATATATAGGGTGTCAGATTTAGAGAGGTTCCATTGTTAGTTAATCGTATGAGTACTCCAATACATGTCTATGTTCTTTACTATTCTCTATATATAGGGTGTCAGATTTAGAGAGGTTCCATTGTTAGTTAATCGTATGAGTACTCCAATACATGTCTATGTTCTTTACTATTCTCTATATATAGGATGTCAGATTTAGAGAGGTTCCATTGTTAGTTAATCGTATGAGTACTCCAATACATGTCTATGTTCTTTACTATTCTCTATATATAGGGTGTCAGATTTAGAGAGGTTCCATTGTTAGTTAATCGTATGAGTACTCCAATACATGTCTATGTTCTTTACTATTCTCTATATATTTAGGGTGTCAGATTTAGAGAGGTTCCATTGTTAGTTAATCGTATGAGTACTCCAATACATGTCTATGTTCTTTACTATTCTGGCACAGTGAACGCTCTCTAAACCGGACAATTTAACCAAGGTTTATACAATTGGCTACTGATGCTAATGAAATATTGGATGTACAATCCCAATATGGCGTTCACTTTATGTACAAGTTCCTTAACGTTTGTAATATTACGTTCTGCTATACAAAAATGAGCCAGGTGTTATTTTGACGATTTTATTGTGTATTTACATGTATTATATCTACACAACTACTTAAAATGGGAATTATTTTCTAATAATTTACAAAGGACAGACTTTTATTATCAACACCATTGATGTGAAAGTAAAACGTTTTTAGTACCGTCTGTATCGGCAAATATGACAGGGTAGCAACAATATACAAATTCCTCTAAAAAAACCTGGTTTTGACAGCACATGAGAATCGTCTCCAGTGGAGACGATTCTTATGTGCTGTCAAAACCAGTTTTTTGTTCCTCCAAGAATAAGGAGAAATGTACGGAGCCCCGCAGGGGACTTGGATTTTTTTTTATTAATTCGTTCCACGAAATGACAATTCGTTCCCTCGAATTAACAATTGGCTCCCACGATATAACAATTCGTTCCCTCGAATACACACTTCGTTCCCTCGATTTAACAATTCTTTCCCGCGAAATGACAATTCGTTCCCTCAATTTAACAATTTGTTCCCTCGAATTAACAATTCGTTCCCACGATATGACAATTAGTTCCACACGAATTAACAATTCGTTCCCGTGGGAACGAATTGTTATTTCGTGGGAACGAATTGTTAATTGAGGGAATGAATTGTAAATTCGTGCGAACGAATTGATAATTCGTGGGATCGAATTGTTAAATTGAGTGAACGAATTGTTATTTCGTGGGAACGAATTAATAAAAATAAAATCTACGTCCCCTGTGGGGCTCCGTACGTTCTTGTATTTAATTAAAAAGGAAAATAAACTATACAGGATATCCCGACCTCTCAAGTAAAATTACGATCCATTTAATGTTGATATATTTAACGAGTTTACTAATTTTATAACAAACGGGGTTCTGTTTAGTTTCTTCTGAAATCAGCATACGAGTCTACATGTCTAGTGCCACTTCATGTTACCGTTCGATATCATAGTATATATGCCTATATATATGTAATATACTGCAGGAGTGAGGATTTAATATCACTTTTAAACTAATGTCATAAGAAACAAGCTTACGAGTTTATTAAGCAATAAATCATCATAAATGTTGGATCATACGCATTGCATAAGCATGTATGCATACACTGAAGCTGTTATAATCATCTCACATATTTTCCGTAGAAGACCAGCAGCATCAAAATTGGAAAGTATACTTACCTAGCAAAGTATACTTTGAGGGAGTAATCATTTATTTTTCCCGAAATGCATTATGTCATACAGAACTAACGACTGTATATATTTGATGATTAAAAGTATGCAGAATTATTATACTGAATTTATTACATTATCACAGCCAAATAGGCTGTGATAATGTAATAAATGCAGTATAATAAAAATTAATAAATTTATCCTTAAATTGAATATTTTTCCCTCAAAGTATACTTTGCTAGATAAGTACACTTTGCAATGTTGGTGAAATAGGCTACTGATGACTGAATAATGTAATACTTGAAACGAATCTGGTGCACGTAGATACCAGTTTGAAAATAAAATGCTCTTAAGTTTACTATGAATGTAATTTCAGATCCACTGCATATATATGTGACTGGAGAAATGGGGTTTCCGGGATGTGTGGCCAGTGTAGCTCCTGATCAAATAGCACAATTATGTAGTCTAATAACAATCTGTATTCCTTGTTAGAATCATGACGGTCGTTTTAGTATCGGAATGGCGAACAGTGCAGAACCTGATCAGACTGTGCGGATGCACATGCTGATCTGGATCTACACTGGTCGCAACACCCATAATCCCCATTTCTTCACTCACAGTCAGATATACGTTTTTAACAGATAATATCAACAGAGGTTAAATACGAAAGAAGCACATACCTTATATTACTGCACACATTTATGTCTTCACCAGTAATTAATCATCAGGGAATTTTACTTTAAATTAAGATCCAAATATAAAACACACAGTACCATCACACATAACTCATACACGAACAATGAACATTCGGCACACCTCAAACCATCTAGATGATAGTCTATTCGTATTCAGTGGTCCGTTTCTCGCGATATTAATGTCTATCAAATATCTTAAGTCCATTGTATTGTAAGAGGTATTCTACGGAGCCCCGCATTTGACATTGATTTTTGTTATTAATTCGTCCCCACGAAATAACAATTTATTCCCTCAATTTAACAATTCGTTCCCTCGAATTAACAATTCGTTACCACGATATAACAATTCGTTCCCACGATATAACAATTCGTTCTCTCGAATTAACAATTCGTTCACTAAATTTAACAATTCGTTCCCTCGAATTAACAATTCGTTCCCACGAATTAACAATTCGTTACCGAGGGAACGAATTGTTATTTCGTGGGAAAGAATTGTTGCATTGAGGGAAACGAATTGTCAATTCGTGGGAACGAATTGTTAATTCGTGGGAACGAACTGTTAAATTGAGGGAACGAATTGTTAATTCGAGAGAACGAATTGTTATATCGTGGGAACGAATTGTTAATTCGAGGGAACGAATTGTTAAATTGAGGGAGCGAATTGTTATTTCGTGGGAACGAATTAATAAAAAAATAATCCATGTCATAATAGAAAACAAATTTCTACGTCCCCTGCTGGGCTCCTTAGTTTTCTACGTATGACTAAGTAGCCGCAGAATAGATAGCATTATTCATGGTCTATCCCACAACACACCCGTATTCTCTCTATATTATTACACAACCGCCCGCGTTAATCTCGCCCGGCTAATCAACTTTTCTGAACATCCATTGACAATGCAAACTCGCGATCCAGCAACTCGATTGTCTGAGCCTGAGCTGTAGCACAGCTCAGGCTCAGACAATCAAGCTGCTTGATTGCGAGAAAGATATTCATGTCATTTGAGGTAAAGACATTTAGAAACATTGGCAATATTAGCGCAGGCGATTGTGTATGGTAACCGGGCGTCTGTTCCACGTTTTGCTACCGACGAACCTTTGGCTATTAAACATATTAAATCTCAAGAATATTTAAATGTAAGTACTTTTTCATCAATAACAAAAAAATCAACTCCCCCAATTTATTTTATTTGATGAAATTCCAACAAATATTTATTTTATTGAGAAAAAGATTTTCTATGGAAATTTAACATCGGGCCAAAAAGGCGTCCAGAGTGAGGAGGGCAAAACAAACGAAACATTTTCTAAATTGGCTCCGAAACCTGGCTAGATAGAAATAATGAAATAATGTATCACTAAGTAACAAAACTTAGATTTTGAAAATCGGTCCACACATTCTTGTTTTGTTTTATCTATTTCAGCCCCATGTTAAATTCACATATCGCCTTTTTCGCTATGATATCAATATGTGATGGAATTTCATCGTAATTATTGCTCGGTGGGGGTGTGTGGGCCCCCCCCCCCCCCCCCACACACCCCCACCGAGCAATAATTACGATGAGGTGGGAGTGACTTTTTTGTTATTGATGAAAAGGTATTTACATGTACATCTAAATATGTTTTCGATATAATGTGTTTAATAGCCAAAAAGGTATTCGGCAGCAAAATGTGGAACAGACAGCAGGCTTTATCGAATGAAGATAACATCGTCATTGTACTGGTAGCCGTTTAGAAGTTATTTCAAGAACACTGAAAGTTGTATTATTCTCAACGGATACAGACATGCGGAATGCGTCATAGGCTAGCTATATTACATCGAAGAGGTTGTGACTGGAAAATTGGAGCTTATGGGTTTTGCGACCAGTGTATCTCCAGATCAGCCTGTGCATCCGCACAGTCTGATCAGAATCTGCACTGTTCGCCATTCCATCAAGGAATCACCCTTCATAGTTCTAACAGGCAATATAGATCGTTATCAGGCTACAGGTGTGTGATATATGATCAGGAGCAACACTGATCACAAATCTCATAAGCCCCATTTCTCCAGTCACAGCTACATATATGTGGGGCAAAGTCCCAATAATTTTAGCTCGGAAACGCAGTTGCCTGCCGAGTTTGATCCATTTGAAATTTTCAGTAGCAGCGAATTGTCATATAATATATTATTCGGTTGCTATATGTGGCTATGACTGGAGAAATTGGGCTTATGGGAGTTGTGACCAGTGTAGCTCCAGATCAGACATTTGTTATATCCTGTAAATACGACCTAATCACTGCGTATGAATATGTGCTGTTGTCATACTAGTCGATTCTCCGATTTTGAGATGCGGCTGGGGTTATTTTCTTGCAATTTAAAGCTATGTGTAGGTGTTGTCGGGATAAATAGAAAGTAGGTTAGTGCCATGAATGGGAAAAATAGCTGGCGCCGCACGGAAACGGTTCCTAAGCCTTCGTTGTAACCCCATATATTTGTATCAGGTCAACGCCTGATACGGCATTTATATTATCAGTCAGTACGTATTCGGCCGATACAAAGCACATTCCCTGATACATAATAAAACTATTTCTAGTTTTCTAACCTAGATGCCAGTGTATTTTAGCCAGGTGCATGCAATTTTGTCTCTCAAAATTCGCATAGATACCTGAGAAAATAAGAATAATTATGCAGTCAATGTGTCACCTTTATATCACCATAAGATACCCACTACAAAGGCGTCCTCCCATTTAGCCGATTAGCGTATATATGTCATCCTCCATTAACTGACTCTGATTTCAATTCGCGAGTAATTGTGTTCCTGTGATTTTACATAAAAATGCCATTAGTATGGGGACGGAACTCTTTTCTGTATGCTATTTACATACACATTGTGTTTAACTATTCACTCTATTTGAGGTTGTTTATAGATACAAGATGTACATTCTGAAACATAAAATTAGTATAATTTATAATTATTTTTTTTATAACAAATTTATCAGGCTGTACGTCTTGGATATCGCACAAATGTACATTTACATGTTTTCCAGCCTTGTTTGAAAGACCAGTAGCCTATTTCATAAATATTACAAAGTATACTTTTCTAGCAAAGTATACTTTGAGGGAGAAATTTTCAATTTTAGGATAAATTTATTAATTTTTATTATACTGAATTTTTTACATTATCACAGCCATTTTGGCTGTGATAATGTAATAAATTCAGTATAATAATTCTGCATACTTTTAATCATCAAATATATGCAGTTGTTAGTTCTGTATGAAATAATGCATTTTTGGGAAAAGTAAATTACTCCCTCAAAGTATACTTTGCTAGAAAAGTATACTTTGCAATGTTGATGAAATCGGCTACTATTGTCAAAATGCACAAGCATGTTTCTGTATATGTGTCCGTGACTGTAGGAAATGGGCTTATGGTTTTGCGACCAGTGTCGATCCAGATCAGCCTGTGCATCCGCACAGTCTGATCATGATCGTCATTCCCTCAATGAGTGTCGATCCAGATCAGCCTGTGCATCCGCACAGTCTGATCATGATCGTCATTCCCTCAATGAAACACCGATCATGCCTCTAACACGTACTATAGATCGTCATATCACGCTACAGGAGTGAGCTATTTGATCAGAAGCTACACTGGTCACAAATCACATAAACCCAATTTCTCCAGTCACAGCCATATGTCTCTATCTACCACTGGGCAGATGCCACCAGTTCCACTGGATGTCTGCGCCGGCGTAAAATGTTTCGTGTCGAAATAGGCACAGGATTCGTGACGAATTCCCATTCACGGACACCCATAAGATAATGAATAAACGTAAGAAATGTACGCCAGTTACTAAACCAAAACATGCGATTATGGGAGGGCTCAAAGTAGAGCTGAGTGACATCTCGTAGGGAAGCCGGTGCATTTTTTACTTGAAACAATGTATGCCGACACGGATTGCACCTCCAGTCACTGACAAAGCACATTCTTACTGTACGAGACGCAGCGATAATGGTAACCACGTATGCATCTATGCTCAATAAATGCAAATCATCAATTGAAATCCTAAATTTGCACTTACGAACATTTTAGTCGTACGAAGTTTAGTGAAACGGACACCAGGGGCCCGTTTCACTAAACATCGTACGACAAAAATGTTCGTAAGTGCAAATTTGGAATCCGTCTGGAAATTTCAATTGATGGATTTACATTTATTGAGCATAGGCTGCATATGCAGCCTATGCTCAATAAATGTAAATCCAATAATTGTTTACAAGAAAACATTGTTAATGTGAAATTTACAGACTATCATAAGTTTGCACTTACGAACATATTAGTCGTAAGAAGTTTAGTGAAACGGACACCAGGAGCATAGTTCTTATATGTGTTCTTATTATATACGTACTTTCGTTTCCCATTGAAACACAATGCAACGCAATGCGTTAATATTGTTTCCATATTGACGTCTCGTGAGTTCATATTGGTCAGTGCCGCAACTACATTTCACCTCGCAAAATAGTCCCTTCTAAATCACCACTAATTTGTTTATTTCATTTACATTTCGTATATGTTTTAAAGTGCATACTTTTTGTTGTTATACATTGCGAAAGATGTACGTACATTGTATATACTAAAAAGGTTATTTGATGAGTACATTAGGTCACTCGTTCCGCCACGCAACGGTATTGCGCTCCTATCGCACGCTGTGGAACTCGTGCATATATCCACATACAAATAAAATAACCTCTAACTACCCTAAAGGCATGGCTAATATTTCACATGTCGATAAAATCAAATATATGTCTAAGCAATAGCTTCTTTGCACGGTTGGACATCTCTAAACCGAACATCCAGGAAATCTCAAAGTTCGCTGTCATTTATCTCTGACCATGTTTTTATTGAGAAATAAGGCAAGATATAAAAGCAACAGCAGACGACAATTGTTGTGAGTAGCGTTCTAAGGGTTAAGGTTCTAACACATTTGACACAAGTTTATGTTCTGTTTCTGTATTTACGCAACACGTGGAATACGAGGATTATTATGTGATAAAAACGTTATACCACGCAGGTTGTACGAACGGATAAACCGTGTAGGTGGACATCCCGTGACTTATACTTACACAATATGTGCACAATGAATCCATTTAAGCAACTGTGTGTCGCCCACCTACATATGCGCTTATAGAAATCCATATGCAAGAACGTAACAAAACAAGAATTCGGTAAATTTAAAATGTTCGTACTTCACCTTGAATTAATTTCCATCGGCATCTTAAATCCTCCAGTGATGATCATAAAACTATTAGGTCCACAATGACTCAGTGTAGTTGTTCTCTCGCAAACTGAACCCTCGTTGTGTTTTGTAACCCGACTCCATGAGATTTTTTAGCATAACTGATCCAGTGGCAGTTAATAATTTATGTGATATTTGACGATGTTTGTGAGATAAAACACCTTATTACGGATCGAATACATGTATAGGCCGATGCTGGGGGCCGTTTCACTAAACTTCGTACGACTAAAATGTTCGTAAATGTCACATTAACACTTTTTTCTTGTAAACGATTATTGGATTTACATTTATTGAGCATAGGCTGCATATGCAGCCGATGCTCAATAAATGCAAATCCATCAATTGAAATTTCCAGACGTTCCTAAATTTGCACTTACGAACATTGTATTCATACGAAATTTAGTGAAACGGCCCCCTGGTTTCGAAACGTTAACATACATGTCCGTATGTTGAACGTGGTCGTAGTACATTCCGCATGTGTGTTAAAATTATATACAACTTTCGACGTGTATTAAATAATGTATCGCAATTACAATCCGCGTAATGATGCGATGTGACAAGGCAAGTTTTCGCATGAATATAACTAGTTGAATTTATACAAACCTAGTGGTAACATATTGCGGCTGAATACAATGTATGTCAAAACCCTGGGTGCAGTATTAAGGGGCACTGAATCGTTGGATGGTCTTTATGTCTGTAAAAGGGTTTCATGGGTCGTTACATGTTTAGCCAGTCTCACAACAAAACATACTGTACATACAACAGAAAAACATATAGCATAAAACACGCAACAGGCAAACACGTGCATATACTATGAAAACGTGATGAAGCATTTTATTTAAAATAAAGCCTGGACGTACATAAAGATAATTCCAGCACAAAAATATTTACACAATTCCTTAACATTTGATTGGCCCGTAGCAAGTCTCTGTCTAAAATTTATATCCCAGTAAACTCCCATGCCGAACTACTTTCCGTAACCGTGAGGCGCAGTTAAAATAATTCTTAAGAAAACGGAAAATAAAAACATTTTCTTGATGAATTTATTTCAAATGCTGGAATTATAAGGAATGAATGGCCTTTTTGTGGAATTTATCGGGGATATAAACTTGGTATTCCCGCGACTTTTCCAAGTTTATACCCCGATAAATTCCACAAAAAGGCCATTCATTCCTATATTAAAATCCAATTAATAAATGTACGTAATACAAGTAGTACAGTATTTCGATGAATTTTGAGGCGTATAATTGAATTAAACAACATACCTATTTTGATATTGAAGTCAGATATACGCCTAAATCAAGTTTCCCATACGGCATGTAAACGTTTGATAAACGGATATGAATGGCCAAGTTGTATTATTTACATCTTGTCAGTCGCATATTACTGATGTTAAAAGATAGCCGATAGATGTTTAATATATGTGAAGCTGACTGTAGAATGGAGCCTATCACCGTTGCCACCAGTGTAGACCCAGTAGTTTGATCAGACTCTACTCTGTTCGGTAATCAGTTAGCAGAACACATACCAGTCTCCTTAAGTCAGCATTCTGATCAGGGCCTACTCTACTCACTACTCAGTTTGTGAAACAAGTATCACTAATGCTTGATACAAACACTATAATACATGTAGTATAGCGCATTAATTAGTCGCCCATTGCACCATGTCCAGTACGTATAGCACTTGATTAGTTGGCGATCTCACCATGCCCAGTATAGCACGTGATCAGTCGGCCATGCCGAGTATAGCACTTGATCAGTCGGCCATCGCACCAGGACTAGTAGAGCACTTGATCAGTCTGCCATCGCACCATAACTAGTATAGCGCTTGATCAGTCTCCCATTGCACCATGCCCAGTATAGCACTTGATCAGTTGGCCATTTCACCATGCCCAGTATAGCACGTGATCAGTCGGCCATGCCGAGTATAGCACTTGATCATTCGGCCATCACACCAGGACTACTTTAGCACTTGATCAGTCGGCCATCGCACCAGGACTAGTATAGCACTCAATCAGTCGGCCATCACACTAGGACCAGTTTAGAACTTGATCAGTCGGCCATCACACCAGGACTAATTTAGCACTTGATCAGTCGGACATCGCACCAGGACTAGTATAGCACTCGATCAGTCGGCCATCGCACCAGGACTAGTGTATAACTTGATCAGTCGGCCATCGCACCAGGACTAGTTTAGAACTTGATCAGTCGACCATCGCACCAGGAATAGTTTAGCCCTTGATCAGTCGGCCATCGCACTGAGACTAGTTTAGCCCTTGATTAGTCGGCCATCGCACCAGGACTAGTATAGCACTCGATCAGTCGGCCATCGCACCTGGACTAGTTTAGAACTTGATCAGCCGGCCATCGCACCACGACTAGTTTAGAACTTGATCAGTCGGCCATCGCACCAAGACTAGTTTAGCCCTTGATCAATCGGCCATCGCACCAGGACTAGTTTAGAACTTGATCAGTCGGCCACCGCACCAGGACTAGTTTAGAACTTGATCAGTCGGCCATCGCACCAAGACTAGTTTTGCCCTTGCTCAGTCGGCCATCACACCAGGACTAGTTTAGAACTTGATCAGTCGGCCATCGCACAACGACTAGTTTAGAACTTGATCAGTCGGCCATCGCACCAAGACTACTTTAGCCCTTGATCAGTCGGCCATCGCACCACGACTAGTTTAGAACTTGATCAGTCGGCCATCGCACCACGACTAGTTTAGAACTTGATCAGTCGACCATCGCACCAAGACTAGTTTAGCCCTTGCTCAGTCGGCCATCGCACCTGGACTAGTATAGCACTCGATCAGTCGGCCATCGCACCATGACTAGTCTAGAACTTGATCAGTCGGCCATCGCACCACGACTAGTTTAGAACTTGATCAGTCGGCTATCGCACCAAGACTAGTATAGCACTAGATCAGTCGGTCATCGCACCAGGACTAGTTTAGCACTTGATCAGTCGGCCACGTCATCCTGCGTTACAGACAGAAGTGGTGGTCGTGGGGGGGGGGGGTGTAGTGTAGTCATAGACAAAAACTGGTGGTGGTGGTGATACACATTGTTCCCACTGTGGGATATAGACCGGAACTTTTAGGACGCCAAATGTAGATGGCTTGTGTGCGTGTGGGATCATTGTTTTGTGTCCCCGGCGGTGGTGCGGAGTACAGTGATGAATTACTGATGAATTACTGTATATTGAACACACATGTATATGTACTGTGATACAGTACTTCACAATCCTCAGTTTTAAATATTGTTTCTGTATCGTAAAACTGAAAATTTATTCATTTTGAAAAACTTAAAATTGTGGCAGATGATCGAAATGAAAACCGGATGTTTACATTCGAAATGAACCGGTGCATCGGTATATTTTAACCACACGATGACCCACTTTATATTCATACCATATCCGTACGGATATATCGTATATACGAACGGATATCGTATGTTTGTATAATATTCGTATAGTACGTTTGTATAATCACTGATAATGTAAACAAACTGTACTATACGATGATACGGTAAGTTTTTACCGCAAATAGCGAAAGAATGACCGCACAAACGGAATCGCGAAAGAATGACCGCACAAACTGGACCGCGAAAGAATGACCGCACAAACGGTATCGCGAAAGAATGACCGCAAAAACGGGACCGCGTTTGGACCGCAATTAGACTGCAATTCCAGAGGGGAAGAATTGCATTTCAAGGACCGCTGGATTGCAATTCTTGGTAAGCGAATCGCAGGCGGGAGTGTATGCTTTATTGCATACTGTATAATCGGATTTTACAATGTAATAACACAGCGTATTAAAAAAAAGCATCCTTGTGCATACAACTGTCTGTTTCACGAAACCTGCTAAAATTTTAAGGCTCTATAAATAATGCAAAAACAATGTATTTTTCGATAATATTAAATTATAGCAAAATTTAAGAATTATACTTTCTATTTCGTGACCGGTCAGGTCAGGAGCTAGAATGGATATATGTTACAAGCATGATGGCGCTTCATTGAGAGAATGGCGAATTGTGCATATCCTGATCACACTTTGCGAAAGCACATGCTGATCTGGATCTACACTTGTCAGGAAACCCCATAGGCACCCATTTCAAAGGCCCAATTTCTCAAATCACAGTAGCATAAAATGAACAGACAGAGCGCCGTGTGAACTGATCGGTATCGGTTTCACTAAACTTCGTACGACTAAAATGTTCGTAAGTGCAAATTTAGGACCATCTGTAAATTTCAATTGATGGATTTACATTTATTGAGCATAGGCTGCATATGCAGCCTATGCTCAATAAATGTAAATACAATAATTAATTACAAGAAAACATTGTCAATGTGAAATTTACAAACTATCATAATTTTGCACTTACGAACATTTTAGTCGTACGAAGTTTAGTGAAACGGCCTCCTGCACTACCAGCTGCATGACTCTTGACAATGTTGGCCAATGATTTATGTGCAGTGGACCCTCTCTAAACCGGACACCCTGTGACTGCAATCAGACATATAAATACCATAAACAGGTATGCGAGATTTGTGATCACGAACAGTCATTCCCAATGGAAAGAGATCACAATACATACATACAAATTAAGCAGACATAGATTTACTGGATTTCCGGTTTAGAGGGGTTCTACTGTAAAATGTTCTGGTCAAGTTTCGCATGCTCAAAATCAAGCCGTTTGAGTGGTCGAGTCGCAGCTGATAGTCGGTCAGAGAAGCTGTCTGATTGGTTAATTCAGCACGCACTGAGGATCGACCAGTCAAGTGCTTATAATAGTTGCCCGTTGTAAAATTCTCAATTTTTTTCAAATATGTAAGGAGTCAACTCTTCTATACCCGTTTAATGAAACATTTACGAAGCCATAGTAATTGAAAGGTCATAGCAAACAAAAGTCAGAGAAATAAATATTACCAGGAAAACCAAACCACCACTTAAGTATCTAATAATAGGCCTTTATAGAGGCTGCATGAATTATTATATTATATTACATGTACTTCAATTATCACGAGTGTAGACCCAGATCAGATTATGTGGATGAGTATGCTAGTATTGGTCCATCATGAAGCATCATACGATTGGTCCGGCGAATCTACCGGGTGCCCTCGCTACCCACCTAAAGTGATGTTGTTACCAATCAGTAGAACCGTCTCGCCGAGACGGTTCAACTGAGTGGTAACAACATACACTTTTATGAGAAATGAAACATTGCATAAAAACATATTAACATTCCTGGCATTATTATTTGGTATATATCAATTCGAATATTTCGAGTATTGGTCGGGCAGTTGCCGGATCTGCTGGACCTGTTCCGATGCCCCTGTCAAAAGGCCGACACACGATGGTATTGTGGGGTCAGAACGAACGCCAGTGCCAAATGTAGCTGTAGCTTTGACTGGAGAAATCGGTTTAAATGGATCTGTGATCTGATCTAATAACAAACGCATGTAGCCTGGTAACGATCTATATGATTGCTTGTTATGCTGTTTCATTGATGAAATGGGAAACAGCGGAGAACCTGATCAGACTGCGGATGCACATGCGGATCTGGATAGACGCTGGTTGCAAAACCAAAAAGCTCTATTTCATTAATAGGTATGCGAAACTTCCTAAATCGAATACGAGTCAAAATTCCGCGTAGTCCCCTGTTAGAAATGACAATGGGGCAAACAGGCTATTAAAGGTACATGCACACTAAGTAGGCACAAAATGTTCTTTATAGGAATTAAATGAGTGTATAATTGTGTCACTATTCCACCAGTTTTAAAGATTACGAGTGGCCGCTATACAAGTATAATCATTTAGAAATATTTATTTTACTGATAGTGAATATTATCATATGAAAATGATATGCTTTAATATTTATACAATTATATGCATCACTGGACAAAATAATATTTTCGACATCAGTATATACATGTATTGTAGGGGTTATCTTTTATTGTTTAAACCATTAGATATTTCCATTAATATACATATTCATATAATAGCAATTCTTTTTTGTATTACCTGGCACACTTATTGACATTATGTTGCGTTATTTGAATGACCGATTTTAATAATTTTGAGATCAGGGCAGAAAACCGCATTTTCTCAAAATATTAACAAAAATCATATTATTCAACGGAAATCTATATTTATTTGCACAATGCATTTTCTGGTGTACAGTAATTATACTATATAAGATATCGACAGCCGTTCTTTATTAAGTGTATACACATTATTTGTGACGCGCCAAGCGAAAACCTCCTTTATGGGTCAAAACTGCGAAATTGAGTTTTCAACATATTTAGAAAATATGATCTCTCTCGAACAATATGATATATAAACCAATGCTGTATTCAACTGATAAACCATCTTTCTAGACCAACAAAGATACCCATCTGACGTCATTTTGTCGCAGCGACGTTGTTTTGACATTATTTAAGTAATTAAAACTCATCACCATTTCTTCACATGTACTTATCCCGTCAACAAAGTGCGTATGCGCCGTGAAACATTTTTGATATCCAGTCTATACTATTTTTGCATTTTACAGCCATTTGTAGGTGTTGACGGGATAAATAGAATAGTAGGTTAGTGTCGTGAATGGGAACAAATATCTGGCGCGGCACGGAAACGGGATGTGCTCGGCAGAGCCTCGCCCATCCCGTTTTCTGAGCCTTGCCAGATATTTTTTCCCATTCACGGCACTAACCTACTATTCTCTATATACACTGGTGATCACTACTACCGACACGAAATGTTAACAATGTGGAATAGTTACATAATTAGATACCCGCTTAATGTCCGTAAAGATGTATTTTTACATAATTTGAGGACACCCACCTTAAATATTTCATAAAGTCAGGGGCGACAACCTAGGACTGTACGAAGAACCTAATTCAGAACGAGTTACTGTCCATTGACTGTTCGGCGGGCGCATCAAAGTGTGTTCGCATACAAATGTACATGTATGCTGAAACGTGTGTTGGGATTTCCTCATAATGTCATAACAGCTATATCAAGGTGTATGCTCACGTGGTTACTACAACAAGTACTGAAACTTCAAGAAGCCCTCCAATTCAAAGTATATATTCTTTTATTTTGTACTTATTATGTAACGGATTTTGATGAAATATGGCGCATCAAACGCATCTTGTTCAGCTGCATTTTGTGTCTCTGTACTTTGGCCCAAACTTCTGTCGTTTTTTTGCACGATGCATTTTCTGGTGTACCGTAATTATACGTTATAAGATATCGACAGCAGTCGTAATTAAGTGTAGGCACATTATTTATTTAAGTAATTAAAACTCATCACCATTTCTTCACATGTACATACACTGGTGATCACTACTACCGACACGAAATGTTAAAAATATGGAATAGTTACATAATTAGATACCCGCTTAATGTCCGTAAAGATGTATTTTTTTACATAATTTGAGGGCACCCACCTTTAATATTTCCTAAAGTCAGGGGCGACAACCTAGGCCCGTACGAAGAAGACTAATGCATAACGAGTTACTGTCCATTGACTGTTCGGCGGGCTCATCAAAGTGTGTTCGGATACAAATGTACAATCATGTACGCTGAAACGTGTGTTGGGATTTCCTCATAATGTCATAACAGCTATATAAAGGTGTACATGTATGACCACGTGGTTACAACAACAACAACAATTACTGAAACTTCCAGAAGCCCTCCGATTCAAAGTACATATTCTTTTATTTTGTCCTCATTATGTAACGGATTTTGATGAAATACGGCGCATCAAACGCGTCTTGTTAAGTTGCATTTGATGATCTCCGTACTTTGGCCCAAACGTTTTTGCGAATGTCGTTTTGTATGATTGAAGTTGTAATTGCTGATAATGCGTCAGCACATCCAAATCAAACAGGAACCCCTGTTTTTTTCTGATAGTTTGTACCTGCATATAACGCATAGTTTTGGGAGTTCACTCAAACACAATCGTGTGCTTGATTGATATTATGGTTGTAAATTGTGCAACGTACCATGTGAAAATCCATAGATTTTATCTGAGACATCATCTGAGATACCGTGCAAATACAAGGCTTGGCATCTTAGCTTTGATAAATTTACCATTTTGCAATTCCAAATTTGAGGCTATATGTGGCTGTTACTAAGTAAATGGGTTTTATGGATTTTGCCACCAGTAGCCTATTTCATCAACATTGCAAAGTATACTTTAGTAGCAAAGTATACGTTGAGGGAGAAATTTTCAATTTTATGATAAATTTATTAATTTTTATTATACTGAATTTCAGTATAATAATTCTGCATACTTTTAATCATGAAATATATGCATTTGTTAGTTCTATATGAAATAATGCATTTCAGGAAAAATAAATGATTACTCCCTCAAAGTATACTTTGCTAGTAAAGTATACTTTGCAATGTTGATGAAATAGGCTACTGAGCAGCCTGTGCATCCGTCATGCTTGTAACAGGCAATATAGCTCGCTTTCATGCTACAGAAGTGTGCCATTTGACCAGTAGCCGATTTCATCAAAATTGCATAGGTATACTTATCTAGCAAAGTAGACTTTGAGGGAGAAATCGTTTATTTTTCCTTAAATGCATTATTTCATATAGAACTTACGACTGCATATATTTGATGATTAACAGTATGCAGAATTATTATACTGAATTTATTACATTATCACAGCCAAAATGGCTGTGATAATGTTATAAATTCAGTATAATAAAAATTAATAAATGTATCCTTAAATTGAAAATTTCTCCCTCAAAGTATGCTTTGCTAGATAAGTATACTTTGCCATGTTGGTGAAATAGGCACCAGGTGCTACACTGGCTACACATACCCTAAGCTTCATTCCTTAGTCACAGCCATATAGATGGGTGTCCAGTAGATAATAAACCTATATCAACAACACCATTGTATTTTATTTCTCACACCGATAAAGTTGTGATCCCATACATCTCGAGTTCATGTATGCTGCGAACCAAGATAATATGATATTCAATTAGATATGGCGGCCATTTTGAAATACAAATCAGAAGGGGAACACGCACAATTCAAATTGGTAACACTCATTTCAGCGGATTCAGCACGTCAAATTTATGTTCAAAAGTAATGTTTCTAACGTTTACTAAAATGCCAGACAACGACATATTTTGAGATTCATGTCCTGGGCTAGAAGATTAAGTTGAATAGTGTTTAGTTAAGGACATACTTCAGAGAAATTACCGTGTATTGCAAAGGTTATAGCTTCGTAAATGTGTTGAGGTATGTGTATAAATTATACATGAAGCTGCTCTTGTTAATTTATATAACACGACGCATTGAACTGCCATGTCAAACATCATAGTTTGTAGCAGACATCGGTCAGTTTTATATCTTGTGGTGTTTAACGCACACCATTAATACATTGATAATATGACAGGCATATGAAGACAACTGTGTGCAACATATTCCAACGACATTAGAAAACAGCATAATTGTTTTCATCAACCTTCAAAACAAAGTCTGATTTCTGAAGGGTTTGTTCACCTGTTGTTGAAATATTCGAGAATCCAGTAATGGCTGTTCAACAGTAAGACAAATACGCAGTGCTGTAACAATATACTTGTATTACCTGCATACTGTATGGACTCCGTTGACATGTAAGTAGGTATCTCAGTGTCTACTTATGGAAGCGTCCTGGTGTCAATGATAAAACTTTTTTACTAGCTCCTAATTAGGAGATAGTATCTTCTAATTAGGAGTTAATATCTCCTAATTAGGACTTACTGTCTCCTAATTAGGAGTTAGTATCTCCAATTTAGGAGTTAGTATCTCCTAATTAGGAGTTAGTATCTCCTAATTAGGACTTAATATCTCCTAATTAGGACATACTATATATGACAATGCTAAAAAACATTATCCTAATTAGGAGATCCTAACTCCTAGGTAGGAGAAAGTAAGTCATATTTAGGAGATACTAACTCATAATTAGGAGATACTAAATCCTAATTAGGAGATACTCATTCAAACATACACTAAATGCTAACAGTTGTAAGCCACCATCCTATTAAGCAGCTGGCGACCGACAAGGCCAGATTCTATTAACTCGGATCAGGCTAATGTGTAGAGCTCTGAACTTCGAAGTATTCCGAAGCAATAGTCCACAGTGCAACATGCGCCTGTGGGTCAATCGAGGATACAAACCACTACCTTCCCTCATGTCCACTTTACACCAATCAAAGACAACGATATTTATCATCGCTGCCTTGTGCCCTCATTCTCAATAATCTAATATATGGTAGCGATTTCTTAACCCTTTGAACCCGAAAGCCAGCTATATCGGTTTATGCAAACAGTGCAGATCCAGATGAGCCGGCTCGTAACGAGCCGTCTCATCAGGATCTGCACTGTTTGAAAGTAATTCTCATATTTTTGAGAAAAACAAATACCCTTTTTTATAAATGGAATAGTCTGAAAATCATTTTGCGATGATTGGATTGGTTGCAAAACGAACATATCGCAGCCCATTCAGTTACTTAGGGGTGAAAGGGTTAAGCGATAATGAAAACAGCCTTGTATTTCGAAGGGTTCAACAATTCATCATTGCCTCTACTCGCTTCACCGCATGATTGGAGACGACCGTTCTACATAGTCAGTAATGGTACTTCAAATGCATATCAGGGGCCTATTTCACCAACATTGCAAAGTATACTTTGAGGGAGAAATTTTCGATTTCAGGATAAATTTATTAATTTTTATTATACTGAATTTATTACATTATCACAGCCATTTTGGCTGTGATAATGTAATAAATTCAGTATAATAATTCTGCATACTTTTAATCATCAAATATATGTAGTCGTTAGTTCTATATGAAATAATGTATTTCGGGGAAAATAAATGATTACTCCCTCAAAGTAGCTAGAAAAGTATACTTTGCAATTTTGATGAAATCGGCTACAGGTCTACGGCTACCTACAGAAGATAACAACAATGGTTTGAGATCATGCCTGAGATCTCAACTTCTTTCTTATTATATAATTAACCAAACTTGCCTATGTATACACTGTATGTATTCCTGCCACATTACTATTTATCGATGTCACACTTAAGGAGAAGAATTCACATACGCTCACATTGAGCTTGTTTTCTAATCCTTATTCATTATTTCAGCCCATGTATGTTGGTCCATCTGCCCACAGGCAACAAACACGATTTGACTACCAAAAAAGTTGGCATGTCGCCAGTCAGTTCATACACTTATTGGGATACAAATAATATCTTAATATCTTAATATCTCCTAATTAGGAGATAAATATATTTTCGCATTGGCACCAGGACTCTCCCATATATATCTACTTGCATAGTGTACATACTATGTAAGTAGTGACGGCTTATCTGTCCATTGTATATATTGAGACTGATGAAAGAAATGCTCATATCATCTAGCGTGTTGTATAGTCTGCTGGATTAATATTTATAGCACGCTGTCGCCATATATATCGTTGACGCATTGCACCAAATTTTATTAGATTTACTTCCATAATATTTGCTGTATTTGTCAAACACTCCGATAGTCTATACTTAATAAAATTACAATGGCAACGAAGATGGCAACTCAATGTGTAGTATAGTATACACTAAGAGGAACAGAGTCAGATTACTTCCATACGTCTCGCGAGGGTAGCAATTTAACCCCATCTATTTAATGTAACACATGGAAGAGTTCTTTTCTAAATCGGTTATCCGGCGTGTTTGATATCAATACATTATTAATAAAGAACATATACATGCAGACATTGGTTATGATACCGTGTCAATGTGTTAATCTGACATTTACATGTATATCTTGTAAATTTGAACGCTTCATTTCGTTATGTTGAATGTTGAACACCAACGAGAGAAAAGATGTCTTCCATGGGAAAATTATTTCCTTGTTGTTTTACTTTGGCATTATACTAGACTAAGTTCTACATCAAATAGTATTTGTTTAAAGGTATAAAATATACAGTTTACTAAATTTCGACCTACATGCAACATGTTTGGGTAACTTCGGTTGCTCACATTTTTTTAATGGTCAAATTGTAGCCGTAGAAAACATATCGGAGGCGAATTATTGTAGCTAAGTCAGATATACTTTATTTAGATATTCAATACATATACGATGATGCTACTTTTGAATGAAATGATAACGTTTTATATAAACCTCAGTCCTTAAGGCCATCGTCATATCGCTATCGAGTCGCTACTACGACAGCACGCACTATCGTTACCTTAGCTTCGTGTTTTCGCCATTGTAGGTTCGTAATATCGCGACAATAACTGGCTATCAGAAAATGACGATAACAATACTGCGATCGTATAGTGACATACTGTCGTAATATCGAACTATGGCTATCGTGGAATCGCCATCGTATTATTGAACTGTCGTAGTAACGGAACACCACTGGGTGGATACTACGACAACCCGATAGTATCTTGGCGATAGTACCATGAGTATAGCACGCTACTATGATAACGATACAGTA
Source organism: Conchocele bisecta (assembly GCA_029237695.1). Classification (NCBI taxonomy): domain Eukaryota; kingdom Metazoa; phylum Mollusca; class Bivalvia; order Lucinida; family Thyasiridae; genus Conchocele; species Conchocele bisecta. The sequence continues at coordinate 117,920,707 of CM055265.1, read as the reverse complement.
ACTACGATATCCCGATACTCCAATGAAGAAACCATGATTTACTGGTACATGTATATGTTCAAATGACAACAGCAAGAACCCGTTTTGGTGTTTTGAATGAAGTATACAATACATACATACATAATAGTGAATAAATTAAAAACAAATCTTTCAAAAAATGTTAATGTTTGAATGAGATATATTTTCATACACCCAGCCGTACTTTGTAAACGTGCAATATTTGATAAAAGTCAGTCTCTCAAGATGTTACTTGTCATGATATGTATGTTGCGTGGGTTATGTAGTTTCCATAAATATGTTCATAACAATAAGTAGCAGAGGTAACCCGGAATTTCTGGCTATCACACAGGGTGGTAATGTGGTTTATAGCATAGGGTGCTCGGGATAATCGAAAAATAGGATGCATGTTCCCGTAGTTCGAAACTGGCCTACATATCTGGGAGCTTGACTTACATATCAAACCGTGCTACATGTTATTAGCCTGAGTTATTTTAGTATCGGAAATAACTATCTCACAAAATGGTAACGAATGTAGCCCCTTATCAGACTGCGCGAATGCACTGGTTTAAATGCACAATAAGCCAGTTGTGTTTTCTTTCAGGCAAGTCATATTTGGCTAACCCTTCACCACTAAATGTATAACTGTCATATACTGGTTCATGCTAAGTCTTGGACTAGTTCATTAATCATATAAGGAATATCGTTTGAAAATCTAAAAAATCCTGACAACAACTGCAGTTTCTGATGAGGCGGCTCGTAACGAGCCGCCTCATCTGGATCTACAGTGTTTGTAAACGTTGGCTTTATGGTCTGTCGAGTTGAAGGTTATCCGATATTGATCTAAGTAATTAACGTAATCCTTGCCTGTAGATACATGCCTGTCACATGTACATGTAACCGTGTAATTCATTTTTCAGCAAGAGATGTGACATGTCGATACACGAATACCACCGTTAGCAGCCAAATAAATGAGTAAGATTTCTGACAAACGGAGTTAACTAAAAATGCAGGTATACACTTATTACTACCGTATTAACGGTATTCTCGTGTATGAACAATAGTCTTCAATACTTCTAGACATAGAAATGTAGCGAGTTTGTAAACGAACTGTTGAATACGTAAGATGATCTGTATTGTATGGTATTGATCTTGGTTACGTGAGGATGTAGCACTGTGTGCTGAATTTTGACGGATGATGTTAGAAATCGATCAGAAAAAATAATAAAACAATTACACAAAAGGGATAGAGAAATTGGCAGCATTTTATGAAATAGGATAACACATGTAACGATACAGCCTGTTTCCAGAGCTCAACTCGTGTATTACCGAGTACATAATAATATTTAGACAGCAGGCATCATCACAAACCGGCTTTAACCGAATTGTGCTGGTAAGTGCGATGGATTGAATAGATAAGGACTATGTTGGGGCTGGCTAGTCAGTGTACGGATTGCTTTCTTAGCGATACACACTCAAATTAGCTGGTTAGAAGGTCGCACGCACGTTGGGTCGTCTTGGGGTGCCGTTTTGTATTCTAAGCACGTCTGCCATCCCGGAACTCTGAGATGTAGGCTAACTCCACTATTCGATCGATTGCGTGCCAATAAAATATGATTGCAAAACTACTACATTGTTCGTCTTAGAGGGGTTCCAGACAATGTGCAACTGAGGTAATGAACAACAGAACGTTATACACATACATACATTAAATGAATAAGTGATCATGCGAAGGACGGACGGACCGGTAATGCTATATGCCACCACAACCCTCACCATTCGGTTACGGGGGGCATAAAATACACAGCGTGTTCATAACCGTTTCACAAAATAAATGCATATCATATCATGTATGATTTGCATTATATAATACTAATAATGCACGATCCTACTATGTGTGCAATGTTGAAATGTGGCTGTGACTGGAGGAATGAGGCTTATGGCTATGGCGACCAGTGTAGATCTGCACTGTTCGCCATCTCATCAATGAAACACCCATGATGGGCCCGTTTCACTAGCAAGTCTTAGTTTGTTCATAAGTTCGAACTTAAGTTATAACTTGTGACAAAATATATGACCGTCTTAAGTCATTGATGATTTCGTTTCACAAAAAAAACTTAAGACGGTCATAACAAGTCCGTCATAAGTTAGTAGTTGTTGTTTACAGCTTTGGTATGTGCCGCGCATGTTTGATTTCCGCTCGGGGCTCTTGTTTTTATGATGAATTTACTTTTCCTTTATGTGTTTTGACATCTAATAACGGATTTCAGGACTAATGTTTATTACTAATCATTTTTAGAAATAATCTCATGTAGAATATCAATTATTTCTCAATATTCGACAGCTTTGGGTATGAACTTCGGTTGCTCTCATTTTTTGAATGGGTCAAGTTGTAGCCGTAGATAACATATCGTTGGCGAATTATTGTAGCTAAGTCAGATATACTTTATTTATATATCAAATATATATACGATGATGCTACCTTTGAAGGAAATGATAATGTTTTATATAAACCTCAGTCCTTAAGGCCATCGTCATATCGCTATCGAGTCACTACTACGATAGCACGCACTATCGTTACCTTAGCTTCGTGTTTTCGCCATTGTAGGTTCGTAATATCGCGACAATAACTGGATATCAGGAAAGGACGATAACAATACTGCGATCATATAGTGCCATACTGTCGTAATATCGAACTATGACTATCGTGTTATCGCCATCGTATTATTGTATTATTGAACTGTCGTAGTAACGGAAAACCACTGGGTGGATACTACGACAACACGATAGTATCCTGGCGATAGTACCATGATTATAGCACGCTACTATGATGACGATACTACGATATCACGACAGTAGGATGCAGATAGTACGATACTCCAATGAAGAAACCATGATTTACTGGCACATGTATATTTTCAAATGACAACAGCAAGAACCCGTTTTGGGGTTTTAAATGAAGTATACAATACATACATACATAATAGTGAATAAATTAAAAACAAATCTTTCAAAAAATGTTAATGTTTGAATGAGATATATTTTGATACACCCAGCCGTACTTTGTAAACCTGCAATTTTGATAAAATTTAGTCTCTCAATATGTTACTTGTCATGATACATGTACATGTATGTATGTTGCGTGGATTATGTAGTTTCCATAAATATGTTCATAACAATCAGTAGCAGAGGTAACCCGGAATTTCTGGCTATCACGCTGGGCGGTAATCGGGTTATAGCATAGGGTGCTCGGGATAATCGAAAAATATGATGCATGTTCCCGAAGATCGAAACTGGCCTAAATATTAGGGAGCTTGACTTACATGTCCAACCGTGCTACATGTTATTAGCCTGAGTTATTTTAGCATCGAAAATAATTGTCTCACAAGATGGTAACCAATGAAGCCCCTGATCAGACTGCGCGAATGCACTGGTTTAAATGCGCAATAAGCCAGTTGTTTTTCCTTTCAAGCAAGTCATATTTGGCTAACCCTTTCACCCCAAAATTTATAACTGGCACATACTGGCTCATGCTAAGTCTTAGACTAGTTCATTAATCATATAAGGAATATCGTTTACAAATCTGAAAAATCCTGACAACAATTGCAGATTCGAATGAGGCGGCTCGTAACGAGCCGCCTCATCTGGATATACAGTGTTTTTAAACGTTGGCTTTATGGTCTGTCGAGTTGAAGGTTATCCGATATTGATCTAAGTAATTAACGTAATCCTTGCCTGTAGATACATGCCTGTCACATGTACATGTACATGTAACCGTGTAATACACTTTTCAACATGTCGACACGCGAATACCACCGCTAGCAGGCAAATGAATTAGTACGTTTTCTAACACACGGAGTGCAGATATACGCATATTACTACCTTATTAACGGTATTCTCGTGTATGAACAATGGTCTTCACTACTTCTAGACACAGAAATGTGGTGAGTTTGTAAACGAACTATTGAATACGGAAGATGTATTGTATGATATTGATCTTGCGGTTACGCGATGATGTAGCACCGTGTGCTGAATTTTGACGGATGATGTTAGAAATACATCAGACAAACAATAAAACAATTACAAAAAAGGGATAGAGACATTGGCAGCATTTTATGAAATAGGATAACACATGTAACGATACATAAATGAATAAAATAAATGAATAAGTGATCATGCGAAGGACGGAAGGACCGGTAATGCTATATGCCACCACAACCCTCACCATTCGGTATCGGGTGCATAAAATACACAGCGTGTTCATAACATGGTGATGGACCGATTTGTATTACATAATACTAATGCACGGTCCTGCTATACATTCAATTTTGAAATGTGGCTGTGACTGGAGGAATGAGGCTGATGGCTTTTGCGACCAGTGTAGATCCAGATCAGACTGTGCATCCGCACAGTCTGATCAGGATCTGCAATGTTCGCCATCTCATCAATGAAACACCAATTCATAGGCCCGTTTCACTAACAAATCTTAGTTTGTTCATAAGTTCGAACTTAAGTTATAACTAAACGGCCCTCACATATCGGTCGCGGCGCCCGCACGACTCCTAAAACAGGCCAATTTGTAAGGGCATTTTCGCGAGGCGTCAGGCCGGACGCTGCCTGATTTCTACGGGCTCCGCTGCGATTTTTAGAGGTCGCACTAACGCCGAGGGCGTGAAAACCTGACTCCCAAATCTGCGATTTTCCATGCGCAATTTTAGGTCGTGGCAAGCCCGTAGACACGTCGCTAGGGCCCCGCCCGGCGGCCTGCAGGAAACCGACCGACTGATCTGGCGGACGCATGAAGATTTTGACGAAAAGTATTGAAAAAAAATCAGGCGGGCGCCTTGGATTTTCACGGGCCCCTCACGGCCACCCTACGATAGCCTCACGCCCCCCTCACGGATCCCGCCAGGACGCCTACCGATCTGTTCTTTGAGTGTACCAGTCCCACTACAAATCATTCTACAATATTCACTATTCAAAAACTAGCTTCTATTCCTGGATACAGTACCACGTTTGGAGCAAATATCTCAAATGGTTGTCACACAGCAGCTGTGTAACTCCACCATGTGACTGTCCACATTCTGCCTTAAATTGAGCTACTACAGAACTATGGAGAATTTTAATAGATGATGAATTAAAAGCACAAATCTCCATAAAATCATATAACATTACCCTAAATAGTGTTATAGCTAACCATTCTACATATACAGACTCATCACTGAAACTATATCAACATGTATGCCACTCTGGAATGGTCGACAGACAAAAGGGTACTGGCTTGGAACGGTCAGTCAAGAAATTTGCTTTATAACACAGGAGGAAAGGAAAAACAATGTTTTCTGAGTACTAGTGTATTGGTACTATACCGATATGCGAAAACAATACACTTACGCCTAATTTTGGCAAATTTTGGAACAGCGTCGCGATGTCGCATACACTGGTTTATTATATTTGACTAAATAAAGCTGAGAAATCAAGATTTTAGAAGATTTTGAAGCCGATAACTGTCCGTCTGAGATACAAAAACAACAAATATGTTGCATCGCGGAGTCCGCTCGATTATTCTTGTCGCAGTAACTTTAAATTATGTTCCCAGAGACATAGCTACAAGAAACATAAACTTCCAACTTCAAATTCTACAAACAAACATATCTCACATGGGCCCAGGCACACCTTATAGGTTAGACACCACCAAATAGTTTTACTATATAATTTAACCGAATGCCATCCAATAAGGCCAGTCTCTCCTACTTTCACTATTCGTATAGATGCTGTGGGACCCACTTGTACATGACCTGCAGCCAGTATGTACTGGTTCTGCATGAACTAAACAATAGGTTCACTTACTCCTAAGAAAGAAAAATCCAACCTTGTCATATCCTCCAATATTGTGTACATTTTTTGGCCACGGAAACTCCGTTTACATCAAGTGACCAACAGGGTCTGTGTTTTCTTTTAAATGCTACAAATATGCTGAAAACTGGTGTTGAAGGCACCCCAAAATGTTCCTCAAGTGAAACTGGGTAGCAATGGATCAAGATTTGCAAGCAAACGGTGTCAGTGACCTCAAAACACCCGCACTATATTTTTATACCGGACTATTTTTGCATACACTCTGGGCGGTTTCGCACCATTTGGTGTCTTCTAACCTTGATCAGCCGTCGCCCCCGAGATTATCTAGCGGCGTCCGGCCGACGACACTGTCTCCACTGCGATACAATGTTCAAAGGGCACCGCCCGGGCCCCGTCTCATATGTGAGGGCGCACGTCGCAGACATGAAATTCGCCCGATTCATCCACGGGCTCTAAATCTCCCGGCGACTCCTGCGATTAGAAAAATCGCGCGGACGCCGGCTGATATGTGAAGGCCGCTTCAGCGTATTGCGGTAAAAAAAATCGCACATTGTAGCTCATTATAACTAAAATGTTCGTAAGTGCAAATTTTGGATCGTCTGGAAATTTCAATTGATCGATTTACATTTATTTAGCATAGGCTATGCTCAATAAATGTAAATCAAATAATTGTTTATAAGATAACATTGTTAATGTGAAAATCATAGACTATCATAATTTTGCACTTACGAACATTTTAGTCGTATAACGTTTAGTGAAACGGACCCCTGGTCTCGGCCCGCGGCCCACAATTTTGACAAGCAACGTAAACCCTGATCTGAGTGCAAATACTTATGATCAAGGTGTACGCTGACAAAAACAAGAAATAGGTAACATTGATGCATGTATACTTCAACAACTGTAACGCAAATGTAAGTAATTTAAAACCTTCACCTGAAGCACTGGGACTGTATGCTTCGGCTATAGAATGAAACACGGATGATGACACATAAGCATAATAAGTTTCAAGCCAGTCTGACCTAAAATACGGTAACAGTGTTAGTACATGTAAATTACCCAACGTTTTAACACAAATCTCTGACAGACAGGCGAATAGACAGACAGACCAACAAACCAACACACGGATAGGGTGGCGACTACATGTATAGTGGAAACTCTCTAAACCGATCACCCTAGGGACATCCTAGGGTGTTCGGTTTAGAGAGGCTCCACTGTGAAACATGAATATAACTCCTTCAAGACACGCACGGATGTTTTGCGATCATGAACTTTATATTCGGAGATAAATGGACACGAAATATATCAAAATTAAGCACAACTAACATGTCTCGGTTTAGAGGGGTTCGACTATATATGTTATCTAGTTGTTTTCCGAATACATAAAAAAATACCATACGGTACGTATGTACGTATGCGTGTTGTATTGGCATAAAGTCAAACCAAATAAGTGAAAGTAAATAATTGTTTATTTATCTATAATTATATCTGCGACAATAGTAATTCCATAATTTCGCTCAAAGGTATGAAAGGTAATTATTGTTTGACGTGTTTTAATAATGTCACGTGTATATTGGTGCGTATTAGACTGTTTGACCATAATATTTAAGTCACAAGCGCAAACAATCTTTAAGACGTCCACTTCGCCAAACTAAGACTTGCGGTTTAAAATCGGATTAAAGGTAAGGGTTTATATTTAATTTTGTATTCTGTAAACATAGTTAACAATACCAAAGCTGTTGAATGTTTGAGTAAACACTGAAGTCATTCTGTGTGACGTATTCCAAGAGTAGGATTGCAAATTGTGTCCATTATACAACTATATAATAAGCAAATAAAACGTCATTGTGTTACTGGAAGTTGCAGATCGTAACAGGTGGATTACGGGTAGGTGTTATTTATTTTCTGCTACAATTATTTTTTTTTTTTTTATGATCTTCCATCCACTTCTCAAACCACTGCCTTATGTCCGGTTTTCGAGTTAGTCATACATTTTCTGTCCGCGTTATATCTAGGATCAAAAGTGAATATTATTCTGGGACAACGGACTACTATAGGTTCTATTGTATTTAACCCTTAGAGTTCGGGAAGAAAACATAGTATCACCTGCTATTGTGTTATACATGTATTTGTCTTCTTTCTAAAAAAAACATGGTTTGACAGCATTTTAGAATCATTTCCAATGAAAATGATTCTTATATGTTGTCTGTCAAACCATGGAAAATTAAAACGCTAACATCAAATGACGTTCAACACCACAGACCTGTATAGTGGTATTGGCAAACAGTGTATGATATCCAGATGAGCCGGCTCGTGACGAGCCGTCTCATCAGGATCTGCACTTTTTGCAAGTAATTTTCAATTTTTTGAGAACAAAAATACCCCCTTTTCATAAAATGACTAGTCTGAAAATCAATTTATGACGATTGGATTGGTCAGAAAATTAACACATCAAAATCCATTCCAGTTACTTAGGCGTGAAGGGGTTAATTCAGCATGACAATTATTCGCTGTACATTGGCCACCCGTTAAAAGTACATGCCGACTCAGTAGGAACAAAATGTTCTATATATCAGAGACACCATCTGAGACATTTTCTGCCAAAATAAACATGTATTCACCATTACCCTGCGTATTGATTGGCATTATTATGCATTTTATATCAGACGTAAATTACCACACTGATATCAGGGGCAACAACCGTGTTTCCGTAAAATGTTAACGGACATTACTATTTATTCTCTGTATTTATGTTTTGATGTGCAATGAAATACTTTATAATCTGTCGAAAATATTATTTGTTTAGGTTATATATTAAATTAGTATAAATAATTAAAAAATCCATGCCTCATTTGCATATGATACCACCGCCAGTCACTATCAGTAAAATAAATATTACTAAATGATTATATCTGTAAAGAGGGCACTCGTAACTTTTAAAATGGTGGAATATTGACAAAATTATACACTTATTTAATTCCTATACAGAACAGTGTGTGATCTGCACGTTTTGCAAGTAATTTTCATATTACCTTTAGCCAAAGAGATAACAGAAGTTCGACCCAAATGTTCATGTCAAAGCGGGCGTATTATAGATTGAGATCATATGTTGCTTCATATGCTAGGATACGTTTCTGACATACAAGTTCGAATACAGTCGACAGCCAGAACATTCGGGTTAGCAGATGATCTGCGCTACATTTTGTAAATCACAACGGAAGTTGAGAAAATAAAATCACAATGTGTCGGATTCGGGTTAATCATCTGTCTGATTTCAGAAAATTCTCCTATCAGATGATATAGAAAATATCACACACCGACCGTTTAACAGCTCCTACATGTAGCGACCAGCGGCTATGCAGATTTTGTGATCTGCAGGCAGTAGAGAGTGAAACTCACTTCATTCTACACTGTGAACTGTATACAGACATAAGAACAAACCTTTTTAATTACCTAAATACACCAGTTAACTTGACAACTCTAAGTGATACAGATAAACTTCGCTTTCTTATTCAGAACTGTGCTAGACAAATAAGCAAATATATTGTGAAAGCATATCTGAGACGCCGAAACATCATCTACAACTAAATCCTACAATCTTTGATCACAATAACCATCTTAAATCAATAATATAAAACCAAAAATGAGGCTACCATACAACAGGGCAACCAGTGTAGACCCGGATCAGCCAGCGTGCCAGTGCGGATTGGTCAGGGTATATATTGTAGGCCAACATATCGCATCGCATTGGTCTGGTGTGTATGTGTTATATTTATTGAGCAGTTTAGTTCCTCATCAGACTGCGGTGTTCCGTATGCTGATAAGCATATACACTGTTCAAAAATATACCCTTAATTTGACAAAATAAGTATATATACACTATCTCTCACGTGAAAGTCGTCAAATGCTATGTGATTACCTCGGATGACACACATTTGCTCTCCAGTTATTATTCCACAATACCTCACTCAGCAACTGACGGATACACCTATTTCTTTCCTTCGTGACCAGAGTAAATCCAGATTATGCTGATTAGTAACACGGCATGATTGAACTTTGCTCTATTCAATAACACTGGCCAATTGACAGTTTAGCCTCGAATCGAACTGCGTATACGCACATATCGATTAAAAACTACACTGGTCTTCGACAAGCCAAATTGTATAATTCGGTCGCATGTATTTGCTGGAAATCCCGAGCCTGCTAATTCACCTGCTCACGCATTTGTACAGAATACGGTCGCATTAAGACATCAATGCTGTCAGTATTGATGAGTAAAATGCTCCGTAAGCTGTTGTGACCGTGTGTCGGGGGCTGAGCGTTGGTCCGGCCATTGTCCGGCAAATGCATCCAACCAGAAACTCATGATCTGCAAACCCCAGACATTATTTGAATCAAGTGAAACATTTATGTTGCAACAAGGTGACATATGTCCAATGGGCCGGGTGTAATTAGTATGGTTATCAATGTATATTTATTCTTGTACGTTTACACATGTCACTATAATAAACAAATTACTTACTTACTTACTGTAGCGTGCCGTGAATGCGTATTCAACGCACGTCTGTACATGTGCATGTGACTGGAGGAATGAGGCTTACGGGTTTAGTGAATGGTATAGCTCCTGGTGAAATAGCAGACCCATGTAGCGTAACAACGATCTGTATTACTTGTTAGAAGCATCACGAGTGAATCATTGATGGAATGGCGAACAGTGCAGATCCTGATCAGACTGCGCGGATGCGCAGTCTGATCTGGATCTACACTGGTCGCAAACCCCATAAGCGTAATTTATCCAGTCACAGCCACATACGAACTTATTCTTGAACAGGCGTAAAACATTCAATCAAATCAATCGATCGTCAACACTCACAGATGAAAGATTCGGACATACATGTATGACCCAGTATATGACTTATTTGAAAAACGTTACCCACCCACTCATTTCCGTACACTATATAACATATTGAATAGGCTCAATTTAGTCTAACATACACGGAGCCCCGCAGGGGACGTAGAATTTATTTTTATTAATTCGTTCCCACGAAATAACAATTCGTTCTCTCAATGTAACAATTCGTTCCCTCGAATTAACAATTAGTTCCCACGAAATAACAATTCGTTCCCTAAATTTAACAATTCGTTCCCACGAATTAATAATTCGTTCCCATGAAATAAGAATTTGTTCCCTCGAATTAAAAATCAAAGTAGATCAAAGGTGTTGCGCGCGCAGCTGGGCGTCAAAACAATTCGTGGGAACGAATTATTAATTCGAGGGAACGCAATGTTAATTTGTTGGAACGAATTGTTAATTGGCGGGAACGAATTGTTACATTGAGGGAACGAATTGTTATTTCGTGGGAACGAATTGTTATTTCGTGGGAACGAATTGTTATTTCGTGGGAACGAATTAATAAAAATAGAATTCTACGTCTCTGTGGGGCTCCGTAAACATACATGTGTGGGTGCGGTGACTTCTTTTGAATGAGCCATTCACCGAGTCTAAACTGTTCTAAATTTTGACCGAAATAGAATGTTGTAGTCAGTGTTTTCGACATTTTGCTTGGATGAACATTATCTATTCTATCATAACTGCTTTGTCTGAAACGAAATTTCTCTTGTTATCTGACATTGTAAATATGACTAATTGTTCAAATTGGTGTCACCAAAACCTTCGCAAATACATAATTTGCTGACTTGTTATTGGAAAGATATAATTATTTTGCGTCTGTCTTTTTTGAAAACAAAGCAATTATTATTAACTAATATATTAGTAGTACTTATGTATTGTCAATGCTTATTATATGTTATTGCGAAACCTATTACATTATTACATTTTTTAAATATTTTCTGTTACTGTCAACAGTTTTAGCCTTTAGATTCCGAGAACGTGATATCAGCCATAGTTCGTGTTAAATGTAATTATATTATAGTTGCATGAAACATGGCAATTTATGTACGTTCTAGTCGCCACCATGTCTGTCCGTCCGTCTGTACAATGCAACACAACAGCCTACAGTAGAAATGCGTGTTCATAGACTCATTGACTGTGCTTGCTGTAAACTGTATTTGGTGATGAGTTGCAGTAAATGTATCTACAATTGTTAGTATGTATGCTATCAAACATTGAACAGAATAAAACTATGATATGTACATGTAGTGAACAAACCAAACGCACCACTATCAATGTTAAATCTATAATTGCTAAATAATAAAACACGTTTGGCCCAGTGTCAACATGATGCGATGTACCAGGAGCCGCGTAGTTAGCACTACCATAATTTTTAGCCAGGTTTTTTGAAAAAAAATCCAGGCTATTGGATTGGTGAAACCCGGGTGGGCGGGCGGGCGGCGTCCACAATTAATGTTAAGTTTTCGTGTTTGAGTCCATTTCTTTGTCACTGTACCACCTAGAACCACCAAACTTTCACAGCTTCATAATCAAGGGGTGCCCACCACATATCACTATCCAGCATGTTACTTTTGTTTTAACTTCACCCATTTTTTCCGCGCAGTCGACTTAGCCATTTTCAATGTTAAGTTTTCGCGTTTTCAATGTTAAACTTTCGTGTTTAAGTCCATTTCTTTGGTACTGTACCACCTAGGACCACCAAACTTTCACAGCTTCATAACCAAGGGGTGCCTACCACATACAAATATCCAACATGTGACCATTTGTTTACCTTCACATATTATTTCTACGTAATTGACTTAGCCATTTTCAACGTTAACTTTTTAACGTACGTCTGGTTAAATTTTTGGGTTAAAACTTTTTCGTTATACTATATCTCTGCAACTGCTTCGCCCATTACCTTGAAACTTCACATGGGTGTTTATCATCGTCCATATTTTCATTCTAACCCCCAACCGTGCGGCCCCTGTGCGCAATGTCAAGGTCAAATTACTTTTAATTTATTTGTTAAAGTTTTTTCGTGTACTATATCTCTGCAACTGCTTCACCCATTACCTTGATACTTCACATGGGTGTTTATCATCATTGTCGCACCCGCTTGCGGAAAGCGCGATATCGTCGGCATTTTGGCATACGTCCGTCCGTCCGTCCGTCTCCGTCCGTCTCCGTCCGTCCGTCCGTCCGTAAGTCCGTACGTCCGTGTGTCCGGTTAAAGTTTTTTCGTTAAAGTTTTTCCATCTAATATATCTAATTTTTAGTGTCCATGCCTCGCCCCAAGGCGCGACATGCAGGCCACGGCCATCTAGTCTACAAAAAGTGGGTATAATTATGTTATCCAAGTGTCCATGCTTGGAAAAAACCTGGCCTTCGTGGCTTTGCCTCGTTTCTTGTTATCTGTAATACGATTATTTCCAAATATTATTTTATGTTGATTTCGAAATATTAGACGGTGAACCAGTAAACAAAATGAATTAAGACCTAGGCCCAGTTCTATCCGTGGCTAATTTTATCCAGAATACGTGTCACAGTTAATGAGCCAATTGTTTACATTTTCTTTAATAAAAGTAACGATTGAGGGCACACTTTCACGTAGAGCGGGGCCGGGTCTGACCGGCCGTCGGCACTAACCGCCCCCATCAGTAAACACGTTTAAACCTAAGTTGATATCTTATATTGCGCATGTTCATTTCCCCGTATATTGGGCAAAATAGTTTATGTATGCGTACATAACAGCTATATGAATATATTGGATATATGTGAAGAGCATATGCATGCTTTTAGAAAGATCATGCATCTTCAATGTCTTTGTTTATATGAAAATTAAGAAATAGTATATCAACCTTACAGGTTATTAAATGTCACTATTATGAAATCATGGTTAAATATTTACTTACAACGCCTCACTTACAAAATACAGTATGTTCATGGGTGCCTCTCAAATAAGACTTATGCAGCAATATACCTGTATGTATTAATTCAATTCAATTCAACACACAGGTTCTCGTATGACACTGTATTTCAGTAGTTATACAAATTATACAGTTTTACTATATACATGATTTTATAAGTACATGTGCCAACTACACATTTGAAGACATGTTCCTGCTGATGACTCGGAATGGGTTGAGGGAATATTATTGGAATACACGATAAATAGTGTGTACATTATGTGGAACCGGAATATATCATCGGTTCTACTACCTAATTATATGTGTATGTCACACAAACTCATTTACTTGCTGGCTGTCATCTTGAAAGTGTATAACAATATATTTGTCCTGTTTTACTCCAGCTTAGCTTGCTCGTATTATTTACAGCTATCTTAATGTTCTGTATTTTAGTATTTAGTGTGTCATACAGTACATTTTACGATATGTTTTCTATACGATATGCATATACTATAAACGTACGGTATGTTTGTACCGTACATACCAACCAATATCGTATAGATATACCTGTCCATTCAAATCGTACGTTTATGCGATTTTTATACATGTGTATAATTCTGGTACGTTTGTATCGTACAAACATACCAGATTTGTGTACGGTATAAATGTACCAGAATACCGTAAATGTATACGATATATTAACGGTGTTGCCGTGTACTATTTGCCCTAGTATTTGGTCCGCCCCTAATAGTTGGTCCTCTTTGGACGGAGTCGAGAATTTCTTTAAAATGAGAGGTATTTTCAGTAGAATGAAAAGCCACACTTCGGGTATGGTATATTCATACCATATCCGTACGGATATATCGTATATACGAACGGATATCGTATGTTTGTATAATATTCGTATAGTACGTTTGTACTATACGATGATACGGTACAAACATACCAATATTATATGATTATACGATATGCTCATTAAATATACCAACACTATACGATCTGTATACGATATTAGTATATACAAATAGGTAAGGAGCAGAAAAGCGCTACTGTACATGGAGTAATATGTGCTACAAATCATCCATTCAGCATGGTAGAAAAAGTATATTTTCTATATCCAATTTGCAAATTATTACCTACGACCTATACTATTGACAGTAATAATTATATTTATTTATTTATTTTACTTAATGGAGTGTAAAGGCCTGTCAACAACTGAGAGTAATACTTATATGAAAGTCGTCAAATGCTATGTGATTAACTCGGATGACACACATTTGCTCAACAGTTATTATTCCACAATACCTCACTCAGCAACTGACGTATGCACCTATTTCTTTCCTTTGTGACCAGAGTAAATCCAGATTATGCTGATTACATGTAGTAACACGGCATGATTGAACTTTGCTCTGTTCAATAATACTAGCCAATTGACAGTTTAGCTTCGAATGGAACTGCGTATACACGCATATCGATTAAAAACTACACTGGTCATCGACAAGCCAAATTGTATAATTCAGTCGCATTTATTTGCTGGAAATCCCGAGCCTTCTAATCCATCTGCTCACGCATTTGTACAGAATACGGTCGCATTAACATGATTAAGACATCAATGCTGTCAGTATTGATGAGTAAAATGCTCCGTAAGCTGTTGTGATCGTGGGTCGGGGGCTGAGCGTTGGTCCGGTCATTGTCCGGCAAATGTATCCAACCAGAAACTCATGATCTGCAAACACCAGACATTATTTGAATCAAGTGAAACATTTATGTTGCAACAAGGTGACGTATAGGTCCAATGGGCCGGGTGTAATTAGTATGATTATCAATGTTATATTTATTTTTGTACGTTTACACATGCCACTATAATAAACAAATTACTTACTTACTATATGTATAAGAGACGTTCATGTGGGAATACACAACTTAGTAATCATGGTAATTGTCTTGGTTGCATACATAAGAAATTGACATATAGAGAGACGAACAGACATTCATTCTGTATCTGAAATGTGTGTGGATAACTAATATGTGACTGTGACGGGAGAAATGGGGCTCACGGGATTTGCGACAAGTGTGGCTCCTGATCAAATAGCACACTCCTGTACCCTGATAACGATATGTTATGCTTGTTAAAAGAATGGTGATTGTTTCACCGATGGAATGGCGAACAGTGCAGATCATGAACAGACTGTGCGCATACACAGGCTGATAGGGATCTACACTGGTCACAAAACCCATAAGCCCAATTTCTCCAGTCACAGCCACATATACAGGTGTTAGTAGCTACACGTTCATATAAACTTTCATAAGTATCTGGCAGCGTATAAGGTAACACAAATGATTACATGTAAAATGGTCATTGTAAATTCAGTGGGTGGGGAATATATAGTTAAAACTAATTTGTTTTAACATTGTATCATCTGCTGTAGACATTATGTAATCAGAATATTGGCATTCACTATATATTACAAACAGTAGTAAGTACAATTACCATTAATACAATTAATAGACACCAAGAGAGATTTGCATAATGAGACATATAGCGTAGTTGTTACCGTCACTAAGAAAATGCGAAGCGGACGGACAGACGGACGAACACTCGGACACACTGTATCTGAAGTGTGCACGGATAGATATATGTAGTGCCTAGGTAGTTGCATATGCATTTAACAATTCATAAGTAAGTGACAGTGCATAACATAAATGAAATTCATTACATGTACAATTCCCATTGTAAAATGTGTGGGTGGGGAATGGTGAAAAATGCTTAGCTTCTAACATTGTATCATAGACTGCAGACATCAGATAATCGGCATATATGCAATTAACATGGCTAATGAACAATACTAGGTACCATTGACACGAAGAAAATACAATAGTACCATATTTTTATGGAGTTAATAAGGTAGGTATTTTGCCATTGAAATTCAGTGGGTGGGGTAAGAAAACGTGCAGAATTCTTCATCTGAATTAGCAGATATTATTTATTTGAACATTATTCCATTGTATAGTGATGAACACATCAGAAACATACAAAACTGCCATATTAGTTGTTTCTAATGATAAAAAAAAGTCGATTTTCAATGAAAAATGTGATTTTTCACAATTGCGAAAAGTCCGAGGGTTGTATACTTCAAAATGGTGGCAAACATTCATCCAGCGGATTATAGAGCGCAGACATACGGCATATAATTGAATGTAGTTTCAGAAGAATATGTCTTTAGAAGTTAAACATCACCAGATTTTCGTCAGACATGATTGGAATTAAAATAGTGTTGCATGGCAGTGTTTTTTATTGATCATGTGGCGAATTTACAGTACAATTTTATTTCTCCATGACAATACAATGCTGAATGCGCAGGGATTTTTCTGACGCTGCGATATCTGAGAATTTTTTATTTTTTTATTTTCCCCAGTGGAATCCCTGTTGATGGCTTAACCTTCCAAGCAATCAATCGACATACTTGGCTTATACTCTAATATACTCAATGGCCATTTACTAAAATAACATATAAATTGTACATGCAAGTTAGATAATCCATTTGTATTGTTACATTTATCGCCAATGTGTCATCTTATTATTGTCTTGTTGCTTCACGTTGTCATGTCATGTGACCTGAGTGAACAAAGGAGTATCTTATCTAATATAAAATACATGTAATAATAGTTTGTGTAAATATACACACTGCAGCCTTGTATGACTACATGTAAACTATATACATGTAGTTTGTGTAAATATATGCATTGCTACATTGCATTGCTACACATACATTTCCTGATTCCGAATATTGAACCATATAACCGGACATACCAGTACCCGGATTTCCATTATTATTTTCGTTTTTGTGTTAAGAGACCATTGTTCTAAGTGACCACTTTTGGTGGCTCCCTTGGGTGGTCGCGTAATACAAGTTTGAATGTATATACATACGTACACACTCATTGGTGGGCGATTGAACCCCGCAGGGGACTTATAATTCTTTTTTATTGATTCGTTCCCACGAAATAACAATTCGTCCCCACGAATTTACGAATTCGTTCCCTCAATTTAACAATTCTTTCCCACGAAATAACAATTCGTTCCCACGAATTAACAATTAACAACATAGGGGAACGAATTGTTAATTCGTGAAAAAGAATCGTCAATTCGAGGGAACGAATTGTTATTTCGTGGGAACGAATTGTTAATTCGTGGTAGCGAATTGTTAATTCGTGGGAACGAATTGTTACATCCTGAGAACGAATTTTTATTTCGTGGGAACGAATTAATAAATTGAGGGAGCGAATTGTTATTTCGTGGGAACGAATAAATTTAAAAAAAAACCATGTCCCCTGTGGGGCTCCGTAGAGTAGCCTATATTTTACATAGAATAGTAGGACATTGTGTCAACCATGGGGGATATGCGAAAGTTTTGTATTATAGGAATGAATGGCCTTTTTGTGGAATGTATCGGGGTATGAACTTGGAAAAGCCTCGTCCAGTATTCCCGCGACTTTTCCAAGTTTTTATCCCCGATAAATTCCACAAAAAGGCCATTCATTCCTTATAATTCCAGCATTTGAAATAAATTCATCACGAAAATGTCTTTATTTTGACAGACGGCAGCCATTTGTTTACATTGACAGCACTGACAGCGCACCTGTAGAAAGTAGTTCGGCGTGGCAGTTTACTGGGATATAAATTTCTGACAAAGACTTGCTACGGGCCAATCAAATGTTAGGGAATTGTGTAAATATGTTTGTGCTGGAATTATACTCTATTATATTCCATGATTGCTGCCGACGTACGTAAATATTTGAATTAGTACATTTTCATCAATAACAAAAAGGTCATTTGGAATTTGTGGACCAAGTTTCAAAATCTACCTTTTGTTTTCTTAGTTACATCATTTCCAAGCTATCTAACCAGGTTTCGGAGCCATTTTCCTTTTTTTCTTTATTCGACCCTCCACCTTATACCTAAGATGATGTGCAATTCATGAAAAATATTTACGGAAATTGTGATATTTATTATAAATGGTGTCAAAAGATGACGAAATGTTCTATTCTATTGCACATTTGCTATGAACATTTCGTCAATTTTTGGCGTCATTTACTGTAAATATATATAAAAAAGGGTATGTATATAATGTGTTGCATGATATATCGCACATTTTCTTATCTTTTCTTATAATATACATGCATGTGCATCAAAAACCGCCTCTGGGACAAACATAAATTGAAAATTAACGATCAATTGAGATATAACGATCAGTTTAATAGTTTATCAGGAGCGGACCCAGCATTTGGGGAACAGAGTGTGGGGGGGGGGGAGGGTGTCTAGTTGCGAAGGTAACTCTTGCAATCTAATTGCAAGAGTTACCGTTCGCAACTAGGGGGTTGTCCTACTTTCCAGCTCTTCGAAATGCACTTTCCTGTGTTTTACGGCATTTCAATTTAAATTCAGACTCCTACTGATGGTAAACTGTGATCTACGTAAACTCCGTGGCTGAACGGGGGGGGGTGGGGGGGGGGGGGGGGGGGTGCAACCCCGGAACCCCCCTCTAGATCCGCGCCACTATTTATATTACTTAATATAATTATTACTATTATAAATATTACTATTATGTACATATAAACAATAAAGTAATTGTATTGCATTAACATGTAGTGTAATACCATCGTGTGATAATTCCAGCACACAAATATTTACACAATTCCCTAACATTTGATTGATCCGTTGCAAGTCTCCGTCCAAAATTTATTTCCCAGTAAATTCCATGCCGAACTACTTTCCGTAACCGTGAGGCGCAGTTAAAATAATTCTTAAGAAAACGGAAAATAAACACATTTTCTTGATGAATTTATTTCAAATGCTGGAATTATAAGGAATGAATGGCCTTTTTGTGGAATTTATCGGGGATATAAACTTGGAAAAGTCGCGGGAATACTGGACGTGGCCTTCCTTCGTCCAGTATTCCCGCGACTTTTCCAAGTTTATACCCCGACAGGTGCAATAGATGATTATGTTTTAATACTATGCTATTTAAATGATATACAATAGTTTATTGGATGATGTAGGCCTCTGGCCCATAACATGTACAATTGAACAAATATCAGTGAACATCTAATGGAATTATATCGTGTTACGCTTGTTTAACAGATGGTAAATATATACGGAAATTGTGCAAATCGTTTTGTGAGTATTTGAACCCATAATTCTATAAAATGTGTCTAAAGACCTGTTGGAATACATTTGAGCAGGTAGGTAGATCAATCTAATATCATCGTATAGTTTACAATGAAAAAACGCATGGTATTCATCTTCCAGAATTTCTCGATTTGTATGTATTAGGCAATACGGACAAATTCGAAGCTCTCTCTGTATTCCAGCATGTCTGCCGACTTCAATGTTTAACTTGTGGTTGGAGCACCTAAATTTTGCCATCGCTTTTCTCAAATTAAATGGTAAAGAACATGTAATATACCTTTCTACATTCAAAAGACTTAGAAAATGTTTGTAATGAATACATTTAGCAGAGATGTCAACATCGCTATGCCAAGTTTGTTGACAACAATCTATAACACGTTGTTTGAATTGATGTAAAAACATAGTTAAGTCCCCTACATCTTGAGATAGCCAGACTAACCCAAAGCCATATTTGTATAGAAGTTTTTTAACATTACTGGCCCAATTTACCCGTCCCATATCATCGTGTGCTTTTAGCATCAAATAACAGTTTCTAGGATACCGATGGTTTGGCATTTGTAGAAGACGGCACCAGTATGCTATGCATTTAGAGTAGTACGATGTACATAGTGGATATCTACCGCAATCTCCAAGCGCCATTGAATCATTTACAGTACGGAATAATCCAAGAAATGACTTACAAAAGCTGGTTTGTACTGACTCTATCTGTCCTGAAAATTCATAACCCCATATCTCAGCCCCATAACAAAGGACGGGTGTAACCATGGTATCGAACAGTTTAAAAATATATTGGTAATCAAAGTAACCGAAGTTGCGTTGATATCTATGTATTGCCATAATTGATTTTCGCGCTTGCGCTGCTAACGTATCCTTAGCACGTGTCCATATCAGTTTTGGGGTGAATAAAAGTCCCAAATATTTATAAAAGGAGACAGTTGCTAATTGTCGCGCTTGGTAAGACCAGTTCTCGTATGATCGTAATATACCGCCATTTTGAAAAACTATGACCTTTGTTTTATCCGTGTTAACTTGCATTCCGGTTTGTTGGCAAAATAATTCGATTACGTTAATTTGTTGTTGCAATTTTACAACTGATTCTGCACCGTTTGCTATGTCGTCAGCGAACATAAGACAAAGAATATCGGGCATGTCATTATTAATAAATATGCCAGCGCCACAACGTTCACGTAAGAGTGTTGAAAGATCGTTTATAAATAATAATAGTAGGGCTACTGACACACCCTTGTCTCGTTCCAATCTGACAAGGAAAATAGGCTGTTAAACCACACGTTGTCTTAACACCTGCTGACAAATTGCTATACATTGATTGTAAAGCCCGTAAATATTTTCCCCCTATTCCCTTCAATATTAGACTTTCCCATAATTTATCATGTCGTATCCTATCGAATGCTTTCGAAAAATCTACAAATAAACAATAAAACCTCCCTCCCTGTTTCGATAAATATTTCTGCGTCATTGATTGTAATGTAAACATATTAACTATCGTAGAATACCCGGCTCGAAACCCAGC
The DNA here is from genome assembly GCA_029237695.1 of Conchocele bisecta. Lineage (NCBI taxonomy): Eukaryota > Metazoa > Mollusca > Bivalvia > Lucinida > Thyasiridae > Conchocele > Conchocele bisecta. Next base: position 117,899,336 of record CM055265.1, on the reverse strand, counting down.
TTGTGATTCATCGATTACCTCGTTATCGACTGTCCACTTGGTTAGTCGAGAGTTCAACGTAGAAGCAAATATTTTACTCATCGCATTTATGAGAGATATAGGACGGTAATTATTCGGATTATCATAAGACCCATGTTTATGGATTGGACATATGATCGACTGGCCCCAATATTTAGGAAATATTAGGATACTCATATAGGAACACGGTAACTTAGGTGATTGATGTGTGCTTATGCAATAAGAAGAAACAGCTGTGCCGATTTATATGATAATTATTAAACAGGTTTACCGATTTTATAAGAATCAAGTTAAATGGCAATTGTAAGTAGTAATAAGACAAGTAAAGATTTTGTACCTGGAGATAAGAAAAATATGTACATGATTTAAAATATTTTCCATAATTATGTGATGTCGACATTTGGCGAAATGTCTGGAATAAATGCGGAATAGAATTCAACATTTGCTATGAAAATTTAATCAACTTTCGACGTCATTTCATGAAACATATTTACGGAAATTGTGATATTACTTACCGTAATATCACAATTTCCGTAAATATGTTTCATGAAAAATGGCACATGACCTAAGGCTACAAAAAATTAATGTTTAGATTCTCATCCCCGCCCGCCCCTAATAAAACGGCCCGCCCAAGGGTTTTTTTTTGTTAGTTAAACAAAAACAACCAACAAATTTTTTTTTTTAAATTAAAAAACATTTGGTAAAATTTACGAGAATGATGCGGCCCGCGTATTATACCGCTCCCACAGCTTTTTATCTGAGTGCTTTACGTAGCGCAATACAGCAACCCAGGAACCCGCCCCCTCGAGTTTAGCAATACTTCAATATGAACATGTTATTACAAAACACTATTGCAGGCAACTGCGCCTTGCCGTTCAACACCTCGTTTTAGTATTGCCTGAAAATAAAAAATAAAAGTGTCCCACCCGCCCCATTTTTCCACAAAATTTGGATCATAATCTAAACATTAATTTTTGTGTAGCCTAAGGTACAAAAGCACACGACTTGTTTCATATGTTCACGTTTCAGCCAAAAATATTCGGACAACTTACTGAAGTGGTTGAATATGTTCTCATTTCAGTACAGTGCAAAGAAATACACGTTTGGCCTATTTCACCAACATATGCAAAGTATACGTTTCTAGCAAAGTATACTTTGAGGGGGAAATTTTTAATTTTAGGATAAATTTAACTTTTTATTATACTTAATTTATTACATTATCACAGCCATTTTGGCTGTGATAATGTAATAAATTCAGTATAATAAGTCTGCATACTTTTAATTATCAAATATATGCAGTTGTTAGTTCTATGTGAAATAATGCATTTCCGGGAAAATAAATGAATACTCCCTCAAATTATACTTTGCTAGAAAAGTATACTTTGCCGTGTTGGTGAAATCGGCTACTGTAATAAAATGGCCCCCGTACCCAAAAAATGCCCGACACAGGAGGGATTGTGTATTTGCGGCATTACATACATGTATATGGTCTTGTTTCAGCAAGTTGCAAGGGCATATACAGTGGGGTCAGAGTGTAAGTGAACACACGAACGAACACGACAGGTTGGAACCAACCTGTCGTGTTCGTTCGTGTGTGCACTTACACGCTGACTCCACTGTACACCCGCAATAAAATGGCCGCCGTACCGAAGACATATCTTCACACTGAATATGCTGAAGGGGCTATGTGTTTGTAGACCTGTGGGCCGTATCACTAAACTTCGTACGATTAACCTGTTCGTAAGTGCAATATTATGATAGTCTGTAAATTTCACATTAACAGTGTTCTTGTAAACGATTGTTGTATTTACATTTATTGTAGCCTATGTTCAATAAATGTAAACCCATCAATTGCAATTTCCAGACGATCCTAAATGTGCACTTACGAACATTATAGTCGTACGAAGTTTAGTGAAACGGGCCCCTTTAGTTATAGACACCATGCCATACATATATATGGGCCGCGCGTTGTGCAAAACTAGTCTTAATGACAACGTCATGAAAGCCTGAAAATGACGTCGCAAAGTTACGCTTAATTTTACCAACGTCACGTCGGATTTTGAATTTTAACACTTGAAATTGTTGCGTCATTGCAATAAGTTGTCCTATATATAGCCGTACGCTTTACGGCTCACAAATAGTTTAATGTTGGATATGCGTGTTTTCATAGTGGTTCAGATAGTTGTCTTTTTTTCTTCGGTTTCCTTCAAGGAAATACGTAGTAATTTTGTCGATTATGGGCATATTGCATTTATGATTTTTATGATATTATATGGACGACTTGTAAAATGATATTTGAAACTAAATAACCATACGACCGGTAGATTTAGATAACACATAATAAAATCAGTATTATGTAATCATAATGCTAATATTTCTTTTAAACTTTATTTATATATTTATTTAACAATTACAAACAAACGCGATAACAATTGTAGTCGGCGTAGATGGAGGCGTTTGCATGTTTCTTAATTTGGGTTGAAACCGGAAAACTCACAGAAAACAAACTTATCCTGTCTAGCGACTACCATCAGATATACATGTACTTACAACTTTAAGATCGATCCCGGGGCGCATGTGTGCGCTCTTTACTAATTATGCTATACGGTCCCGTTCAGATTAGAGCGGGGTCGGGTATTTTCGGCCGTCTAAGACGGAACCGTACACGCTGTACAAACCCAGTTCCGATTTTGGGATTTATTTATAGATTACACTGCATTACGCATTTTGATGAGTAACGCTATAACTTTCATTTGAAGTTGACAAGCGATTTTCGAAATATGTAGACACACTCGGTTAAACTTTATTCATGTATTCAAGACTAAATTATATTTCTACGTAGATCTACATATTACATTATATTTGTGCAAAGGTCTTGGTTTACAGATGTCGTTATATGGATACAGTCCATCACGCGCTGTTTGGAGACACGCATGCTATTGTGCTGGTCACTTTAATTCGCAATGGCAATACTTTCTGTTAGTCGCAAATTTAAAACTCACTGGGAAATGAACATGCGCAATATAAGATATCAACTTAGGTTTAAACGTGTTTACTGATGGGGGCGGTTAGTGCCGACGGCCGGTCAGACCCGGCCCCGCTCTACGTGAAAGTGTGCCCGCAACCGTTACTTTTATTAAAGTAAATGTAAACAGTTGGCTCATTAACTGTTACACGTATTCTGAATACAATTAGCCACGGATAGAACTGGGCCTAGGTCTTAATTCATTTGATTTACTGGTTCACCGTCGAATTGTCAGAAAAATAATCGTATCACAGATAAAAAATATGGTAGTGCTAATTACGCGGCTCCTGGCATATCGCATCATGTTGACACTGGGCCAAACATGTTTTATTATTTAGTATGTAGTGTGTTGGTATTGTGTCACAGGCATATTTAGTGCGAACATAATTGTAGCCACCGGGGGCCCGTTTCACTAAACTTCGTATGACTAAAATGTGCAAATGTAGGATCGTCTGGAAATTTCAATGGATTGATTTACATTTATTGAGCATAGGCTGCTCAATAAATGTAAATCCAATAATTGTTTACAGGAAGATGTTATTAATGTGGAATTTACAGACTTAATTTTGTACTTACGAACATTTTAGTCGTACGAAGTTTAGTGAAACGGGCCCCATGGACATAGCCTACTGATTTGTATCTGTATCTGCAACCACTTGCATGTACCTTCTAATATCACGTAATTTTTAGCGACTTTCAAAAATATCACATTGCATCAGCCGTACGATTGCCGTTTGATAACTGTTAAATATTATTTTAATTGACCACTTGTAAATATGGTTATATGAATGTATGGCATATATTTTACTAATATTTTTGCAATCAGTGCAGACCCTGATCAGGCTACGCAGATGCACAGGTCTTCAACATTTACAAATTTAAGAAGTCCTACATTAGATCGTTGTTAATTTACTTACTACTAAACACTGGATGCTTTATTGTTTTTCTATCAAAGGGACGTTCTAGTCGGAGGCGTGCAAATAATATAAAGCAAATACCAGGAGCGGTTCCAGGTTTTCAGGTTAGGGGGGGGGGTGGGCGGGACTTCATAATTGAAACAGTTTACTATATTTTCGAACTATCACCGTTTGTTCGTCGACCAAGCGGAGCTCGGGAGACTGCTAGGTGGGTCCGGCTGTATGCCCTCCGGAAATTGTTGATATCTACACCCCATTTTGCTGCGTTATAGCGCATTTTAGAGCAAACATATCTTTACTCGCCAAATTTTAGGGGGGCGCCGGCCGGGTTTTCCCCTATGTGAAACAGCCCTGTAATACACAATTCTATATTTGCAGATTCAACGCGTCTAAATTCAAACGAGACGCTTCAAACAAATGTCGCAATTTTGTGGTCGGTACAAATTTAGTGTGTAAATCACTGACAGTACACCATGTACGTACCAGTGTGCAGACATAAATTCAAAATACATGTACGTACACCACGGTTCTTGATTATATAGTGTGTACGCCACGGTTCTTGATTATATAGTGTGCAGACATGAATTCAAAATACATGTACGTACGCCACGGTTCTTTTTAGCATGGCTTGTTTGGCCACTCATTTCTTTGTTTACAAAGGCGTTGAATGTACTTTTTCTGAAACGCAACACAATTAAATTTCAAATTTCGTTTTCAAATTAATTATTCCCGACGAGAGGATACAGTGTATACATATACATGCACCAGTACTATTATGCTTACTGCCGGTATGTTTATCAGAACATTTTGTAACAATTATACAATCATGTATGTCACATCGACACATTTTCCCGACACTGACAGGTTTATGTATATATATTTGTTTTCAAATGGTAAACCCATCATCAAAAATTCAAACCGACACACATTTAAAAATACACAGTAATGGATAATTTTTCCCGAAATGTACAAAGTACGGTTGATAAATGCGTACATTTATAAAATTTGAAGAAATTTATATAAAAAAATCAGTACCGGCAGTAAATTCATAGACAGGATCGAGACGGGTAGCCCACACAATAACTTTTTTAAGCGGACACACCTAACAATATCTGCCCTCTCGGTGTGTGGGCAGTGGCGCGGCTGTGGGCAGCCAAGGGAGTGGGGGTCAGCGCAGGATTTCCCCATATACCCCCTACCTTCTAGTACGAGGTACATGTACACAAGGTTCGTCAGTCATATTGGATACACAGAAAAACGTTCCTCCCGCTTTCTGAGATGTAAATTTAATTCCGAGAGTCAGGTATGGACAGTCGATTTTTAATTTGTTTAAAACTCCCCGGGGGTGTCCGACTACCCACTAGACACCATTGGGCGCTGAAGTCATTGATATGTGCAGCCATAGGCCTATCCAAATTCTAACCAAATTAAGGTCATTCATTTCTACAGAAAATAATGCATTTGTTTCAATTTAAAATACCAGGAATGTCGTTTAGTTGTTTGTGTTTGGTCCTTGGTTAGTGACGTAATGTCTATATCAATAAATGACGTCACAATTAACTGTTACGTAAATAACGTCAATTAGATTCTGAAACAAATTCTCAAATAATTACAATATATCTTTCTGACGGTACATGTACATCATCATGTATATGCATAATCTGTGATAGTTGGCGATAGTAGCAAATTACGAAGTTACATGTCGGCTAATTATAGATTTAACATTGATAGTGGTGCGTTTGGTTTGTTCACTACGTGTACATATTATAGTTTTATTACAGTTGTTTCTGTCAAAATGTTCCGGGTTTATACGTGTACAAAGTGTTGTGCGTTGCGTATCCGTGGAGTTTCCGTTAGTTGCGTTTCAAACCGTGTGTCGTCCACGTGTAATACGTTTTCGGCCATGCGTTGCGTTTCCCCACTCTTGCGCATGCGCGAAAGTCGAACAAACCGTGTTCAACGCATTGAGTTTCAAAAGCGTGTAATCCGTGTACAACGGTTGTAAACGTATACAACGGTTGTAAACAACGTATTGAGTTTCAAAAGCGTGTAATCCGTGTACAACGGTTGTAAACGTATACAACGGTTGTAAACGTATACAACGCTAAGGTAAACCGTTTAAACGATTTAACGCTTTCTTTGACGAACGGTTACACGCATCTACATGTACACACGGTACAGATGAAACCGTGTTATACGTATAACACGTTTCCACGGGTTTTAACGCATTACACGTTTTGGTATGCCAACCTTGTATCGCGTAGAATGCGCATGCTCTGATCGTTCTTCGTGTTTGTATATATACTTCTAGACTCACTGCAGGGCTTTTTGAACTCTCAGACCGATTGAGATTTGAAAACTAGTCTTAAAAATCGGTCCGAGAAAAATTGCCAGTCGGCTGCTATTTCGCTATAAACCTTGTAAATTTACCGGTTTTGACCACCAAGTAATTTATGACACATATCCGCGGGCCATATCCGTGTTAAACCAGTGTGCAGCTTGCTGTGTATTCAGTTTCTCCAAATATCGATTAATCTTAACACACGCGTGGGACAGGTGTATAGCGGATTAGTGACTGAAATAGACTGGCTTCAGCGTAAAGATAATACGAGAGTTCCTAGACTCGCCATTTCTGATGATGTTAAAATAAAATAAAGAAACCATGCACTGTGTTTATCTGTGTTCGTAATATTTAACCCCAATTAACTGACACGGACTATCGGCCCGGGCTATTCCATATTAAGTTAGGAACTGTTACATTACGCTGTATTAGGCGTCATTTTTGTGTATATAAAATGTACATAGGAATGCCGCAGATCCTGATGAGCCGGCTCACGTGATCTACAATTCTCAAACATTTTGATAAACGACAAGGTACATCTGTCGTGTTAAAAGCGTGACTCATTAGTCATCAGGGATTAGGGATCAATTGAAGTGCTAAATCACATCGCCGATGTACTTTGAACTCGATCTGAGTGTATGTATTCGCGATATTTTAAAAGGGACGAAACAAGGACGCCTCGAAGCGATCGGGGCCGAACAGGTATTTGCGTTAAAACGTGTAACCGTTGTACACGTTTCAACGCTTTCATATAGCTACACGCTTCCAGGTAAAGCGTTGTACACGTTTCAACTCTTTCACCTCGCTACATAATTATACGCCAAAGCGTGTTATACGCCTTGAAGCTAAACGTATTACACGCTTTAAAACTAAACGGTTTGACAATGTGTATTACACGTGTACGAACCGTATTATACGTTTAAACAACGTATGCAACGCTTTTAAACTAAACGGTTTGACAATGTGTATTACACATGTACGAACCGTATTATACGTTTAAACAACGTATACAACGCTACAGCAAACCGTTGCGTTCGCGTTGCGTTCGCGTTGAGTTTGCAAGTGTTGTCTACGGTGGAACAAAAACGGAGACTGCACTGTATGTTCAATGTTTGATAGTATTCATACTAACACTTGTAGATACATTTAGTGCAACTTATCAGTAAATAAAGTCTACAGCAAGCACAGTCAATGAGTCTATGAACACGCATTTCTACTGTAGGTTGTTGTGTTGCATGGTACAAACGTCAGCGTTTCAATAACGTCATTTTCTCTTTGACGTTACTTTTTTTTTCCTTGCGTGATTGACATGGTGCTACAAAAAGTGAGATAAAACAAAAACTATGAAACATATTTGCATTTTATTTTCAGCATATTGTTTTTGAAAGGTGTCCACATCAAAAAATGTAAAAAAGTGCAAATTGAAAATGTTGTCATTAAGCCTGGTTTTCACAGAGCGCGGCTCATATATATATGTTCTCGTTTCAGCAAAGAGCAAATAAATACACCCGCGATAAAATGGCCGCTGCACCCAAGAAGATTCTCGTCACAGGAGGGGCCGGGTATCTGGGGTCCACCATGACGCCGCTATTGCTGGAACAGGGCCATGACGTCACGATTTACGACCTCTTCTTCTGGGGAATCAATTCGCTGCTTCCGATCGCCGCCCATCCCAATCTTCATGTGATAAAGGTAACATATGGTTCATCCGTTCACCCCAAAATAATTCCAGCACAAAAATATATACACAATTCCCTAACATTTGATTGGTCCGTAGCAAGTCTCCGTCCAAAATTTATATCCCAGTAAACTCCATGCCGTACTACTTTCCGTAACCGTCAGGCGCAGTTAAAATAATTCTTAAGAAAACGGAAAATAAACAAATTTTCTTAATGAATTGATTTCAAATGCTGGAATTATAAGGAATGAATGGCCTTTTTGTGGAATTTATCGGGGATATAAACTTGGAAAAGTCGCGGGAATACTGGACGAGGCCTTAACATATTACAATTTTCGAAAAAAATCCCCCCCAAAAAATGTAGTTTTTGTATCGCTTCGTCCAGTATTCCCGCGACTTTTCCAAGTTTATGCCCCGATAAATTCCACAAAAAGGCCATTCATTCCTATAATATATTATGCACTACCGCCTGCGATAATCTTGCCAATATTTGTAAATCATTTCTTTATTTCAAAATACTTGCATATGTTATTTGAAATCAAGCCGCTTTATTGGATGAGCCTGAGCTATGCCGATACTTATATCCAACGAAAATGCAACAAAAAAAAACAACACAACACAATGGCCCATAAAGTTATTTCGCGCATCCTGTTCCTATTAAAATAAAATATGAATCAATAATAAATTAACTTAATGGTATTTCTGCTTGTAATACAATTTCGATTAAAGCCCCTATACGGCTCAAGTTGCCGAATTTGGCCTCCTATTGGGTTTTCCCACACATAAATCCAACAGGTTTATATTTACACACACTTTGAAACTGTTTGCATTCATTTTGGTACAAAAATGAGTTTGTAGTCGATGAAAATATCAATATTTGTAGATAAACAAACAGCAGGTGCGTGTTTCAAAGCCCGATCGATTTTCCGATAGACGCTCGGGTCAACTCCTCAACTAAGAATGTACCTGATTCGCGGCCGATGAATTCCGATAGCCGGAGTTTATCGACTCGCTTCCGAGCCGAAGCCGTTGCGTTACGGAAATGAAATTGTCAATATTTACATTTTGCACTGAGTGGTACACAAAACAAGTTTTTGTTGTCTTCACATTGCGATTAAGATGTAAATCTCAAGACTTGAGATGTATCTATTAGGAAGTATATGTTAGTTTTGTCTACTAAATCAGTTGCCAAACATGTTTTTGTGTTTGAAAAAATTGGAAAATTGTAATACTGAGCCGTTCAGGGCCTTTAAGCGATTATTCCATTTTATAACTGATATAGTCAAATGCATTTAAGTCATTTAGCTCAAGTTTGAAGCTTAAAGATCTTAAGGACATGTATTTTTAGTTGAAAAATAGCGGTTGTTTTTTTAATTTAACTGGTCAACAGTTCGCATTCCAGATTTCCTGAGGGCGAGTCATACTTATAATTACCTGTATAATTTCCATAATATCCGTAATTTGGAAATTGCCAATCATAATGAACCTTGATTACTTACCTTCTGGCAGTAGCCAATGCCCCGTTATGATTAGTGTTGTTGTTGATGTTGTTGTTGGAATTTTAATAATAATGATAATAATAACACAATTATCATTCGTGGCTGTTACTTGAGAAATGTGGCTTCGGGTTTTGCGACCAGTGTCGATCAGGATCTGTGCTGTTCTCCATTCCATCAATGAAACACCTTCCATGCTTCCAACAACCAATATAAATCATTATCGCTGGTCACAAAGCCCATAAGCCCCATTTCTCCAGCAAAGTCCCCACTTATTATTTCAGGGCGACATCCGGGACCGTGCCCACCTGGCCCGCGTAATGGCCGACAAGGACGTGATTATCCACCTGGCAGCGATCGTCGGCTACCCGGCCTGTGACAAGGATCCGGAACTCGCCATCAGCACCAATATCGCCGGCACGAAGAACATTACAGGTCGGTTACCACCAATGTTCGTGGAGATAATATGATTTTGTACCTTCGGACATCTGCGTATTCTCATGAAATACGTTTACAAAAATAAAATATTTCCCGTAAATGGCGTCAAAAGTTGACAATTTGTTTAGAGTACATGCTGCATGTTCTCTGAAAATTGTGTCAATTTGTGACTTTATTTATAAAATATATTGTAAATGTTGTAAACTTATTTAATGAAATGACGCAGATGTCCGAAGGTACACAATTACATGGCGAGTCTCCATTATGTAGCTGTGACTCATAATCCGATGCGTAACATTTTAAATATTGTTCCGCTTTTTTATCAAATAATCTTTTTATGTTGTTACCACTCGGTTTTGTGTATTTTGTTACCACTAGTTGAACCGTCTCATCGAGACGGTTCAACTAGTGGTAACAAAATACACTTTGGGTGGTGTTCATGGCGGGGTGAGCAGGACCTATCGCATGAAGCTTCCAACGCCAGTGATGAGTATATATTATTGTGAAAATGTGCATTATAATACTTACAGATTTCAAGATGCCGCACCAGGTACTCGTCTACGCCAGTACGGGGTCGTGCTATGGCGCCGTGACGGGTGTCTGCACAGAGGATACTCACATTAGTCCGCTCACACTTTACGGGAGCAGCAAGGCGGACGCCGAGCAACTCGTCCTATCTGTGGGCGGGATCGCTCTCCGACTCGCCACCGTCTTCGGCCTTTCGCCCCGTCTCCGACTCGACCTTCTCATAAACGACCTGACATACAAGGGTCTCACTGTGAAGCAATTCGATTTGTACGAAGGCAGTTTCCGTCGCACGTTTCTTCACGTGAAAGACGCGGCCCTCGCTTTCCTGTTTGCCGTCCAGCGCGCGGGTGAGATGAAAGGACAAGCTTATAACGTGGGCGACGAGCAAATGAACATGACAAAGTCACAAGTGGCGTCACTTATCCAGAACAACGTGGAGGGTTGCCTTATTACCGAGTCCAACTCGGGTGTCGACAAGGATAAGAGAGACTATGAGGTGTCGTACAGCAAGATACGGAAACTTGGGTATCATTCCACGATCTCCGTGGAGAACGGAATCAGAGATATGTTGAAGATCCTTCCCCACTTACCAGCCAGCGAGATCAGCAAGTGCAAAAACGTGTAATGGTTCCCAGACGGGTTCGCTATAATCAAGGACGTACAATACCGCCTGCGCTAATCTTGTCAATACCATAGTTATTCCATGATCATTCGGGGAACAGTCAAAAATATTGCCACGAGCTGCTATTGCCCGAGGACGTATTCTTCGACTCTAATCATGACATCATGATTTTAAACCCCAGAGAATTAGTCAAAACTATGGAATGTCAACTTATATAGGGAGTTGGGTAATAATTGTCATTGTCTTTATTTCAAAATAGTTGAATAGTGTGTTGAAATCAAGCAGCTGAGCTGTGTTCAGACAATCAAATTGTTTGATGGCGTGTTGACATTGCTAATGGACTGTTCAGAAACGTTGATAATATGGACACGATTAACGCAGGTGGTGTTGTATTATTGCGTTTATAAGGCAATGCAGTCATGTATTATGACGATATAGTGGATGCCACGTGTATGTGTCCAGTGTATGTGGATCAAGCCATCATAGGGCCGTCGGAACAGGTCCGGCAGTAGCCGGGTCAATATTTTTAACATATTTGTAATTCATATATTAAAAAACCGAATGTAAATATTTTTCTGCAATTTTTCTCATTTCTCATCAAAAGTGTATGTTGTTACCACTCAGTTTAACCGTCTCGGCGAGACGGTTCAACTGAGTGGTAACAAAATACACTATGGGTGGATACGGGGGCACCCAGTAGATTCGCCGGACCAATCTTTTGATGCTTCATTAAATGCGTTTACAAAATTTACTGTATTCTTTCATAAATAAAGTCAAAAGTCAAAAGAGCATGTACTCAGAAAATGGTGTCGACTTTTGACGCATAACATATTGTAACCACATTTCATGAACTTACGCAGATGTCCGAAGGTACAAACTCACATGGCGTGTCTCAATTAGTATGTATATTGTTCGTCAATAAATCATTGTCAGACTCGGTCCTATGTCCCAGAAAATGGACAATCCCAAACATTACCCCACCCACCAATGTCCAATGTAAAACTGATTACGATCTTTAGCCTACGGAAAGTGGTGGGTGGGGTAGCTTTTGGAAATTGGCCATTCTCTAGGACATAGGTCCGAGTGTTCCACCTGTGTGTCAGACTAAACATCAGGTGATCAGTGTAGATAGTGACCAGGGGCTCGTTTCACTTAACTTCGTACGATTCAAATGTTCGTAAGTGCAAATTTAGGATCGTCTGGAAATTTAAATTGATGGATTTACATTTATTGTGCATAGGCTGCATATGTAACCTATGATCAATAAATGTAAATCCAATAATTGTTTGCATGAAAACATTGTTAATGTGAAATTTACAGACTATACTATTGTTGCACTTACGAACATTTTAGTCGTACAAAGTTTAGTAAAAACGGCCCTCAGGTTGTACAAGTGTATTAAACTTACTATGGTCTATACTGGCTAATGGAACAAGTCCTGGTTTACATCATGGCACATAGTTATTTATTAATAGAAGACACTGTTACTTTTCTAAAAAACAAAACTTACATGTCGAAATCGTATACATGGATATTGGTACATTGTTATAAATATAACCGTGAGTTTTAGTGTTGTTTTTTGTTTTAATACGAATTGCCCCCACCCCATCCTACAATCTTAATAAGGTTGTTCGGTTAGCGCAATCGATAACGAGCTCATCTCCATAATACGGTCCCGGGTTCGATCCTCAGCCGGGGCAGTATGTGGAATGTATGGTGGTCGCAGATTGGACAAGTGGGTTTCATCCGGGTACTTACGCCTTTATCTGTGCCAACGAAATCCTTTGTATTCATAAGTGCATTCGCGCTTGTTTGTAATCGTTGTCAACTTAATAAAGTTTAAACCCGAATTACCTCCTGAATGACGCTGAATTATGTGGTTGCGATGGGAGAAATGGGGCATATGGCTTTTGCGACCAGTGTAGGTTTTGGTTGTTTTGTTTGTTTGTTGGGGTTTAATGGCCTATCAACAGCTAAGGTCATTTAAGGCCGGGTCAATGGGTTTAGTACTAAATCCCATATATTACATGTGCATGTACATGTTCAAGTACATGTACAAATGTGAGGAAAATCCCAAGATCAGAACTGAATATTTACAATAACAAAACTATATATTCAGCCCTGAAATCCGAATAATCCTGATGTGATGCCAGGTCCTCGCCACACCAGAATGACTTGGCACCCTCCCAAAAGCATAAGGATCAGTAATAAACTTACTATTTTTATAATGGGCAATAGCCCAATTCAACTCCCAGGTAACAACTGTGCCAAAGTTACGACGTACCTGAGGGCCAAACCAGGCAAATTGTGATTCATATAAGGAGGAACCCCTACCGTTAATTTACGCCATCGCGTTCGCCCGACCACCACCCACCCATTGAAGTCATGCATATGCTTCTAACAGGCAATATAGATGGTTTTTCAGGCTACAGGAGTGTGATATTTGGTCACGAGCTACAATGGTCACAACAAAAATTTCTCTCAGTGGGAATTCCTCGGCAAGCCTTGAAATTCATATGCGTTGAATCCTAGCATTGCCTGATAGCTGTAGTTTAAACCATATTGATTTCATACAATACATGGTACATCAATACATGTGAGTTGTACATGGATTTGAAAACAAGCTAATATCTTATATGAATTTATATTAATACGAGATAATTACAACTTATTTACATACAAGAAAAAGTCATGCGTGCAAACAACATTACAAGTATATAACATATCATGGATTAGTTATAATTTCCATTATTTGACAAGAGTATGCACATGGTGTAGGTATATGAAATATATTTGGTATACTAGTATGTTGATTGGTGTTTTTTTTGCAAATTTTGTGATTGTGGTGGTGGATAAATCTCGAGCAACATCGCTAAATGGTATTTGTATTGATCCCACGAGGACTTGTTGTACATAAACATTAAATACATCTGTTCCCGTGAGGGTCAGTACCGTGAACTGTGAAGAGCGGCGGCTCACCAGCGTGAATTGTTTTGTTACGGTGCTCGACTATACGTACTTATTAGGAACGAAATTGGGCACTATATAAGACATATAATATGCAAGCGTATACGATATAAGTTGTATATTATCAAGAAACGCTTTGTAGATGCTATGAATGGTGTACTTGATGTACATATGTGTGTCACAGTGCGGCCTAACGATAGCCCATGGTATGATTCCCAAATTCGCTAAACAAGCAAGCTAAAGGACAAGTTACGAACGAAAGCAATACAGTTTGAACGGGTGGACGATTGGAATACATACAAAAAAACTCGGAATAAAGCTAACAATATGAAAAAACATGCCAGAGAAGCATTTTATAATGACATAGGGTTTAATTTAACAGAATCATTTTCGAATAACAATATATATTTCTGTAAGCTAGTCCGACACTTTGTGAAAGACAACAAATCAAGTGGTACTATTCCATTCCTCCTTTAAAAACCAATGACGGTAACAGCCAACATTTATATTTGTCTGATGTCGAAAAAGCAAACTGCCTTAACAACTTCTTCGTTTCAATATTAACTGTTGATGATAATTACTCTACTTTATCACCGTTTGAATTAAAAACTAACCAAGTACTTGATGCGATTAATATAAATGAATGTGAGGTAATATAATACAAATTTTGAAAACTAATAAAGCTTGTGGATACGATCTAATTAGTCCTATAATGTTAAAAGGAACTATTACATCTGTCTCAAAACCTCTGGCGATCCTCTTCAATATATCTGTCAATATATCTGTCAATGGATGTCAATTTCCGATGGCGTGGAAATTAGCAAGTGTAATTCCTCTATTTAAAAAGGGGTCTCTACAGACGCCTTCAAATTATCGCCCGGTGTAGTTATTAAGCTGCATAGGTAAGGTAATGGAGAGAATAATGTTTAAACATATTTATAATTACTTGCACTCACAATAATTGATTTATAACAGGCAATCTGGTTTTTTACCAGGCCACTCAACGGTATATCGACTTATAGACATTCACCATCAAATATGTCAGGCATTTGATGAACGACAAACTACATGTATAATGTTTTGTGATATTTCTAAAGCCTTTGATAGAGTAAGGCATAAGGGGTTCATATTTAAGCTAAGACAAAATGGTTGTATTTTACACTGGATCGAAAATTACTTGTCGAATAGGAAACAGTCCGTAACAATACGGTCCACAACCTCAGATACCAAATTAAGTACTTGGCCCTTTACTATTTATAATATATGTCAACGACATAACTGGCCATATATTAAGTATTGTTCGATTATTTGCTGACGACAGCTCTCTGTCCTTTTCCTCAATAAATATTGATGATCTAGAAGGCATAATAAATCATGACATGCTAATTATTTCTGGTTGGGCTAAACAATGGTTGGTTAGTTTAAATCCGAACAAGACTGAAGCGATGCTTCCAACATTAAGACAACTTGATCGACCCTTAAACTTAATCTTTCAGAACACGTCCATACCTTTTGTTGACGATCATAAACATATTGGTTTAACACTGAGAAACACTGAGCAATAACGGAAAATGGCATACACATATACAACATATAATTAATTCGACTACGAGAGTACTGGGAATAATGCATAACCTAAAATTTAAGATAAGCAGATAGTCTTTAAACCAAATATATATATCTTATATGAGACCTATACTAGAATATGCTTCATCAGTCTGGGATTGGTGTACAGAATATGAAAAGGATTCGTAGGAAAAAATCAGAATGCAGCCGCGAGAATAGCAACAGGTTTAACAAGGTCAGTATCACTCGATACCTTAAGGCAAGTAGTTGGATGGCAACTTCTGTCTGTTCGACGTAGTATTCAAAAGCTTTCGATCATGTACAAAGCCAACAATAATCAACTACCTAGTTATATTTCTAACCTGATTACACCCACTGTTAATAATAGCGTTACAATCTTAGAAATCAAGTTGATTTAGTTGTCCCCACTAC
This sequence comes from Conchocele bisecta, assembly GCA_029237695.1. Lineage (NCBI taxonomy): Eukaryota > Metazoa > Mollusca > Bivalvia > Lucinida > Thyasiridae > Conchocele > Conchocele bisecta. Next base: position 117,883,308 of record CM055265.1, on the reverse strand, counting down.
ACGACTGGAAGTATACAAACAATTGTTTATACCATCTGCTGTACAACTCTGGAATGAAACTGACCCGTTGCTGAGAAATATTGATAGTCTTAGACACTTCAAAACATCATGCATCCAACAACTATATACTCAATATAATATACCACCATACATTTGTATTATGTATAGGGAGATCAATTGTTGTCAGTTATGCATGCAAGAATTCGAAATAAATGTAGCAGTCGTAATTGCGATCTTTGAAATAACCATATCAGAGAAACTCCCTACTGCGAATGTAGTGAAGTTGTTGAGGATGCTGAACATTATTTCTTTGAATGTAATAAATAGCAAGCACAGCGTCTAATTTTATGCCAGTCACTGGCGACAATGTTATCCTCTAATTTCGCATTTACTTTTGCATGACATACCTGAAGAAAATAATGGGTGCAATACTGTTATTTTTAAAGTTGTACAAGATTTTATTAAAACTACGAAAATATTTGAATAACACCATTGGTGGATGCCTGGGACGCCAGCTCTATCGGATGCTTTCCATTTGCCAACATCATCCACTACCACCTGATAATAACGAACACTGAAATCATCTGCAGTACACATCTATCGATGAATTAGGTTATATAGTATATGTACATTGTGACACATGACTCTTTCATTCTTTCTCCCAATCTCCTCTCTCACTACCTTTACCCTCTCTTTCTATCCGAGTTTTCTTTTCGTAAATTGTGCAAATATATACCGCATGATTATTGGTCTGTACCCATGTACATATACCTATATACTTATCGTCATTGCTGTTAAATTGCTGTATTGTTCAACTACTTGGGTACATGTAAGGGCTGTAACTAATGTTGTGATAACTTGTAGCCCTGGCACATTGTACTTATATGATATCTGCATTTTGTAGATCGTAGCGATTTTGAGCTTGTATAGGAACGAGAGTAGTTAGATAGGATGGGGTGAGATTATTTGTCATTTTGCTGAGTACTATCATGACATTAAGTTTATGCTTTTTTCTCCTAGTTGCTAGGGATTCCAATTTTAAATAGCGAAATAAATTGTCTAAGCTACAAATGTAACATAGATTTGTAGCCCCTGTAACAATTCGCGCAGCTTCGTTTTGAACAGCTTCAATATAGTTTTTTAGTTCATTGGATCAGTTGTCCCAAATAATGTCGCCATATTCTAGAAGCGGGCGGATACATATAAGATAAAGGCGTTCTAAGCACGACCTCTTTAGAAGAAACTTAAGCGAACGTAAAGTACCAATCCGTTGCCAGGCTTTACTTAGGCAACTACAACTACATCATTCATTACCAGATTAGGTTGTTGTGGTTTGTTTTGCTTTCTTGAAAATATCATGGTTTCTGTTTTAGATGGATTAAATGTAACCAACCATTTGAGAAACCAATGATGAATAGTTCTAAGATCGTTGTTTAGAAAAGTGGCGACAACGTTTGGATCATCGACTACTATGTACTAGCTTCTGTCGTCAGCGAAAAGTATAATATTAGATTTCAGTTCAGTCACAATGTCATTTATATATACAAGGAAAAGAAGAGGGCCTGATATAGATCCCTGCGGCACATCGGCTGTTACAGTGGACCATTGAGACGATGTATTTGCGTAAACCACTCTCTGTTTTCGAGAAAATATGCATGATGCAATCCATGTATGAAGGTTGCCATTAATGCCACTAATGCCAGCAGAGGACAGTTTGTATAACAAACCACGGTGCCAGACTCGGTAAAATGCTTTATAAATATCACAGAAGACTGCTCGGACTTCGTTACCATCGTATAAAGCTTTACATATGTCGTTGTAAACGTAAACTAACTGATTGACAGTTGAGTCTCATTTGCCGAATCCAGACTGAAATGACGTTTTCGAAAAGTGTTGGTATCTGGGATGATGTAATAGGCTTGTAAGTTAGTTGTTTTGCTATCTTGAACCAAGTTTTTGCTGGGATGTTATTGTCGTTAATTTTTTATAGACATTTTTGTAACTTCGTTTCTTGTGTTCCTCAATTTTGTCCACGTGTTTTCGTTGTTGTTATTTTTAGCTTTTTTATATATATTCTGTTTCGTTTTCTAATTAATCGGTGAAAATTATTATTGAACCATTAGTGGGTGAGCCAGACCCATGAACACAGGGTTGTCATTACCACTTGGGAGGAGCAGGGCGGGGCAAATTGCCACTGTATTTTATTGAAAAGTATGTATCTCTAGATATGAGTGTATGCCCCTATAAGTGGACCCCCTTAACAGCAATATTTTCTGCAAAAAGAATAGATGGTTTGAGACCATTCAAGATACAACAATGCAAAGTCACATTCACACATCGAAAAAGCACTGAAAACCTGACAGGCGGTAATTTTAATTTACATGAAATCGAAATTGACCATTGTCATCCTAAATGTCGTCCAAAATTCAAGATGGCGGCCAAAACCCACACACATTCCCCCACCACACTAAATACGTACGAACTACATCAATTATTGGCAAAACAGAAGTCCTTTTATGGTTGAACTATGTTCTATGAGTAACATATAAGATGATAACATGTCTATAAATACGTAGCAATTGGGAATGTATGTAAAACAAATCAAATATGGCCGCCAATTAGCATAGTTGCACATCCAGACCATTTCTGTGAGTTTTAAAAATCCTGCAGCATCAAAGCAAATTTGCATGTACACATTGTAAAACGGTATGAAAACATGATAATCAATGGTTGCAGTTTATAGAACATCGGAACTTGCAGTTTCGACAAAAACTGCTACCAAAATATAAGAGCTGCCACAATTATAACAAGTTCACTCACCAAGCCAACCCACCGCTAATACTATCAAACTCTAGTTATGTTGCAATAAATGGTAGTGCATACAAACTGCACCACCTTGTTTCATTATCTGGACGGGTAGTGACACATATTGTGATAGCCTAAATTCCATATATAAATCCAAGATGGCTGCCAAATGACAACATTTCTACACTTTACCTAAATCCTAAAACATTATATTTGAAGTAATTAACGGCAATCACAAAATGATGAACTAATTTGATAGCATTATCAAAACCAGCTTTCATTTGAATATTTAATGGTGATACTTATATCAAATCAAGATGGCTGCCGAAATTAGTATTCCACCATGTATCGGTGTTTTGAATTTGTGTGTTAAATTGGTCTCTTCTGAAATAAATGATATGTTCTCGTATGGAAGAAAACATATCTGAATGTTGGTGTGTCAAAGTCGGCATACTCCTCGCTGCAATGTCATGTGTGTTCCAGTGGAGTATATACAATACAAATAGTATACCTAAAGGCGAGCATGAAGCTGCAAGCTTCAGCGGGCATCAATGTACACTCACAATGAAATAAGCACATACTATTTATTCACTTAGATATTACGTTAATGCTGTAAGTAAATGTTTCTTTATTACAGTGCCAACGACACTGAACGTGTCAGCCAGTTGTGATTCATGCGAAACTCCTTGAATATCCTAATTTCACAAATTCCTATATGTTTATAGGCCACTAATATTTGAGCCAAGGCATGGGGAAAATATAATGTGGCATAAACATGGCATTTTAACGTTTCATTATTCCATAAACAACAATATATTAGGATTACAATGATATATTACCTCCAAGTACATGTATATGCAAATTGATAAACACTTCAGATTGTTTATAGAAAACTGTAGCTACATGAAAAATACGTCAATAAAACGTTGGCAATATTAAATAATTATGTTACAGGCCCTGATAAATCGGACGTCGTGTAAGTTTGCATGTCCTACGTCTTCTTATCTGGTACATTTGTTATGCCAAATCGACCAAATCTCGTGATTCTGAACACGTATATTTAAAAAAAAAACGCAGTCTTTGATATTTGTACGTGGCTACCATACGCCTAAGTGTGTGTCGGCTGCGTTGACTCCCCGCCATATAACTTTATCGCGCGTTTACTCCGTGGCATAGCATTTACCACGCCAATGTTGGAAATGGCATGGACAGGTCCATTTATTCAGAACATTTCGTATTGTATTCTATCAGACAATAGTTTCTACGTGCTCACCGAGCATACATAATTATACAAATCCAAACCACTCTGAAATCCTTGCGACTGCGACTATTATTTAACACATAAAATATGCATACATTTCAAATAGAATCGTATCTGTTTCATAACATACGACATAATCTTATGCGACAATGTAGCTACATACATTTTACACCAGTCACACATATGAAACATTGCAACTGGCAAGTATTGCAATAATTGTCTAGTGTCAAACCGCTAAGCACTTAGTTAACCAGATTAGCATTACAATATGTACTTTCCATTGTAGCGTGGACGTTAATATTTGCCATTTTACTCCTTGTTGTTTTCAATCATATTTCCTTCATACTAAATTCAAATGATATCGAAACATTTAATATCCAATTCTACAACATATCCTGAAAGTATTTCAACAGACCATTCCATTTTAAAGGATAGTACTAACTTAAAGTTAGTCACTGCCAGACATATAGTCGACGACAATTTTTACCTATGACAATCAATGAAGTGTATTCTATAAGCGGGGTTGTTCACCTGATGTTCGAATTGGCTATCATTTACTTACTTACTATCAGAAACATTATAGATGGCGCCAACTAGTGCTGAGGGCGGATGCTGTCAAATGCAGTTATGTGTAGTATTTAACTACATGTATATAGGTAGTGTTTAAGTGCTACTGATATTAATGTGAAGTAAAATGTTGCTATGACGTGCTTGTAATTACATGACATGTGTAAAAAGATGTTGTCCAGCAGAGCTGGCAACAGCTTTCACAATGCTACTCAAGTTTAAGATATTTCCCCTTCTTTTGTAGCATTTGCTTTGTTTCATTGTACTTATGGATGACATGCTACATGATTGTCGCACATTACATTACAGTGTTGCGGTTTGTCATTGTCAGGGTGTTGCCTTATTGGCTGTTTTATTTCGTCGCTGTATATTTATTCTATGCTACTGTCTCTGTGCTCGATAATAAGATGTTAATGAGACAGTGCGGGCGTTGTAACCAGGTTTAACTGTCTTTTCGAACTATATGATCACTGAAGATTCGACATGGTACGGTTCTGTGCCTTCTTGGAATGTACGCGAGTGGCTTTTTGAAACCATACGCAGTAGATATCCGTGTTTATATACATGTATCATATGTGTGGCTTAATACAATGAATGTCGAAATAGTGTGAAACCTATTGGTATATGAAATATGTAGCAGTGGTGTCTGTCAATGACGGAATCACACATTAAGCAACAAGACGTATATGGATGTTCAATATATATACTCAAGTGAAAAAGTATTGTCCCCTCTACTAGATTGCGGCTTGTAGGTTTATCGTGGGAGAAAACAAAGAAAACACAACTTTAATATGAAATGTATTCATTAACGAATGTAATGGTATGAAATTCATTATGATATGAAAATCGTGTGTATACCATATCAGTTATGAAAATGAACACGTCGAAATCCCAAATTCACAGAAGTCAGTACCGTGTATGTCCCCCATTAGCCCGAATCACTGCGTTGCACCGTCTCCTCATAGAGTCGATAAGGTCACGAATTGTTCATTGCGGAATGTTGGCCCACTCGTCCAAAACGGCCGCTTGAAGTTCGTTGACGTTTCTCGGCTGATGTGGACGTTGAGGTAATTTACGTTCGACGTTGTCCCATAGATGCTCGATAGGATTTAGATCCGGACTTCTCGCTGGCCATTGAAGAACATTCACGTTATGTCTCTCCAAGAACTGTGTAGTAGCGTTAGCAGTGTGGCTTGTGGCATTGTCTTGCTGAAACATCATGTAACGGTTAACGTCAAACAACGGAACAACAACCGGCGCCAGTACAATATCTCTGTATTTGGCTGCGTTCAAATTTCCTTCAACTTCCTTCAAACGCGTTTTGTGGTGAAAACTTATGCATCCCCAAAACATCTTCGATCCACCACCGTACCTGTCTTTCTCTAACACACAACAATCGGCGTTATAACGGTAGCGTTCGTTCTTGTGTCGATATACGCGCGTCCTACCGTCATGTGTTAACAAGTTGAATCGGCATTCGTCGGAGAACACATTATTCCAGTCTCTCCGAGTCCATCGCAGATGATTTCTGGCCCAAACAAGGCGATTGTTCCGATACCGTCGTGATAGGATAGGCCCAACGTATGGTCTCCGCGCTCTGACGCAATATCCCTCATCCGGTTTTTGACGGTGGCTCTGCTAACGTGACGACCGGCTGTCCCTAAAATCCTTCTCGACGTCGACACAGCATTTTCCACCCTGTTTCGCAAGTGTGAAGTTCGTATGTACTGCCTTTGACGTCGTGACGTCACACGCGGTCTCCCGCTGTGTGGCAAGTGTTTGACGGAGCCTGTTCACCGGAATGTCACCCTCAATCGTCGAATTGTCTTCGGATGGACTCCAAATTGACGTGCGACATCCATTTGTCGGGCCCCACCATCCAACATGCATATTGCGCGTTCTTTTAAATTTTCTGCTAACGTCGGCATGACGTTCATCAAGTTACGTCTGCAATGCTGCCTACAGCGCGTCTTCTCCTATAGTTTTTTTCGTGTTTTTCTTACTTGGCAGACTTGTATACTTCGCAATGGACAGTAATATCGAAGTGAATACTGCACGAGCACCTCGTACATGCCAAAACGATAAAACCTCAATTTCGTGGCGCACGTGTCGTTACAGGTGAATTAATTCAATGAAACCCGGGCATCGCAAATGGATAGCCCGTGAGATTTTTTGTGTATAATTTTATAATTATACACCATCAATTCATCTCAAAATATGAAATTATAAAAGGGGACAAGACTTGTTCACTTGAGTATATATATCGGAAGATTATAATCGGCTGGTGTAAATAAGATCATGACTAGTGATTAAATAGCATAGTTATTGTAGCATTACAATGAGTTTCACATGCAGCTTATAATGAACATGTAACAGTACCATACTTTATGATATTGGAAAACTGGGTATTGGCATGCGATACACATACATGTATGTTGTTAACATCATGTTTGGGAAATAGAGAAATGGTATGAAGGAGTAGAGTGATTTTAGACTTAATTATATATACTTCGCTAACAATTAAGTGCGTATGAAGCTATATCTGTAATATTTATATGCCAGTGGAAGAAAACAACGTTTACAGTTTTATTTAAGGAAATATACTGGATGTCATATCGCCCAACTTATATGTTGAAGCTCAGAAATATTAATACGAACAACATGTAATTGTATAATTGGAAATATTTCACCATCCCTGCGTAATACTACTCTTTGGGAATTCAAATATACCAAAATCAAAGTAACAAAGTGGCTATGTCTGTTTCATACAAAGGCCGTACTTACTCAGGTATTTTATACTACGTTCCAAATTATAAATGATGTCACAACAGAAAAATAAACATTACTGTAACCGTCTTATCCAATATTATATAGCCCATACTAATAAATTGCTGCGGTACGATGTGAACTTATGGCGACCATCTTAGAATTTGGTGAACTGTGCATTTATCCAAGGATGTGTTATATTAGTTTTACTGTGTCAATATAATACTGTTTACTTGTTTTAAAATGGATAACACGATGTAAATTTATGAGAAATCGTGATTAAATATTTTTGAAGTAGCATGAACTTTTATTTCACTTATAAAATATAATCCAATACGAATAAACCAATAACTGGTCATATAAAATAGTTTTATATATGGTTTAGTGTGGTGGGGTAAGGTAGTGGTGTATTGGCGACCATCTTGGATTTGTGCGGCCATTTTGAATGAAAATGTTCTAGTTTTATTGTATGTAAATGAAAATTACCAATTGCAATGTTCTCAGCGTATACATGTGATTATGCGGTAGGTGTATGTGAACGTTTGCAAAATAGCCCTTCTACGGGCAGAAATGTTGCTCTTACAGGGGTCGACTTACACGGGCATACAAACTTTAAACGAAGATTTATAAATTGCGGAAATGATATGCTGGGATATATACCTTTCAAGAAAATTTAATGGCAATTTGCCCCCCCCCCCCCAACCCCCCAAAAAATAATAATTTAAAAATAGAGTGGTAATGGTGACCCCTCCTGGCTCACCCACTACATGGGATATCCTTTGGTCGAATAGTTACCAGTTTGTTAGGAATACATTTGGTTGCTGCATCTGCAATTGTATTTGCTATATTATTTGCTATAGTGTCTGGGTTATCTGACCGGAGTAAATTATCTCAGCTCGAGTTTGTAATATGTCTCTGTAATAATTGTAGATACCTCTATCGTAGAACCATATGCGTCTCTTATATATCGATATTTTTGGCTTGTCAAATTTCAAGACACAGACTGTTGGGCAGTGAAAGCGGACAAAGTCGGGGACGAATGAATAAGCAACGACGCTTGTAAGGACATGGTTTGCGTATTTGATAAACATTAGGTCAATTAATGAAGACGACTGTTCCGTAGAGGGGGTTGGTGTAGTGATTATTTGCTCTGCGTTATACGAAGATATAGGTCGATTCATTTTGCTATCAGCAGAGTTGTGTATGTTACACATGGGATTACTGCGAAGAAAGCTATTATTAATGATGCTACTGTGGTCGAGAGAAGCTTAAGTGTCAATGACTTGTTGTGCTGAACTTTTGAATAGTTTGGGGTATGTCTTCGTTTTGTGAGTTTACTCAATCGGCAAGTGTTTAAAGTACGTGTACAGTTATGTATTTATACTGTATACGTTCATAGATGATCGAGCATTAATACATAGAAATATCACCGCTAAGATTAGCAAGTCTTGTGTCTGAGTTTGGCTTTTATGTCGGGCATCGTTCTTTTCATAGTTTAGTTTACCGCAGCGGCCCCGGACTGAACTCGAGAACGTCATTTGATAAGACGTGATAGTGAATAATCATCGAGTTTCTTCCAGAAATAAGCCGGGGACACGACGGCAACTATGCATTGTACGTACTGGCGACCACCGTTACAGCATTGACGGAAGTATATTATAGGAATGAATGGCCTTTTTGTGGAATTTATCGGGGTATAAACTTGGAAAAGTCGCGGGAATACTGGACGAAGGCCGGAAGGCCTCGTCCAGTATTCCCGCGACTTTTCCAAGTTTTTATCCCCGATAAATTCCACAAAAAGGCCATTCATTCCTTATAATTCCAGCATTTGAAATAAATTCATCAAGAAAATGTGTTTATTTTCCGTTTTCTTAAGAATTATTTTAACTGCGCATCACGGTTACGGAAAGTAGTTCGGCGTGGGAGTTTACTGGGATATACATTTTGGACAGAGACTTGCTACGGGCCAATCAAATGTTAGGGAATTGTGTAAATATGTTTGTGCTGGAAGTATCAGTAAGTGACGCAATCAGAACCCACCGCCACATAAACGATGGTTGAGGAGTAAGCCTCAACGTGAACTGTAACAATAGTGTAATACATGTAACAACAAATTGGGAATTTGTTCCACAGTTTCGATGTAATTCTTGATTTGTGTAAAAATGGCTGTTGATTTTCTATATCAAGAGCGGCTGTGTATCGTAATAGTAAATTGACATTCGCATACATATGTCTCCCAGGTGCTGATGCGTAAAAGCCTCAGTCATCGGCATCAGGTTGAAACAGCTAACCTGACCCCCTAACAGGGATATGTGCACACGAGGCACGGGAATGTCGATCAACAGACATCAGAATGTATGTTCAGTGACGAGGGGCCAGTAACGATCCCAGTCGCCACCTGGACCAACAAACATAGATTTAACGCATATTGTTGGCCTTTACCTTGGATATGTGGGTGACATCGTTAAGTTATGCAGGGATGTGGATGGCAACTATGAAAACAATGCACGAGTAGTAACATGAATTACGAAGAAGCATACTGTACGCGTGCACATGCATATGAACATATGCGAGTACTACTTAAGATAACATAATCATTGATTTTGCTCGGCAAATGCCTTACTGCATTTAAAGAAATTAACGTTTATGAAATGGCGCATGCAGTTTAAATCATGTTTTAACATGTAACAGAGTAGTGAGGAGTACATGTACCATAGTTGGGTCAGTATTTATAGTAATGTGTACATTCTACGGTTAACGGTAGCAATTCTATATATAACCACATTTTACTCGGTAATCCCATGAGGGTCCCCCTCCAGTGGTATTGGGAGAGAACTATGGCAACTTCGACTCGATAAATGCGTTCCACACGCGGCTCTCAAGACGACAATGAAAAATAAGTGCCTCATGTGAACGTTGGGTCTGAATGTGCTAAACGTGTAATGTTACAGTAATGTGTCTTGTTATCTGGGGCTAATAATTAGTTTCCTGGATCTATAAGATGCTGTGCAGTGTTTGAGACATGTAGCTTTCACAGCTCCTACTTTATAACAAATCTATATTGTGCATGTACTCTGTAGACATCAACCACAAACACTGACCGCACTGATGGCGGGCTGTG
>CM055265.1:117836214-117872288 GCA_029237695.1 Conchocele bisecta | reverse complement strand
ATGGCGGGCTGTGTATAAGCTGAGCAGTATAGAAAAAGGTGCGTTCGTATCTATATAGGGCTACACTGTATTAACACTACGTATCAAAGTCATGTTGACAGAGAGCAAGGAATCAGGGTATACACTTACAATTGTTGTATGACTATTCACTGGAGACACCAGAAGTGTATATTTGCTATTCATTAAATGAAGAAAGAACTGTACAGATCCTGAACAGACTTACAAAACGCCAATCTGGAATGAAAGGATGTGCGATCAATCTAGGTAATCCTCAGTTTAATTTAATTTTTACAACACGACATATCTCTATAGCGGTGTTCGTAAAACAGAGTAGATCCAGACGAGATTGCTACAAACCAGCCGTCTCATATCCGCACCCTCTGCAAATTGTTTTCATCTTTTCCTTAAACAAACATAATTTATATACTATGGTAATACGCCCCGGTTCTTTGACACATGCTGGCCCTTCTTGGAGCTAGTATGAAAACGTATTCTGTGTCCGAGAGTTCAATCATAGCTTGTGGCAAACAGTTATTAAAATTATACAATATATACATAATTGCATGTACATACATCGTCACAGATCGTCCCGAACACTCGAGCAGCCTGATTGGGCTATATCATGTTTCTCATTGTGTTCACGTTTAACCTTGATCAATAATGCAGCTGCAGCTTCAGCATGGTCAGGTCTCGGTATGACCCATACATTAATGTTAAAGAATTGCATACAAAAATACATATGCTGAATGTGCAGGACGATATGTGACCATATATATCTGTAAAGAAAAACAAAGAAAAAAAACGTCGAGCTCGGCCTTTGTGGACCCAGGTCGACATTAACAAGTCGCCTCCACGTTCATACATTTTCAAGCCACAGCTTATTTACAATAACATCAGAACAATTGTTATTTACATGTAAGTGAACAGTGAGTGGTCGTAGCTAGTACAGTGCAGTCTCCGTTTTTGTTCCAACGTAGACAACACTTGCAAACTCAACGCGAACGCAACGCGAACGCAACGGTTTGGTGTAGCGTTGTATACGTTGTTTAAACGTATAATACGGTTTGTACACGTGTAATACACATTGTCAAACCGTTTAGTTTAAAAGCGTTGTATACGTTGTTTAAACGTATAATACGGTTCGTACACGTGTAATACACATTGTCAAACCGTTTAGTTTAAAAGCGTTGTATACGTTGTTTAAACGTATAATACGGTTCGTACACGTGTAATACACATTGTCAAACCGTTTAGTTGTAAAGCGTGTAATACGTTTAGCTTCAAGGCGTATAACACGCTTTGGCGTATACATATGTAGCGAGGTGAAAGAGTTGAAACGTGTACAACGCTTTACCTGGAAGCGTGTAGCTATATGAAAGCGTTGAAACGTGTACAACGGTTACACGTTTTAACGCGAATACCTGTTCGGCCCCGATCGCTTCGAGGCGTCCTTTTTTCGTCCCTTTTAAAATATCGCGAATACATACCCTCAGATCGAGTTCAAAGTACATCAGCGGTGTGATTTAGCACTTCAATTGATCCCTAATCCCTGATGCCTAATCAGTCACGCTTTTAACACGACAGATGTACCTTGTCGTTTATCAAAATGTTTGCGAATTGTAGATCACGTGAGCCGGCTCATCAGGATCTGCGGCATTCCTACGTACATGTACATTTTATATACACAAAAATGACCCCTAATACAGCGTAATGTAACAGTTTCTAACTTAATATGGAATAGCCCGGGCCAATAGTCCGTTTCAGTTACTTGGGGTTAAATATTACGAACACAGATAAACACAGTGCATGGTTTCTTTATTTTATTTTAACATCATCAGAAATGGCGAGTCCAGGAACTCTCGTATCTTTACGCTGAAGCCAGTCTATTTCAGTCACGAATCCGCTATACACCTGTCCCACGCGTGTGTTAAGACAAATAGATATTTGGAGAAACTGAATACACAGCGAGCTGCACACTGGTTTAACACGGATATGGCCAGCGGATATGTGTCATAAATTACTTGGTGGTCAAAACCGCTAAATTTACAAGGTCTATAGCGAAATAGCAGCCGACTGGCAATTTTTCTCGGACCGATTTTTAAGACTAGTTTTCAAATCTCAATCGGTCTGAGAGTTCAAAAATCGGTCCAGAACCGGAAAACTGAAAATTTTAGAAGCCCTGCTGAGTCTAGAAGTATATATACACACACGAAGAATGATCTGAGCATGCGCATTCTACGCGATACACGGTTGGCATACCAAAACGTGTAATGCGTTAAAACACGTGGAAACGTGTTATACGTATAACACGGTTTCATCTGTACGGTGCTGTGTACATGTAGAAGCGTGTAACCGTTCGTCAAAGAAAGCGTTAAATCGTTTAAACGGTTTACCTTAGCGTTGTATACGTTTACAACCGTTGTATACGTTTACAACCGTTGTACACGGATTACACGCTTTTGAAACTCAATGCGTTGAACACGGTTTGTTCGACTTTCGCGCATGCGCAGAGTGGGGAAACCCAACGCATGGCCGAAAACGTATTACACGTAGACGACACACGGTTTGAAACGCAACTAACGGAAACTCCACGGATACGCAACGCACAACACTTTGTACACGTATAAACCCGGAACATTTTGACAGAAACGACTGTAGCAAGTTATCCCCCCCCACGAATCTATTTATAGAGGCCCGGTCCTTTGGCTTATATTAGCGTTTATTTCTTACTAAATAACTGGCGGAAATAAACACTGCTAACCGGGTGGACACAAGTCAGACTGCACATATCTGGGTCTACACTGATTGCAATTACAATTAATAAATGTGAGAATATGAATATGGCAAATAATGCAGTTACTGGTCAGTTTTCGCAGATATGTAGGATAATATGTATCAACACTGGTCGACAACACTGTAATGGTTCCTTTACACAGTATGCAATATTCGCTTTTTTACAAGCAATTATGCCATAAAATATACAGGTCTGACCGGATATCTATAAAGAAACTCAAAGGGAAACAACTAGCCACGATCGCCCATTCAAACGTCTCGTTCACTAATAAGCAATAGTAAGCAAGTATATAGGCTTTACGTAACTAAACTAGTCTTGTTCAACTATGCAAGAAGTGATTATCTAGCCCACGCATTTGCAATTTACTCACGTCCAAGCCGGCCAGCCAGTGGAGAACATTCGATCAGAAACTTGATGACACGACCAGTCGAAAATGGCAGGAAATGGTCGCAAACCCTATAAGACGCATTTAGTGGGTTTGGGTAATTGCGGGGGACAGATAGACGAACAGACATAGAAGCACCAGTCCAACAGGCGCGCAATACATTTGGGTAAGCGCAGCAATCCACATTCACCCGTACCACGGCCCATCGAACCACCGCTCCTCTGTCCCATGCAGCTAGTGTCCGCGTGTATTTGTGTTCTACGCATGATCTGATAAGGATACGAACATAGCAAGAGGCAATAATGTATTCCAAGTCAAGACTCCATTACAAAATTCGTCGTTTGATCTGGGCCTGAGGTGCTCTTGAAGTTTAAAATGAGGCCGTAGAAGTGGTGTGATATAGTTGTGTTAAGCACTAGGCTATGTATGTGACACACTAGCAATGAGGATTTGTACGAGTTTGAAACTTTTTTGATTGATTGCATGGTGTGTAAAGATATTGTTGCAAGCACTGCATGTCCGACGAGATGGGCTCGTTAGGAGCCGGCTCATCCGGAACTACAGTGTTTGCAACAATATCTTTCAGTCTGCCGGGTTACATAATGCAAGTGCTTTGCATGGATAGCTATTTTACTGTAGGTACATTGCCTGCCGCCGCAAGTACAATGTCACGTTTGGATGTTATTGTCGCCGCCTGGAAATTTGGCAAATATTACCCCTCCGTGTACCGACCCATTTCTGATCGAGTTTCTTTTCTATGTCGATTTGTTGACGGGTTTCAAAAGCCAGATTTTGTCTATAGCGGGATAACTCTTCATTTATATAGATTCCACCTTTTTCTAGCGATTTTCTCGCATCGAGTATTCTGTCCCTGGCTTTGGAGTTAGTGAACATTACAATAACAGTTATGTTGAAGCTCAAATCGACCTGTGGTTTCCCAGTATGTGTGACTTGTCAATGTCTGATTGCAGGAGAGGGATGATTGCCGTTTCAGCCATTTGTAGGAGTTTTGTGTCTGTGTTCTCATTGGGATCACCGGTGTCTCCCAATATTCCTTTAATGCGGAGACAATCTCAACCGGAATATTGCTCTTAGCGATCAATACCGATTTCGAGATTGTCGATGTTTTCCTTCAGCGAGTTGTTTTCATTCCGAAGCGTGTTTACTTGCTCTTTCAATGACTCAAGCTCGGCCACTTGAAGCTTCGATTTGTCGTTGTCTTTGATAATTATGATGTCAAACGACAGTAGCCTGGTATTATTCGATACAGAACTCCAGATAAGGCACGTATTGGCGCATTTTATTCACTTATTTTAGCAGAATATGCATTGACTATCATACGTGGGAGTGAGTAAAAAATACTCACAGCAATGTGAAAATACGCATTGATTTTCAAATTGTGGAGTGACGATAGAGTAATAAAGTTGAAAATTTACTTACTGAACTGTTTGCTTGTTGCAGCTCAAATATTAATTGAATCTTTTAAATTTGTTTTATTGTTTATCATTTGTTCCCTATTTAACAGGGAAGAAAATCAATGATACATTTGTAAAAGTAAAATACGCATTGAATTTGAAATCTGGGGTATAGTACCCTTCAGATACCAAACTTATCTGGAGCTCTGTATATGTATCAGTCATTTACGCTGAATTCCTACGCATTTCACAACATTTCCTGATAATCTTCTATCCGCAGAAGACACTAACTTGGTTTTAGACCCTGTCTGCACTGACAAAACTTGCGCAGTATGGAGTCTGAGATGCAGTCCCCATGATGTCCGTATCTATTGATTCTGGAGATATCGCTAACAATTGCGTATGTGTTGGTTAACGTATCAATTCTGACAGTGGCTTTAAACATGGCAGATCCAGGCGCGGTCACTATCACCACTTGTACGTCCTCAAATGATTTTGTCTCTTCCCCAAAGTATAGTGTCTGGTTAATAATTTTTCTCGATTTTAGCACGTTGTCTGATCCTACAAGTTTAGAAGCTTCTTTTATTTCTAACACCCTCAAATTCTCACACTTATCAGTGAAATTCCTTAACGCATTGACAATTTCAGACAAAACCGCTCTGCTTGCGTTTTGAGCAGATATGTCGGTAACGTTTAGTCTCGCATAATTCTGGCATGTACACCAGTGGGGCAGTATGCCGGCTTGATCACATGACCTCGTAATAGGAATCTCTCGGAACCAACTTACCTTACCCCTCTGGCAGTAGTAATTGCCTGTTCCTGCACACTTTTATTAAAGTGCAAAATGTTCATCAGTGTTTCATAAACATCAAATGGTGTAGATAGTCTATTTCTATTAACATTCAAGTTGTGTCTTATCAATCCGTACTTCTTTCGGAGCAATTCTGGAACAGTGACAGTCATAAATGGTAAACGTTCTTCTAGTTTCCCGATATGCGTTTCTCTGATCTTACCAAATCTCATCCCGTGATCACTGAAGAAAAACAACACGGTGTTTGTCAGTAATTCATTATCATGGAGTTTCTTAAGGAAATTATAATATGGTTGGTCGGCCGCACCAGCGTTATTAACATAGTTATGCGTAAGTCTTGAAATAAATGTTAATGCAAAATATGGAACATGTCTAAAGGTTTTTACAAATGTGAAGAGGTTGTCAAGGAGAATTACTGTCTCCAGTCGACCCTGAAAGCAATGGTGGTTATTAGACCACAAGCCAGGCATCTTTTCCATTGCTAAACTCATTGGCCTGTTGAAATAATCAGCTGGTGGTGTATTAAAGCCCGATTTCAAATAATCAAAACACGCTATATTTGGGGCATCCTCGGAATAGTATGTTTTGTAACCTTTCGCTGAAAATTGGCGCCAGATGAAGTTGAAGTCATCAAAGGGTTTGCCAGCCAGAGTCTTATTCCATGGCATCTCGGAGATAAATTTACCGAGCATCATCGGCACTATGTTAACGAAGGTATTATCGGCGACTTTGTTGTATCCCATCATGTCAACGGCGTCGACTGTTTCCGACAAAAACTCACTGGTCTTTACCATCTGTCTCAGGAAGTTCAGACGAGACACCGAATCAACACCTGTAAAGGAGGACAGGAAAACCACTTATTGTCTGTTTCACGAAACTTTACCAAATTTTAAGGATAATGCAAAAACAACATGTTTTAGATACTATTAAATGTGATCAAGATTTAATAGCGAGCCTTCTTTTTATTACATTTATTATGAAAATTTGCTCAGACACCTATACAGGCATTATCATTATTCAACCCTATTTTAAAATGGATTATTTACTGGTAACATTTGTATGATGACGCAAATGTAAACCAACTACGCTGAATGTGCCATCTTTTCACACGTTTCCGCTGAAAGTGTGACCCTTCTTTTCATATTGATCCCGTGGGAGGAGGGGAGGGGTGACAAGTGGCACTACCATACTTTAGTACTTATACTATGCTAGTGTATCAGGTAATATCTATGAAATTGCGAGCCACACCGAAAATTAAGCTTAGTATTTGTGGACCGATTTGCATCTACATATATATGCTTTGTATGTGACTGGACAAATGGGGCATATGGGTTTTGCAATCAGTATATATCCAGATCAACCTGTACATCCGCACAGCTTCATGAGTATCTGCACTGTTCCCCAGTCAAACAATGAAACACCCGTCGTCTAACAAACAATATAAATCGTTATCAGGCCACAGCTAGGAGTATGCGGATCAGGATCTACACTGAACACAAATCCCACAAGCCCCATTTCTCCTGTCACATCCACGTGTACTTACCGAGCATTATCACATTGAGGTGCTCTTTATTATTGTCCCTTAGTTGATGTTCTTTGAATCGTTCCTTCAGTATATTGTCATGTGTTATATTAGGCTGTATGAAGGTATGGAAGTTGGTATAGAACTCTGTACCTGTTGCGTTATAACAAGACACCCGCACAAAATCATCAGTGATCACGACAGAGTCGTTAAATGGTGCACTTATGTTAATATATTTCCAATTATTATGAGAGGTAGGAAGGTATTTCGGTCTGTATATCGGGGTATATTTGCATTGAAATCCGCTATACGATATTTCATTTTCATTCATAGCGCTCCTGTTCACTCGCAAGTGCAGTCCGTCCTCGTATGTCAATTTCGGAGTTCGTTTGCAGGTTATACTTCCAGTTTTATGAACAATGTGTCGAACCGACTTGTCGAACGGATCCACCTTCGGTATTTTGCACGAAGGTGTATCAACGAGATATGCTGTAATGAGGGGTTGTAGTTAGTTATTTCCCTTTGAAGTTATGTATATAAATCCGGTCCTTATTGTATATTTTAGGGTCTAATTGCTTGCAAAAAGGGCGAATGTCGCACGATTTGTTGTGTGAAGGAGTATGGTGGCATATATTTGCCATCTGATTGTCGAGATGTTGACATTATCGCAACATGTCGACTTAAATATCACGACATATCGACAGAACGTGAAACTATGTCAACGTGTTGACATAAATCATGTCGACATGTTTAGATAAAATATCACATTATGTCGACATGTTGTGTTAAACTATTCCGTAATGTCTACTTCTTGTGTTAACTCATCACGTTATGTCGACATGTTTAATTTCGATATGCTGTGATAAATTATCACGCTGTGTCGACATGTTGTCTTAAACTACTTAAATAACATAATATGTTAGGCGACATGTTGTGTTAAACTATCATGGTATGTCGACTTGTTGTGATCACATTACGTTGACTTACATAATTTCACGTTATGTCTCGATGGTAAATATATGCCACCATAGGATCCATTATATTGTTGTCGACTATAGTATTAATGCTAGCTGCACGTTTTCCGCTTTATAAAGGTTATAGGTAACAGGTTGCACTCTACACACGCTACACAGTAAAAATGTGCGTAATATCTTTATTCTTCGTGCACTAAACTATAAAAAGAAACCTGCGGGGCATTGATGTTCATACTTCGCTAAATTGTCATTGAGAGACAATTCTACAATATGACACAAAAATACTACCATAAACTTACCTAATAACGTGTGTATTACAAACGAACAAACGGACGGAAAGACGGACGGAATTACGTGGGTATCATAAACGCTAAAATAAATCATAGTACCGGATCTCTATAAATATATTTGTAAAGGGAAATAACTAGCCATGATCCCTCAGTGTCGTGGTATCCGTGTCTTCGTGTCGCGTGTAGAATGAAGGCGGGATCAACAGGTATATTGCAGTGTAGAACATCACCAGAATGATTAAGCCCGTTACACAAACAGTTGTGTGCAGCTTTCGTCCCTGTAGATAATTAAGTAGGCTCATTCTCAACCTATGAAAGAAAGCAGCGACAATTGCATGTACTCTAACGAACGCACAGGAGAAAAGAACGCAATGGAGATGGTCAAACTGGTTAGAGTTTCCCAATTAAACCAGGCTGTGGAACACGTGGTTTTCAAACGGCGTGACGACATTATTTCTACATGTGTTTGCAGTAGATTTAATATCTTTCTAACGAATGACTATTTTTATGAAACATAGCGCAGCACATGTTGAACAGGTTGCCATTTATTGTACAATGTGCGTTAATCGCATACTAGGCTAATTATGTCGTTTTGGCGACGAAAAATCGGTGCGAGCTTACATTACGGTTAGCACGAGAAAATGACTTGAAAATCACAAACCTTTACATTTGTGTGACGTAATCCCTTTGGCACGCGTCACAGCAATCATAAGCATATTCGCAATGGTGGATGTTTACCCTCACAATAACATTTCTTAAAATTGTTGTGTTTAGGTTATGCTTATGTATCTACAGTGAAACTTCTATAAAGGGTTCAAATGGTGTCCTGTTTAGAGAGGTTCGACTGTAAATCAAGTATTTGAGCATTCTGAAATATATTTGTGAGCTTTTCAATCATGAACAGACAATATCTGAGATAAATAACCAGAAACCATCAATCACATATATTGTATTGGTGTCCGGTTTTCATGGTTGTTTCTATACATAATTTGAGGAAATGTGTACCTGTGGAATCAAAGCAATCGGAATAGAACTATTTCAATGGATAAAGGATAATTCATATCCAACTTTCGCGGCCACCTTACCTGTAGAAAGTCTGCATAAGTAGCGGCGATTTTTATATGGAATTATATAGGAGACTATTACCGTTTCTTACGTAATTTTACATTCAAACCGAAACTATGTACATTGTTGGGTCTGATTTGAAAATATAGTCTTTCCGAATGTATGATATTTCATACAATTGTAAAAAAAATGTACCAATAATAGATTTAGATTTAGACACTGATTTATGCTGCATAAAAGAGAATTTTTAAAAATAAGGTATTTACAAATGTATGATATTTCATACAATCGTAAAAAAATGTAACAATAATGGAATTTGGTTGTATCAAAAACACTGATTTATGCTGTATAAAAGGGATTTTTTGGGAAAATCCCTTTTTATTTGGGAAAGCGTTTATGGTGGACAGAACAATTTTGATGGTATATATACATGTCTGGACCATTTCTGACTTACTTTATAATTTGGATAATAAGGTGAGCGAAGCAGGCCCATTTGGGCCTCTTGTTATATTACTTTTTGATCTCCATGTCTGTGATATAGATTCAGTCTATCGCATGAAATGTAAACTTCTATGATAATAGTAACTAAATATAAAACATGGTACAAATTGTTAACCGATGGTCAGTTTCGCCGATTGTCCAATACACTTTACATATATAATAATGTTCCAATCATTGGGTGTTCTATTTAGATGATTAATATGAGATCAGCTTTAGATTTTTAAAGCATATTTTATCACTAGTCAATATATATTCCCGTACCACTCCCCTCCATGGAAGTAGCGGGGCTTTATCTGGGCATACTGGGCATACACCGGGGATTTAACAGCCGATGATGTCCCGCACTGCGGTGACATTACAGGTTCTCTAACTGTTGCTAACATTGTGCTGCGACGTTCACCATTTGGCCCTGCACTGCGGGGCATTTTACCTGGACATTTACTGAACTTAACAGCATAATTATTTAAAGCCCCTCTATTTATTGGGGGTGGGGGGGGGGGCCGATGCGGGGGGTGGGGGGTATTTAGTACTATTTACACAGATATTATGGCATCATTTTCAGACATATTTTACCCTCGAATGCATGCATGGCCCTTTAAGCTGTGACCTTGCGGAATGAATCATCACTATCATAAGCTGGGTGTCATTTAAAAGGTACATATACTTATTCGGCTTTACGTAAATATACAAATACAATAGGCATGACATAATGTATTTATGTAAGACCGTGAAAAAGGCACTCACACTCAGCCTTGTTCACGGTCTTACATACCGGCTTCGTGCGATAGGAGAATCAACTAGCTAGGTTAAATTAACTGCCTCATTGCCTCCTTCATTTAATTCACATATTTCGATTGTATGGCAGATATTAGTAAATTAGGAAATAAACTTGGCAGGCTATTTTTGGGCTCAAATGCCCGGGTTTGGAAGGTCATCGAGCCAATTTCTACCATTAAATATAAGATAATAAAAGCACTCGTATTTTTTAGAACTGGTGGAATAGTGACACAAGTATATACTTATTTAATTGATATAAAAAAATGTTTGTGTCTAAAGAGTGGGCATGTACCTTTAACAAATATCACATACTTCTTAGTAGGGAGTTATGTTTTGATCTATAATAACTTTCATCTTAAGATACGCAAAGTGCATGCTACGAAGCGTGCCGCCATGTGTACACCAATAAATCGCGCGATAGTCAAGTAGGCTTAATTTGCCATTATATGAGATATGTGGCTGTGACTGGAGGAATGGGGCTTATGCGACCAGTGATGTGATGTATTGGTGTGTTCTGGCATATCAACAGCTAATGTCATTTAAGGTAGGGTCAACGGGTTCGATCCCTCATTCGGTCCCAAAATCGGAACGGAATATTTACATATCAGCCCTGGAATTAGAATAACCTGACCTGGTGGCAGGCCCATACCACACCAAAGTCACTTGGCCCCTTCCTTCCCCTAAAGTAATGGGATTACGTATAATCGTATTATTCATATAAGGGGTGTAACCAGATTCAACTCTCACATACAATAATGTCAACGTTAATGTTGAATCAGGATCGTTAATTAGTAATGTCCGTTAACATTTTAAGGAAACACGGTTATCGCCCATGATATCAGTGTGGAAATTTACGTCTGATATAAAATTTATAATAATGTCAATCAATGCGTGGGGTAATGGTGAATGAATGTTTATTTTGCCTTTAAATTACCCATCGCATTCTCACACCTGCCACCCACTTTGCGACCAGTGTAGATCCCGATCAGCATGTGCATCCGCACAGTCTGATCAGGATATGCACTGTTTGTGACAAAATTCTATTTTTCCCGTCAATATCTGACAACAAAATGTAAAATGTTTAAATTTATAATTAACATCTCATGGTTAATGGAATAGTCTGAAATATAACATGGACTATTCCATCTCAGTTACTTGGTGTTGAAAGGGTTATAATGAATACAAGTGCAGGAGGCAACTACTAAACTAAGCAGAGCAATATACGCCCGATGAAACATTGACATTTAACATATTCGTTTAACAAGAGTTGTTTTGAGCATCCTAGCGCCAACTGTTCTTGAGTTATTGACCCTAACTTGTATTTCCCAAGGTCACCCCGCGACCTTGACCTTTGATCTACTGACCTCAAATCAATAGATGTCATCTGCTGGTCATGACTAACTTGAAAACCAATACTGGGCATCCTAGGTCATGGCGTTCTCGAGTTATAAAGCGGCAACTGTTTTATTGTATAAAGTCAACGCGATTTTGACCTTTGACACACTGTAGTCAAGTCAAATTGGTCATACACTGGTCGTTACTGACCTGCATATCAAGTTTCAGGATCCTATGTCAAGATTATTTTGAGCGCAAACCAAATCGCTAACAGACGGACAGACGATACGCGCCATAACATGATACGCCCCTAGTGCTGTCTAAAATCAGCTGGAATAGCTCAGTGGGTTGAGCATCTGACTCCGGATCGGGAGACCCCGAGTTAGAATCCCGCCACTGGTTGATTCGGCGTGTCCTTGGGCAAGACAAGACACATTCGCGATAGCCTAGTCCTATTGGACGGGGACTTAAATAGTCGGTATCGACATGCAAGATCATCGAGCCAGTGCCGTCGTTAGATCAAAGCATTTACATTTACCTTGTCAGCATGCGTGGCATGACTTTCAAATAACCCGGCGAATATGCCTGCTCTATTCTGTTTTATTTTATCGCATTGTTATCCCCAATCGAATGTTCATGTGACATATTCGTCTGGACAATATTTTATTCATCTTTGTTCGAGTTTTTGTAACATGTGACACATTCGTTTTTGTTGCAAGGGGTAGTATTTTTTCAGCATATTAAAGCAGAGGTTAACTGATTATTTTATCCAAAGCTGGAATTCCAGCCTAGTGGAATCTAGTAGAGCACTTTTTTACAGACAGTTTGCACAGTTTGAGTATCAGTCTTATTTAGAAATTTTCACAGTGACACAATTTCAGGTTTCTTTTACAAAACTTAGAGTATCATCACATAGATTAGCTATAGAAACAGGAAGATGGCACAAGCCAAACAAAATACCCATTGAAAACAGAAAATGTAATCTATGTAACGTTTTACAACATGAATATCATTTTCTATTTGAATGCGCTATGTACACTGATTTACGCTTGCAATATGTAGATACATTTTACCGACAGCGCCCAAGTATGTTTAAAGGACTTAGCTAGTTTGATCAAGTCAAATAATCAAAGGAAAGTAAGAAACCTAGGAACGTTCATTGGTAAATCATTTAAAAGGAGAGATGAAATATTGTCACATCTATAATGTATGTCAACTTAAATGTTTATATACATTGATAGATATACGCAGACGAATTCGTATTATGTGCGTATGCCTGATCATTAATGGACATTTTCTTTCATACTTTGGCGATTGACAACATTTCAACGTACCCTTTTCTTACGTTCAAGTGTATTCTGAATTTTCCATATAAATTACTCTCTCTCTCTCTCTCTCTCTCTCTCTCTCTCTCTCTCTCTCTCTCTCTCGCATTGTATCTTTGTATTTACAAAACTGCTATTTAGTGCACACATACACTACTTTTCATGTCCACTGTCTGTCATCTTGCTTGCATTGTCATGTTGCTTGTATGTTTGTTAATTACTATTGTGCTCAAGAGCCAGCATGGCTTAAGCAATAAACGATTATTCTCTATTCTCATATAACATGGTCGAGTAGCATGAAAACTATTTTAAAGAAAATTGTTTCCCAATCTAATATATATACATTTACAGTACATGAACTGCCTGATCCACGTTGTGCTGCCGATGAACATTTTGCTATATATGAAGCACATTAAATCGAAAACATATTTAAATGTAAGTAGTTTTTCATCAATAACAAATAAATAAATAAGTTACCTTCCCCCCAAAAATGTTATTTGATGAAATTAAATCAAATATTGAGTTTATGGCGAAAAAACGATTTTCATATGGACATTTAACATGGCGGCTAACAGTAGAATTTCAAAAATACGTTTTGAATTTGTAGACCGATTTTAAAAATCTAACTTTTGTTTTCTTAGTTACTTCATTTCCAAGCTATCTCGCCATGTTTCGGAGTCAATTCCAATTTTCTTTCGTTTCTGCATTCCCCATGCAGCTTCTCCACCTGTGAAATTCCCAATCAAATCAATATTTGATGTAATTTCATCAAATAAAAAAAATAGGGAGGGAGGGTGACTTGTTTGTTATTGATGATAAAGTACTTATATTTAAATAATTTTAAGACTTCATGTGTTTACTGGCCAAAAACGTTCGTCGGCAGCAAAACGTGGAACAGAAAGTAGTATATTCTAGATCGTAGAGTTTGCTTTGTAATAACAATTAATGACCAATCATATCCAACTTTCGCGGCCACCTTACCTGTAGAAAGTCTGCATCAGTAGCGGCGAGTTTTATATGTAATTATATAGGAGACTATTACCATTTATTAAGTAACTTTTAAACTACACAACCGATTAAAAATGCATTGTACTTTATGATGATGTTTCGATCGTGTTTTTAAAATAAAAATATGTTTGTCCTTTTTAACTTTAAACATAGTCGGTAGTTTGTATATGATTTATATAGCAAATTGTGATTTTTATTCTCGATTTTCGTTGGGAAAATTGCAAAATCTCTTTTTATAAGAACAGTGACAAAAAATGCATAGGTATTTTCAATTAGCTCATTCATTTTTCTATCTATTGATATAATTTTTTTGTTTCTAAGTTAATATTATTTTGGTCCTTTTTAGATAATAATAATGACACCATCTGTTTTCATTTTCCAGTTAGCGTATCACGGAAATCTTCGGCAATTTCCGTGATATTCGTTGAAATGGGCACCTGCTTACGGTGCTTAATGGCGGTGGGACGATTGTATGTTACCCGAGGCATGACCGTGTTGTCGGTAAAAATGTTTGTGAACAAAGTAACTAAATTAGACTTTGATTTGCAAGAAATTTGAAGCTAATAATTGGAGACGAGTGTGTTTGTCACCGAAATATTAATCGCTCATTTTAAACACTGCTGATTATCTAACAAATTAAACCGTTAATCCGAAACTAACGTCATGCTTGCCAATTAAAAGCAGTTAATTAGTAACTGCCGTGCAAACTGCGATTTGTGTTTTTTTAGATACCGACAAGACTACTCAATTAAGAGACAATTCATTACACGTCTGTATCTTCATACAGACATACGATATATTGTAGCAGGCATGGCTTCATCTCTCAGACCACGTTCTAATGTTAGCTACACAATTCAAAACAACCAAAACAAAAACTTAAACATGGCTGAAATGTCTACTCCCATCTCCAAAAGCACAAGAAAACGCGCCAGGGAAGACAACTCGACATTGTCACCTGATAGCAAATCACCCGAAGCTAAATTAGCCAACAACAGACGAGCACATAATTCACCCACACCACCACCCCGGCAGACACAGCAATACACACAGAGCAGACAGGCAAACCAATTAGGAACCTGGACGGACACTCTACATTTCAAAAATAGAGGGGCCAGGCGTAGGTCAGTAACTATTCCACAGTTTGTTCTGGCTTTCCTGTCCTATGTAGGAGGCAATATAAGTCAAGCCGAAATCAGCTGTGGCATGGATGCACCAGACATCTTCAAAATTAAACTACCGAATCGCTACACTAACAAAGGAAAAAGCTTCACAACCCCAGTTGGCATGACCGGAGTTGAGTTCAGACACTTGTCGCACCAAAACACAAACAGACAACACCCATCCACTAAACAACAACCAAACCAAACAGTCACTCTGGGGATTGCAGATCATCCAGACTTCATGCGACCTAACAAAGAAGAACTAATGACAGCACTAGACGCTGGAGAAAACAAAATAAATGAAGCACATCACATAGGCAAAAACAAATCAACACTTCTAATTAAATTTAACTCACCCACTCTACCATTCACCATAACACCTGCTAGCTACATCAATTGCGGAAATGACATCAACATAGGCATCACGATATCACGTCACATTAGATGTAACAAATGCCAACAATTCGGTCATAAGCAAAACAATTGCAAAAACAATAAAACAGTATGTCCCATCTGTAGCTACTCACACACTTACACGGCGTGCACATACAAAAATACACGAGCTCAAGATTTTTGCAACAACTGCTACGTGGCTCAACAACATGAATGTGGACATAGGGCTAGTGATCCGTACTGTCCTATGTTTCTCAGATACAAAGAACAACTCGCCCAAAAAAACAACACCAGACAGCTCACTAGAAACGCACTAAAAGAACAACTTCAAACCCCAAATATTAACGTGAATCAGGAACAAATTAAGAATAAGTTTCCGCAAACAGACTATAACAAGCGAACGCCAGAGAAAAGAAAACTCATATACCAGCTACACCTAAAACTAATAAACGAAAGAGAGCCCATGAAACATCTTACAAAGATTACCAAACTCCCCAAAAAAACATTAACAAACAATCAATGAAGGACTATATTACTAAACAGCAAGTTTTTGATCTCGTGACAGCAATCGAACTAGCACTCGAAAGACATTAGGTATCCAAACAAATGATGGAATTATAGGTCAGATAACCAGCTCACATTTAAATACAGAGCCCTCCAACGTACATAATAATGTTGCCACCGATACCGGTGATGACATAATCATTGACACAGTAAGGAAGGATATATCTACCTACTACCCACCCACAAAAATAAGAAAGAATAATTGCGACACAACAGCGGCGAAAAGCCTATTTAATACTTACATATCAGATAACAACCACCCGCATCCAGCAATAGCAAACAGTAGTGGAAAATCAAATAAAATTATAGATAGTGTGGATGAGATAATAGACTTAGGCATAGGTATCTGTGAAGAAGAGATGCCTTCTAATCCTCCAAGTATGGACTCACTCCTGACAACCAAATCACCAAAATCGTCTCAGCCCATGCCGGATACCCCCAACTCACCGGGTTCTGGGCTTGGACTGTCTGACATATCTAACAATAGTTCAAGCGATAACATTAACCCTAAAAATATGAGCGACGTTCAAAATTGCCAGACGATCACTGCTAAAAACAAAAATGAAACAAACAATAAGGTCACAACATCCACACCCAATGTTAGCCCAGCGGCAAGTCCAGTAAAAACAGTACACAAAATAACACTTAATAGACAAAAGTTAGCCCCTAACACTGTGAATCTTCAAAAGACCAATAAAGCGTCTAAAGGTAGAGACGAAGCAATAACAATATAAAAGGCAAACGTATGGCAACAAAAACATGGACCAATAATAAAGACAGGCAAAGACTCGCAGCAGAAACAAAACAAGAACAATATACCAAAAATAACTCTTATAAGACAAGACAAAATATCACCAAATAGGAGACCAGTGCAATTAAATGAGCCAGAAATGGAATCAAATATGACACCGCTAAGTGAAATAATAGCGACTAAGCGTCACGGACTAAGAC
The DNA here is from genome assembly GCA_029237695.1 of Conchocele bisecta. Classification (NCBI taxonomy): domain Eukaryota; kingdom Metazoa; phylum Mollusca; class Bivalvia; order Lucinida; family Thyasiridae; genus Conchocele; species Conchocele bisecta. Next base: position 117,855,018 of record CM055265.1, on the reverse strand, counting down.
TTCCTGATATACAATAAAACATAAACATATTTAATAAAAAAAAAAAATAGTATGGGTAGAAACGGAACTAAAGCCAACCAGACCCTGACAGTCCTTCAATGGAACTGCCGGGGATTTGTCAAAACAAAAAAGTGAGCTGGTGAATGCAATAGAAAACGACATCATGTCACCCGATGTATTATGTCTACAGGAAATGCCAAAACCTACAACATTGCCAGGGTATAATCTGAAATCTCACTCAACGAACTCAACCAAAGGAAGCGGTGTAGGCATATTCGTGAAAAATGGTATATCAAGCAAAGAATTTAAAACAAGTCATCTTAAAGAAAATAATAATATCCTATACTCGGGAGTTAAGATATTAAGCAGTAAAGGCAACATTGACATTCTGAATACCTACATAAGTCCGAGTATTAATAAAACCGAAAACCTTCTACAAAACTTATACAGGTAATAAAACAAGTTAGTAACAAAAACACTGATATTGGGTGACTTTAACGGACATAATCCACTTTGGGACATTCATTATTTTAATAAAGTAAACAAAATAGGTGATGAAATTATAACATTCCTAGATAATACTAATTACGTTATACTAAATAATGGCTCAGAAACATACGACTCATCCCATCTACCAAGGGCTAAAAGTATAGGATCTGCACCAGACATCACAATTAGCTACACCAGCTCTATCTTCCTTGGCCTCGTGGACCATCCACAACTCAACACTAGGCAGCGATCACTATCCGATTATTACTAAAGTATGTACCCATTATCACAAGAGAACTCCCGCAACAATTCCCAAATGGAAGTTAGGTCATGCAAACTGGGAACTCTTCCATCAACTATGCACCACTAGGTTACATATCGATGCGAATTTAGATACAAAAGACTATCACGATGAATTTGTGAGCACACTCTACGGAATAAGTAAAGAAAGCATACCACAGACAAGTGGTAAAGCACATAATCGCCCTACCAATCCCTGGTGGACACCCGCTTGCACAGAAGCCATTAAAACAGGGAAAACTGTCTGCGAAGATGGAAACAAGCCTATATATCATGTACAACTAAAACAAAGAAGGCGAGAGGAATACTTGGAAGCCAAGAGCTGGCGTCTGAAACCATTAAAACAGCAAAAGAGAAAGGTTGGGCGAATTTTATATCAGCAATTACGAAAGATAAAACAAGTAAAGAAGTCTGGAATTTATTTAATCGAGTAAGAGGTAAACCAACACAACAAATGCCCCCATTATCACATGATAATACATTAATATGCGATGAAAAACAAAAAGCAGAGGTGCTCACAGATCATTACAATAATGTCTAGCAACAATAATTTAACATCAGAATTCAGAATAGAAAAAGATAAAAGAGACCCGAAAATACAAGCTAAGATAGACAACCATACTCTGACACCAGACCTGAATGCTGACTGCCTCAATAGGTCATTTATAATGTCGGAACTTAAAGCTGCCCTTAAAACTAAAAAAAGTACTGCACCAGGAGCAGATAAAATACATTATAATATACTTAAACAATTACCACATGAATCAATGGAACAACTGCTCCTGCTAATAAATAAATCCTGGGCCGAAGGCTCCCTGCCTGACGCTTGGAAAGAGGCTACTATTATCCCAATAATCAAACCAAACAAGGATGTAACTCTACCAGCCTCATACAGACCAATTTCACTAACATCTGTAATATGTAAATTAATGGAAACTATGGTGGCCATCAGACTAAAACATCATTTTGAATCTAATCAGAAAATTGGCCCAACCCAGTCAGGATTTAGAAATCATAGATCCACGATGGATCAACTAGCTCGATTAGAAACAATCATTAAAACTGCACAAATGGAAAAAAAACTAGTCGTAGCTGTATTTCTAGACTTAGAAAAAGCCTTTGACCTAATGTGGACAAAGGGAGCAATAGAACAACTAATCGGGAAGGGCGTAAAGAACAGAATGTTGCTATGGTTAGATAACTTTCTGACGGGCAGAAAAATTAGAGTAAGAATAGGCACAGAGCATCCAGAATTTCAAAGTATTGATAATGGCAGCCCCCAGGGTAGTGTCATAAGCCCGACACTATTTAATGATAGATAGATAGATTATATACAGAATTAAACAGTATGAGTACAAACACAAAACCAGGCCTGTCACAATTTGCCGACGACGGCGCGATCTGGAAAGAGCATACAGATCTCAGAGTAGCCCTGGGGGTAATACAGACAGCACTAGATAAAATAACAATTTGGCAAAACAAATGGGGCTTTAAAATCTCCCCGCTTAAAACTGAGGCAGTCATATTTCATGGCGGTGGATTACTCTGCTATAAAAATGAGGAGCAGTGGTATGCATACATAAGAGAACAAACTTATAAAATTAAAGATTTAATGGTAAACAATCAAGCAATACCATACACAAAAAAAAATGTGTAAAATTCCTGGGTATGTATTTGGACGATCGACTTACCTGGGGAACACATATAAATAACATAGTCCAACGCTGTAGAAAAGATTTCAACTTAATGAAACCAGTATCGGGTACGTCATATGTAGCGGATAAACTATCCCTTCTATTGTTGTACAAAGCTCTATTATTATCAAAAATGGACTATGGCAGCATGCTGTATAAAGACGCTGCAGCGGAACACTTAGCTAAACTAGAACTAATTCAAAGAGCGGCCCTCAAAGTGGCAACAGGTGCATATAAATCAAACTAGAGCCGCTGCAGTCGATGTAGAAACCGTATTAGAACCATTAGATCTGAGGCGTGAAGGAAATCTAATCAAATATTGGGCGCGCACCCAGCCACATGGTGTAAACCTGCCAGTTAACGAACAAATACGACCTAGGCGGGTATACAAATATAACAGAATAAGACTTAAAAAAGAAGCAACCATAAAAGAAAATAATCAAAAGTATAAAAACAAACATAACGATAAAGAAGCAAACAAAATTAAACAAGAACAATTATAACATGAATGATCATGTTATAAAAGAACGCTTTGAGTGTATGTTATTATTATTGAGGCCAACTACATGTTTGCAAGTAGCATGTAAAGTACTAGATATCAGGGTATGGGATCAGTGGTTTCCGAACCTGTTTTTCCGACGTGACGTATTCTGTGACGTCATTTTTACAGTAAATTGTCTTGAAACTTTTCCAAGCAAACGGACGGATTTCGATGATATGTATCACAACATAGAAGTGACATACCGGTTCGATGATATGTATGACACCATACATTCACGTTCTTTAGATTTATATTCACATCCATGGTAACCGATTCTTCGTCAAAACCAGAAAATTGTTAGATTAAAGCAAACTATACCATAATGCAAGAACTGGCATAATTAAACGAAGCTAATCCCCTCGCACTGGCATCATTAAACGAAGCTAATCTCCTCGCTGGCAGCCTTGATAATAAAAAAGTACTCCGTGACCTTGGGCGGTCGAACGTGGGTCATATGAGTCTACTCATTATGCTAAAACCATGCTCCATCCATACACACATTATGGTCAAATAATATCAAAATCGTGGAAGCAGTTCACAAGTTATTGAAAAATGAAATGTGTTACTAGCGTACGTACTACGTACGCAATACATGGACTAACGATATACCAGCTCTTGCCTATCGGCGAGGGGATACTAATTGGCAACCTGTTAAGCATTACTGCGTATGTTTCATTAAACTCTGTCTTTCCATTATAAAGATTATTACATTCAACATCCTGCACCAACTTTAATTGACATGGCGCAATTTTAAATATTGCGCGGGCCCAATTTTCCCAATTTTAGTACTTTCCCCTAACAAAAAAACCCGACATCTAGTCGCACGCTGACTGAGCCGCGATCTATAAACTTACCCAGGGAGATTACATTGCAAAACTAGTGTAACGCGTCCACTGGCGGTTTGTTTCGGTGAGTCCGCACAGTACAACTGTTCAACAGTCCGACTTGGCAACGCCACCTAGCGACTTATCACCGGCACTGCAGTGCATGATATCAAAATCCTAAAACCATCAACTTCTAAAACTGGCGTTTTGAAGAAAGTCATGAAATATGCAATCTTAAATTCGATAAAATTGACGCAGTACAATTTGAACGACGTTATAAGCCAAAGATATGAGTGCCAGAAATAATCCACATTCAGACACATGAAAATGTTTTGCCATTTCTCCATTTCATTGTCGAAACTCCAGACGGTTTTTACAGAATGTGAAAGCCATAGAAAATGTATACTGGATATAAAATACTCCTACAAGCACCAATATGAAACTTGTGAGTGAAATTCACGACAGGTCATACATTACATCGAAACAGAAATCATTGCCTTGAAAAAGTCTGAGAAATATTACACACACACAAGTACACATTCAAACGGCTGTATGTCAAAAATTGTTCTGCGACTTTGCACTGCAGTGGAGTATCCAGATTCATGCAGAGGGGGGTGTGAATTGTGAATGGAGTTTGGAAGGGGGTTCGAGAACATACATTCAATTTCTTCCATTGTAGTGATATTTTCACATATATTATCAGGTAGTTAGTTTCCCCCAGAAAACGTAGGTTAAAGTAAAAAAATACACACCTGACCAAATGTTACGGGATGCAATTACACACCATGTCACTGGACTTTGTACTGTACACCCACATGGTGAATCCATGTGACAAGTGTTTTGTATGATGTTGGTGTTTGTGAATGAGCTGATAAGACAAGTGTCGTGCCTTTGCACTTAATGACTGGGTGCCAGACATCCTTCAGCAAAGTTGCAAATCATGATTTGAATTGGGGTCCCATCTGTTTGGCACAAAGTGTTCTTTATAGGAATTAAATATTAAATAAGTATAATTGTGTAACTATTCCAACAGTTTTCAAAAATACGAGTGCCCGCTACACAGAAATATTCACTTAGTAATATTAGGTTTACTGATAGGTTGTATCATCGTGCTATTTTGATTGTAAATGAGGCAGGTCATTTTTTATTATTTATATCAACTAAATGTGTCACCTGAATAAATATTTGTATTGACTTGTTTACAAAATATGATCATGCACATCAAAGATAAATAGAGAGAATAAATAGTTGTTTCCATTAACATTTTAAAGAGTCAATGTTATCGCCCTTGATATCAAAGTGGCAATTCAAGCTTGATGTAAAAATAATAATAATGTAAAATTAACATGGTTGATATGATTTTTTTAAGAATTTTACCAAATTTTCTACGACGGCCATCTTGGATTATCGACAACCTCCATTTTAACAAACATGAAAATGCTTCACCCACGCACCACAACTGTGAAGTCTGACCAGCGTCGGCCAAACGGTACTGAGAAGAAGACGAAATCTATAATTAAAGGATGACCTGTCAGCGGCCATCTTGTATGATGTATCATCCGATTTTGACAATACCCACGATACCTTCGATTTGATATATATCGGGACCATATTAGGTCAAATTTGAAATATCGCCATGTGCCAAATACAAAATCAATGCGTGAAAAAACAAAAGGAGAACACTGGAATATTAGTGAGGCAAGAGTTGTGATAACTATACAAAAAGGAATTCCAGTTATGCTCGAAGACACAAAATAAATCAGTACATGTATGAAAAAAACAAAATAAATGATATGTATTCTTGCTTTTAAGGACTAGAGCAAGTGAGCGGGGTCTCACACATACCCTCGGCCGTAGCAAAGTCATTTGGCCTTGACCTTTGGCATGAAAGCCGCTTAGGTGAGATATAGAATGAAAATATGGCTGTTGATAAAGAAGTATGTGACATTTCCAGTTGATCCAACATACGGTTGCAGATAAATTGTGTACTTAAAACTTTAATGCAAATATTCAAAACATTTAACACAATTTGACCTTGACCTTGGGCATGAAAGTCACATGTGTGGGCTATAAAATGAAAATATGGATGTTGATTGTTGATAGACAAAATATATGAAGTTTCAATTCAATCTGACTTACGGTTGCAGAGAAATTGTTTACTTAAAACTTTAACGCATATATTTCAAAACATTTAACGCAAGTTTCAAAGTAATTTCACCTTCACTGTGTGCATGAAAGCCGTATGAGTGGGCTATAGAATTTTTGTTTAATGGTGTTTAACGGCCTATCAACAGCTATGGTCTAATAATAATTTCATCGAGAAAAATAAAGTCAGCCCTGAAATTAGAATAACCTGACCTGATGCCAGGTCCATACCACACCTAAAGTCACTTGGCCCCTTTCCCTAAAAAAGGATTGCGAATAATCGTAATACTCACACAAGAGATATAACCAGATTCAACTGTCACATACAAAATGCCAAAGACGTATGTGAGGGCCAAACCAGGTCTCCAGTCGGATTTCCGGTAAGGATGAATCGCGATTGTTAAATTACCCATCACATGCACCCACCAGGGCTATAGAAAGAAAATATTGATCTTCTAACTTCATAAAGAAGTATATATATGAAGTTTCAAGTCAACCCGACTTGCGGTTGCAGAGACATTGTGTACTTAAAAACTTTGACATGTTTGATGCAATATTTCAAAACTTTAAGTAATTTGACCTTGTGCAGGAAAGCCACATCGGTGTGCTACAGTATAAAAAATATGGATGACGATAAAGAAGTACATGAAGATTCAACTCAATGCGATTTACGGTTGCAGATATAATGGGTACCCAAAAACCTTTAACGCAAATCTTACGGATGGACGAAAATACAAAAACTATATACACCTCGACATACTTTGTATGCCTGGGTATGAATCATGATTGAAGGCACTGTGTTACAGATGATGCCTCAATATGTTGTTTGTCACATCATGCACTGCAAATGACCAATATCAACCAATTGCACCATTTCATTCGAAGTCAAATTTCGAAGTCGAAATTTATTGTACACATGTAATTTGTTACAAGTTTGACCATGGGCATTGATTTCAATTATAATCATGATAATAGCACAAAAATACATCATTAATTCGTAAATTTTCGTTTCCCTTCGAAAGTCTACAAAGTTTGTCTTTGGTCTATTCTGGATGTTTCAAGTAAAATCCTTTATTGCGAAGATAACTGAAACCATGTGAAACCAACCAAATATAGACTTTATAGACTGTGGACGTTAAACAGAAAATTTATGAATCAAAGATTGAATGCAATACCTTAAAATGTTAATCATTCTAGGTTGGCGGTAGGATTTTTAAATTTGCTCAAATATGTGTCTGTGACTGGAGAAATGAAATGGGGCTTATGGGATTTGCGACCAGTGTAGATACACATATCCGCACAGGATCTGCACTGTTCACCATTGCATTAATGAAATCTCCATCATGCTTCTAACAAGCCACATCATTATCAGGCTACAGGAGTGTACTATTTGATCAGGAGCTACATGGTCACAAATCCCATAAACCACATTCTCCTGTCACAGCCAACGGTTAAAGTAACGGACCAATACCTATAAATACATTAAATATACCTAAAAGCATCAATAAGTGAAATAAAATATAGGCTAAACAAATTATTTACTCCCATATATCACACATGGAGTAAATACATTTTGTTTAGCTTATTTTTCTCTCACTTATTGATGCTCTTAGGTATATTTATGTATTTATAGGCCATGGTCCGTTACTTCAACCTGAGGTCACAGCCACATATGTGTAAAAGCATAGTAAAATATATTTCTGACCATTTCAATATCTAGTCCTTCGAGTGTCACATAATCAGAAATGTACAAATGTCATTCTGTCCACCACAAGAATGAGTCACCGATTCAAAAAATATTGACAAATCTTAAAACTGCACAAGTCAGATTTGTGTGAATAAGATTCATTCTCAATTCCATCAACACAAGAAGTAACATGTCTTCACGACACATCCTTTCAACAGGTTGATTAGATGATTAGAGCAGAAATCAGAGTTAAGAACCACACAAACACTGCCGCTGGCATGGATGGTACTCCGGTTAAATGGTTAATTTTTTGTAACTGAACTTGTCTTTCTCAAGCTCTTCCTCGAGGGTTATATTTTCAGATGTCGCTGATCTTAAGATGATGACAGTCTGTCATGGCGACACTATATTTTGCTTCGTGTAGGTCAGGAACTGGATCAGTTCCCATTTCGCGAGTGTTTGGCAACTTGTTGCCCAGGTGGAGTTGTGTCTTCGGGCAGCGATTCTTCTGGTGGCCTTTGTCCTTCAACAGCAGAATGAGAAACAATTTCCGCCTTATCTGCTTCTTCTGAAACCGCCCATATACTATCTCAATAGCCCTGCTGGTGTCTGCCTCGACTGCAGGGTGAAGTTGAAGAGGCTCGACGAATAATCCAGATGGCTAAGATCTGTAGACGGCTTCCCTGAAACAAACAATCAAACACTATTATGTACATGGTTAGCCTTTTATTGAATTTCTTACCAGTATTAACCATTACTCAGCAAATGACTCCGCAACTTTCCAACATGAAACAGTGCTTAGAGAACTACATCCCACCCGGGCATCAAACTCACAACACTTGGATAAATGTGGTAAGCGAGTAAGCCACATTGTTCATAGTTGTGAACAGTAACTCTTGAAATCTACAACCGTACTGTCCGTAGCAGAGTTACGTTTCCATTCATAGTCTTCCTCTGCAGAATAGTGAATAAGAGATCTGGTTCGCAAATTACATGTAGCAGCTAAAGTTGGGGTCCTATCCACAGGTTGAAGTAACGGACCGAGATATATATATGTGTGTGTTATAGAGGGAGTAACAAAACTTTTTTTAGCTTTTTGTTGCGTTTATGGACGTTTTAGGCGTATTTAATGTATTTATAGACCTCGGTCCATTACAATGTACTTCAACCTGTGGTCCCATCTAGTAGGCATAACTGTTTGCCTATAAGAATTAAATAAGTGTATAATTGTGTAACTACGGTACATGTATTCCGCCAGTTTTAAAAATTACGAGTGCAGGCCCACTATACACATATAATCATTCAGTATATTGATTTTACTGATAGTGACTCGCGGTGGTATCAGGCTATTTTGATATGCAAATGAGACATGACATTTTATTTATACCCATTAAATGTGTCGCCCGAACAAATATTTTATTGACACATTATAAAGTACGATCATAGTGCACATAACAAAACTAAGCAGACGATATAGATTTCCATTAACCTTTAATGGAAACACAGTTATCGCCCCTGATATCAGTGACGAAAATTCACGTTTCATACAAAAAGAAAAAGTACATGTATATTTTCACGTACATGTACAAATGGGGGGAAAATCCCAAAATCAGAACTGAATATTTACAATAACAAAACTATATATTCAGCGCTGAAATCAGAACAATCCTGGTCCGATACCAGGTTCCTCGCCACACCAGAATCACTTGGCCCCTCCCAAAAGCAGTAGGATAAGTAATAATCTTACTACTTTTATAATGGGCAATAACCCAATTCAATCCAAGGTAACAAAAGAGCCAAAGATAAAATGTACTGAAGGGTCAAACCAGGCAATAGTGATTCCTATATGGAGGAACCACTACGTTAATTTAAGTCGTCTCGTTCTCCCGACCACCACCCACGTAAAGTTTTGTATTACTTTTATAATAGTTTTTTTTTTCAGATGGAAAATATACAAATTAGGTCACAATTAACAACTAAAGTGTAAATCAGATCTGATTAGCTATTCTGTAGAGGGAAGCCTACGTAATCATTTATTTGTTTGTTGGGGTCTAAACGGCTATCAACAGATGCGGTCATTTAAGGCCGGGTCAATGGGTTTAGTAATAAATCCCATTACCTGTACAAGTACTGTTCAAGTACATGTTACAAATGGGGGGGGGGGAAAATCCTAAAATCAGAAAATTAATATTTACAATAAAAGAACTATATACTCAGCCCTGAAATCAGGATGATCCAAGGTGGTGATGCCCAGGTCCTCGCCACACCAGAATCACATGGCCCCTCCCAAAAGCAGTAGGATCAGTAATAATCTTACTAATTCTATTAATGGGCAATTACCCAATTCAACTCCCATGTAACAGAAAGAGCGAAAGATGAAAACGTGATGAGGGCCCAAACCAGGCAAATCGTGATCCATACGTATTTACTTTTTATATATTTTTTTTCAGATGGAAAATATACAAATTGTGTCACAATTATTCAACTAAAGTGTAAATCAGATCTGATTAGCTATTATGTAGAGGAAGCCTACATGTATGAATGGAATAGTAACTCTGCTACAGACGGTACAGGAGTAGATTGCAAGTTATTGTTCGCAACTACAATAACATGTTCAATAATAATGAGACATCAGTGATTCGATATTTATGACATATGGTGTCGTTTTTCTAGTTTCGATGTAGAACCAATTAATTCATTAAACTGTGTTTATTCCATTGGGTGACAGTCCAGTTGTTACATTTATAACAGTATAGCCAATTGTTCTCGTCATTTTTTTAATTTTATTTCCACTTCAAGGGACCAGGGGTCTCAGAAATATGTAAATTTCCGTTATGTACATTTACATGACGTAAATATAGCTTTACATTTACATTTTTTTCTTTTCAACGGCATAAAACATACAAACTGAAGGGCCATCTATTTAGAAAAGTGTCAAGAATATGGTAAGCTAATTGTATTAGTGCGAAACAGAGAAATTTAGTAGCAAGTCGTGGAATTTCTCATTTATGGCAACCCAACAACATGTATTTAATATGAATCAGTAAAGTTTAAGCAAAACAAAATAGCTTGGCAACTAACAGAATGCCGTGTTTTTACCACATGTACAAACATCGTTATATACATGGTATTATACATAGTTTTCTTTACTGAAAAAAAAAAAATTTCCTTATAAATTGTGTGATTTGTCAGTAAATTACACCGGGACACCAGATGTACAAAATAAAATAAGAATCACTGACATACATATCCTGTACATGTATCAAACCAATGAAAACTGACATTCTGATCTGCATATCCAAAAAAATGTTCATTTCGGCCTAATTCTGCGCACCGGCTAATGCACAATTCACGTAATGTTTTGCCCAGCTTTAATTACGTCAGAATAAATTATGGTTGATTTTTGAATATATCAGCTGATTAACGGTATACTAAGTCACATTTTTTATCCCATTCCGATAGTTTGGTAAAAAGTTATTCAGAACATGGTCAAAATGATTAGTGGTCCTGCTTACTAAATTAAAATAGATCAACAACAGATCATTGTTAAAAAAAGCTTCATAAACCAATAATTACACATGCAAATATACCGACATTGGTTATTATTTTATTCCCGTATTATTCGCAAAACTCAAGGACAAAATGGACTGATATTTTGATCAAAATTTGGCTGGGTCTCCGCTAGGCGGATACAGATAATAGACGACAGATGAAATAGTAAAAAGCCATCTGTTTAGCCGTGATTATCTTGGCTAAGAACTGCCTTGAATGTTCAGGAAATTTAGACTGAATATGGACATTTTCACGAAAATTATTATTAGGTGTGCAGAATTAACAGACACGATTGTAATCCCAACAAAACATACAGTCTCCACCCCCGCCCATATTTCGCGAGTCACCCCAATGAAGCAAAGAAAGTCCCTCATCACCACCTGACCAAACATGGGTACCCTGTGTTACAAATAAATTTTAGGAAGCCCATGCACCACTGCAATACAAATTACTTAATACAAATACTGCATTTCAATTTTTTTTACTTGTTTGGTCACTGTTGTTTTATTTTTTCTAAATCGTGTAAACACGTGACTTTCTGAAAACACTTGTCTTAAGAAAACAACATGAATAATCAGACATGTAAAAATATTGGTGTGTGCAAAGCCACATCACGGTGCGAAGCCGGGTACACTTATAATACTTAATAGAAATACTGCACCGGCCTATATTCATGATATTTCGGGGAAAAGTCACCGCTGTGCAAATGCAGTGTACCTGGATTCGCACCACCTCAATTTTTTACTTATATCATCACTGTTGTTACAGTTTTTATAACACATTTTACTCTCGTGGGGGGGGGGGGGGAATGAAAGTAGTGTCTTTTTAAGTGGCTAAAAGCTATACTATATAGACAATAGATAACAGATAACAGATAATAGCCTAAATAGATAATGAATTGACTTGTTGGACTGAAAACATATATTCAAAGTGAATTCTACAAGTATCGAGGTGCCACAAACACACAGAGTCCAGAGAGATGCACCATAAATTCGCTATTTAAACAACAACTTGTGGAAACAACATTGGTCGCGAAACCAATGACTCGGCACATGCACAGGCAATGTTGAATATCACCCACCCACTTGAATTCATGTTAGATTGAATACAATGGAATTATTTTAGTAGCCCTGTGGTTAAAAGTGCTGTCGAAGTCAGCACGATTCAAATATTGGTCCACAGTAATAAAGAAATAATTCCTACCTGAAACGAATGTTTCGTGTCTGGCAGCTGGTAGACTTTAAATGTAGGTCAATTATTGATGCGTCTTGGCTGTCGCCGTATTGTCCTCTCAACTTTAGCAAATTTGCAGAAATGTACGTCTGTAGCATTCACAAATCGTCGAGTACACAATGAGTATCTGTATTTCCGTAATTAGAGCTTATCAACAATGAAGACAGCAATAATGACACGTGGCTTCGACAGTACGTGTAATGGCAATATGACCATCATTGTATTATTACGCGTTTGGCAGGACGAAATATAGTATGACGTCACAATGAAAATAAAATCGCATTTAACAACAAATAGCTGACTTTTTAAAACGTAAATTTGTTATTGGTTGGTATATTACATTAAAAAAAAAAAAGTGTCCTGTGTCCAATAAATTGGACACATGACTATGGCGTTTAGTAAAAAGGTTCAAATATTGACTCTATATGTGCCGGACGTTCTAAATGAGGCTCCATACGGGATAATCTATTTAAACTAAATTTCATTGGGAAGCTATTTTTTTGCAAATTACATGCGTATTATTATTTTAATATAACCTATCAATGTTTACAGGTGTTAGCATGTTTCAATATTGAACTAACATATAGCTTGTTGGTATTGGCACACTTTCATTTTACGAAGTTTCCCGCAGCGAACCCCATTCGGCCCATCGACCGATTGTAATTATAGAACGCCTGTAACTATTCACGAGAATATAGGCGTTCTATGAAAAGCAAAATCCAAAGGTAGGAAATTACAAACATGTTACGCTATGAATGCCCAAATACTAACTCAAGAATATGGACTGAATGATTGTGAAATGCAGCCGTATCAGACCCATATACCTTACTATCCTTTCGAAATAACTGCTCAATCAGATCTAACAGAAATAATAAAAAATAAGACAATGGATCCAATTATTCACCTAAAACTAGCAACAGACCACATAAACAAAAAATGGAAAGATAGCCTGCAAATTTACACGGACGGTAGCAAAATATCGAACAAGGCATCACATCCGCAGCTTTCGTGATACCAAATTTAATTACGTAGAACTACAAGCTGACTTCCACACTAACAGTATTCACATCAGAATTAATAGCAATCGAGAAGGCCCCTCATTATAAACCTAACATTAGATAATCATAAGGATACAGTCATCTTAACTGATTCACTAAGCTCCGTCCAAGCAATCAACTCAGGTACTTCTAAGACAAGACCTGACAAAATACATCATCAAAACATTAATAAGCAATACAATATCTAAAGGCAAGCTAATAAACATAGATTTGGGTACCTTCCCATATTGGAATACCGGTAACGAAGACGATGATAGGGCTGCAGGCATAGCGCATTTAATAGGAAACAATGAAGCAACATTACCAACACATCATGAAATATATTCTCTCATCAAACAAAAAATGTAGGTCAAAAGTGGCAAACAAGGTGAATAATGAACACTTAGGCAAAAATGGTGGACTATTTTGCAAGCAATGTGCCCCACCATCCCTACAAAATGTAAATTGTATAGTAAAGATAGGAGAGCAGACATAATTATATCCAGAATAAGGCTAGGCAGAAATGGCATAAAATCTAATCTATACCATCATGATAATAGTAGTGAAGATAAAATGAATTGTTCAAATTGTGACGAGGACGAAATTGAAGAGCCTTGGCATTATTTCTTCAATTGCCCCGCCCATAGCACATCGCGAGAAGATCTAAAAGCGTCTTGCCTTAAACACAACATTACACCTTCACATTATCATATAGTATTCCCTCCTAAGGAATGTGAAGCCGAAATGCATCTAGCTTTATTAAAGTACATGAAGGAAACAGGATACTGGGGTAAAATGTAAATACCGCTGCTCTAAAAACAACAGTATAGTTTTAAATTCAAACTGATAACCTAAATACCAAGATATAGAGGTAGTAAACTGAGATGGCAGAGGGTATGCAGTCCAACGAAAGTGGTCCAACTAAGTGACATAGGTTACATTGGACCATGTAGGCTTCGTCCAGATATAATTAAGTAATATCACGATAGGTTGTACATATGTTGTATCGTAAATATATGTTTGCGTGTGAGCCATCGACTTACGGTGATTACATGTGAACGGCGTATGGGGAGCAGTACCCCACACTGACTGACCCTTACTAACAACATAATTAAGATAAATATCAAATCATATCAAACATAATACAATCATAAAGTATATGCGGGGTGTGGCGAAATGCTGGCAATATAATAACAACAACGGGAATGTCCGAATTACCCGAGTTCCATATAATTGGCGGGTTCTTCTCCCGAGGCAGGCCAGAGTGCACCCTAACGAACATATTGCCAGCCCGTAGTCATATCCTAGCATATACAAAAATTGTATATACACAATTAAGCCTATAATCAGCTAACAACTATTAACGTCCGGCCTCCCAATGATGAGCACTCATGAAGTTAACAGCATTGCGCATTACAGTCTGCTCGTGATTAGGTCTAAAGTAGAGCAGTTACGAAATCTATAGGCGTTATGAATGTCCGGGCGGGTGGGCTTGATGGTACTAACCTAAGGGAGCTTTCAGGTAGGGAATGCCCAATCGGGGACCCCCGCTGGGAAACGAACGATACGGTCTGCTCACCACCGGACACATAGTGCTCTGTCTATTAAAATTATAAAGTAGTGACTGCTTACATGCGGGGGCCGGTATTTAGCGGGTGGGGATAACCATACATGCAAATTCTGCACAAAATCATTTACCATATTTTTATTTGCATCTTCCTAAATCTACTTTTAATAATAAAGACCAATAACAGTGGCCAACCACTGACAATATTGACAGGGCAACACGACTCGTAGACGTAAACGCTATGACCAGTGACAAACTTACAAATGACCCCCGATACTGACTGGGGGGACCCATTTTGTCACTAACCATGATGTCCATTTCCCGTCACTTTACAGAACAATGGAAAACACGCCGTGATGCCGAGGGGTCTATGAGGTGGTACGTATATATATGTGTGTGTGTATGTATGTGTATTTATGTGTGTATGTATATGTGTATATATATGTATATATATGTATGTATATGCTTGTGTGTGTGTGTGTGTGGGTGGGTGTGTGTATATATATATATATATATATATGTATGTGCGTGTGTGTGTGTGTGTGTGTGGATGTGTGTATGCATATATATATATGTATGTGTGTATATGTGTGTATGGGTATATATGTGTGTACATATGTATATGTGTATGTACGTCTGTGTGTGCCTGCGTGCGTGAGTGTGCGTGCGTGCGTGCGTGTGTGCGTGCGTGCGTGCGTGCGTGCGTGCGTATGTGTGTGTGTGTGTGTGTGTGTGATTGATTGATTGAATGGGGGCTGGGCTAAGTGATGTGGTGTGTGGTTGGCGGGTGTATGGATGGGTTGATGTGGTCCACTAATTCAATGTAATTGGGCTAAGTGATTGAGTGAGTCAGTGGGGTGAGGTAGTCAGCTGGTTGAGAGTAGTTGTGCAAAATCGCTCCTTTTGAGGGTTTTTTTTTTGGAGCTTTACTACAGGGACTCCGGAGCTACCGGGGAAACTGGAGGTTTCCTCCACCAGGAGTAATTGCTTTTTATGTCGAAATTGACAATCTGCATTACTCCAATATAGACAAAAATAAAACGATTTAATGTGTATTAGTCTATTTCGGCCAAAATCTGACGGTGTGGTAGGTGACTCAAAACTAAACTAAAATTAAAATAAATGCTAGTAAATAACAAAAACAAATATATATATAAAACCCAATTAACAACACAAAATCAGCAACCACGGTTATCATGATAGGTTAATATAGCATTCTGATACAGCACACTAATGTAGGGTGAGGGTGACACCATACCGTCAGAAATCACTTTCTTCTTCTCTTCTCTTCTCTTCTCGATGGTGATTAGGTAGGATTGGGACTAAATGTGACAATAGGTTAATTACGTAGAGCACACTTGCTAGACATTATAGTGACTCAGATAGTACACTCGCCACTTAATTTCATTTGACCAGTCCGTATGCCACTCAAAATGCACAAATCACGTAAACTAGTATGGGTTCCCCTCAATCATCTATAATCGATACGCAGCCATACTATATCACACACATATAAGCTGATGGGTGCTATAGGAGGCCTCAAATTATAGGTTACCATACCTGCATAGATTCTCCTATATTTGACGCACATTTTTGGAGCCTGAATTATAAATGCAACATTTATCAAAATTCGGAAATATAAACCAGACCGACGACCATCGGCCTGCTTATTTACTGGGCTATATATCCCGGGTATGGAAGGTGTTCGAGCCAATTCCCACCCTTAAATATGAGCCGAATGAATGAATTCTAAATGAAGGAGATTATGTTGTGGTTGACATTCATCCGGTCTGATCATACTTTAATATGTACACTAGTAGTACAGACCGTGACAAATTATAGTATATTGAGTCCCAGTACAGACTAAATAACGTACAGTACAGGCCCTGATCAGATTGTACTGGGACACAGTATTGTATAATTTGTCCCAGGATTCTGCTACCGCCCCACTTCACAGCGAACAGTGCAAACCCTGATCAGACTCGTGTTCATGTACATTACAGTGATTACAAAACAGCATACATTTTGTGTTGATTTATTACAGCTCATTGTGTACCTTTATGGAGCATAATACAATATTTTTCGCAATTATGTAATTGTCAATATTGCAGCTAGAAGTAATTTATATAATTTTCACTTGTTATTCTGTGTTCAGTATACAGCTATAAATAATTATCGGTAACATGGTAATTATAATTTACTTTTTTTGTTTGTCTACGTTATAAATGTTGGTCAACTATGCAGTAGGAAATTATCTATGCTGGTTGAAAATCTGTATATCGCTCGTTTCTCTTGATATACTATCCTATATTGTTTTATTACGTTAAATTCAGGGCAATATTAACGGGATTTAAATAACATCAAATCAAGTTATAATATATATATATATATTTGGCCTGTGTACAGCCTTGTATATTGTCAGCTAAAACATCAAATCAAGTTATAATATATATATATATATGTATATTTTAAATATATCATTTATTATTTAAATGAGTACCGATATGATATATTTAATCCCGTAATATTAACGATATATTACATATCGGTACTCATTTAAATAATATTTGTATTTTATTTTAAATGTTATACCTAAGATAAACCTCAAGATAAATCACACTTACAAATCAGCGTCCAATTTTTGGCCTGTATATATATATATAATTATATATATTATAACTTGATTTATGTTTATATATATATATATATATTATAACTTGATTTGATTGTGGATGTGTGTGCTGAACTACATGTATGGTTTACGCTGGTTGCAAAACCATGTACGATAGTTTTAAACAGATGAAATCTATATAATTTGTAGCATCCATCAATAATGTTAAACAATGCAATTACACGTGTACGAATACATTGGTTGTATGCGCAGTTACATGGGGTCCGTTTCACTAAAACTGCGTACTACTAAATGTTCCTAAGTGCACATTTTGGATAATCTGCAAATTTTAAATTGATGGATTTACATTTATTGAGCATAGGCTGCATATGCAGCCTATGCTCAATACATGTAAATCCATCAATTGTTTACAAGAAAACATTGTTAATGTGAAATTTACAGACTATCATAATTTTGCACTTACGAATATTTTAGTCGTACGAAGTTTAATGAAACGGGCCCCTGTATGCAGCATAATTAAATGAAACAATCTGTATTGAGATACCTTAGCTTTCTATATGATTTAGCCTCGATATTCTAGAATTTCATGTTTGAAATATTGTTTTAATGCAAATGACTAACCTCAACCAACCATCCGAGGAGTAATATAAAACATTGTATTAAAATCAGACACATTAGGCAGTGTAATAAATATATGAATTATACCGGTACAGAAAATATGTTAGGTGATCAGCTTCAACGTGTGCATGATGTTGTGCTTATGTAATATATACATTTGTTGTATTTATATATGTATATATGATGAAAAATACAACAAACGTCGCGTCAGTCACTGATAATCTGCAAAAGCAGTGAAACCGGTTAGACGAAATTAAATATTTAATTTCTACATAATGAAAAATACAACAACATGCCTGTTTCCAATATAATGTACATTGTTATGTATTTATATATACAAACATCATTATATATATAATGAAAAATACAAAAATCATTATATATATAATGATTGTGTTGTTTTAATATGGTGTTTATTAGATTTGTTGACTGTGATTAGAAACGATATAATTAACCATATTATTATAGTGGAACCTCTCTAAACC